>JACXIP010000044.1:1709437-1779413 GCA_014737485.1 Bombus picipes | reverse complement strand
ATTTTTTTTTTTTTTTTTTTTTTTTTTTTTTTTACAAAGCTGCAGTTTCAAGATATTACCAAAATTGTCTTCGTATTTAGACCTGGAACTGAGCATGAACTTTTCCGCTTCTTTCAAAATTACAAAATATCTCTCGCCATGAAACATTATAATTGAAGATCTTTGGAAACTGTGCCAGTTAGATTGAAACTAGCCTAAAGGGCCACGATATATCGCGGTTTTGCTCAGGTATTGCGTGAACACGTGTGGAAAAGTTCAGAAAGAAACGAGAGGCGGCTCGCGACGAAAGAGGAAACCTGGTGGATAATGACGAAACGATGGACAAGAAATTACTGATATAAACTACCGAGGCGAAAGCTATTAACCTTTTGCACCGAGCGCGGTTTTTCACACACTAGAAATAAATGACGGTTTGGCGCGGTGTGTGTCCGCGAAACACGACGCCATGCCATCGAGATGTATTAGACGGACAGAAAACGCGTCGCACGCGAACCTTTGTTGCAACCGATGGAACGAAACGCGTCCTAAATCGCGCGATAACAAATAACGTGCGGGGAGAGCCGCCTCGCTAAGTGATTCTTTCCTCGCGTACCACCCAGGGAATATATTAGTCATCGATGACGTAAGTGTCCGTAAGGAATGAAAATAAGAAGTCGGTACAAAAGACGTGATTTATCGCTCGTCGCCGTTTGGACGTCTGATTTTTTTTCTCCTCGCTAAGACGGTTTCGAATGATTTCTGTCGGACGGCACTTGCTGCCTCTTTTGTTGCTGATGGCATGTCGGAGGTTATTCTGTATTGAACACGTCTTTTGATTCGCCGCTGATGTAATAGTGGATCTTGAAAGTCGTGTAAATCTCTGGTAATCTCGACTGGATTTTCACTCGAGAGCTGACATATCGGCGCATGGAAATTTTGTCATTTCTGCACTTCATCGAGAGTCTGTGCGATCCTGTTTAATATACACGATTTTATTTGTTTCGTTGATGTAACAGGATTAGTCATAGCAAGGATTTCGCAGTCGTTATATGTAGAAGGCAAATGGTAGAACACCAATGTTATTGGTTCGTGGGAGTCATACGTTTTGGAAAAAATATTCAGACATGCCAAATTAGAGTGGATTGGCAACTAAGTAATTGCGGATTCTGTCATTGGGTGGTATTGACAAAATCCGCAATCACTTAGTTGCCAACCCAATGATTTAGGGTATTTGAATATTTTTATATATTATGACTCAAATTTTATATTGTAACTCAAATTCTGCATATATTGGGTTGGCAACTAAGTGATTGGGGATTTTGTCAATATAACCTAACGACAAAATCTGCAATCACTTAGTTGCCAACCCAATGATTTAGGGTATTTGAATATTTTTATATATTATGACTCAAATTCTGCATATATTGGATTGGCAACTAAGTGATTGGGGATTTTGTCAATATAACCTAACGACAAAATCTGCAATCACTTGGTTGCCAACCTAACAGATTGAACGTAATATATGGAAACGGACATAAAACACAATACCACTAAATGTTAGATGGAATTCCAAGGAATATTTCTGCAATTCAAAAATAAAATTCCACTCATCATCCTGGTTACAGTTTGAAATTTATTCATCATTTTCCAATGCCAAACAATAAATATAACACCAAACGAGGATTATTCGTGCGAACGATATGTTAGGTTAGCAACTAAGTGATTGCGGATTTGTCAATACCACCTAATGGAAAAATCCGCAATCACTTAGTTGCCAACCCAATATATACAGAATTTCAGTTCTATTTAAAAAATTACATAAAATTTGCAATTCCAAATTTGTCAAGCTTGAAATATCTATGAGAGGAGGAAGAAAATTAAGGAAGTTTCTTGACGATTCGCAAGGAGGCGGGCAAAGTTTTGATAGAGCTTTGACCATTCGTCTGCGTACAGAAATAACAAGCGGAATGGCTACTTTCGGTGGCAGCAAAAATACCATGGTCGATAGCGTCGAGTCTCGTTCTCGTCTTGAGTGGCCAAAGGGATGACGGACTGTCAGGTTTTGGCTCTCAGAATGAACAGTGGCGAGTGACGCGTGAACGGTGGAGCGTGGAGCAACACGCGCCACAGAAATAGAATTTATATTTCGAAATACTGTGACACGCTTTCGAAAATGCTTCTCTCTCTGTGTTTTCCTCCAACACCTTACAGGAAAAATTTCCTGCCTTTGATTTCTCGTGAAAATTGCCCAGGAGTTGATATCCATAACATTCGTTCGAATATAACATGGAATTTAGAGAAATTGAATTTGCAAAATAAATTGTTCCAAATTCTAAATTTCTAAAGTTGTAGCTAGAATTTTGTTAACTAAGATTATAATAAATTTATGTATTACAATATACCTATTTATGCTATAGTAAATGTCTTGTACATCGAAAAGCTGATAGAGTGGCTCGAATTTCTAATTAAAAAATACAAAAATTATGTAATACAATTTGCAAAGGCAGCAGCGTCTTCGAGATGGAAACTTCACGATTGAAAAATAATGACGGTAAATGACATCGAAATGCGTTTCAGACAGTTGTATTAAAATAACTGTGGTCTTGTTAAAGCGGTCTTCGTCATTCATCGAGCGAGTACGGGCCGTCGGCCGTCGCTTCGCATATTCTCCTTTGAGCAGTTGTTTGAGCAGTTCAGTTGCAGTTTCCTTTCAGCAAAACAAAATGACACGCTGCTTCATGAAAATCAGAATTTCTACGTCACCATTCATCGCGCCATTTTTATTTCTTCTCCTCGTTCTCTTGGAAGATTTATATGGAATTTCTTACTGAGTGCTCGAAGATTTCGTCCAAATGGGTCAAGAAATTGAAAGCTACGCTATTATGACACAAAAGAAACTCCATCTTCCCTCAGAAATTAAATTTTCTAAAAAATACAACATATTGGGTTGGCAACTAAGTGATTGCGGATTTCGTCATTAGGTGATATTACAAAATCCGCAATCACTTAGTTGCCAACCTAATAATACAGTTTCGTCTAACTGTCCCAAGAAACAATTCTCTACATCCAAATTTTGAATTTAAAATCCATACGACTATGTTGCAATCAGTGAAAAAACATCCTCCAGGTATTTTGTAACACTGAAACTATCAATTTTTAATATGTATGTTTCTAAATATACTAGTTTGGTTATAATAATATAATGAATACAACAAAGCGAATAGAGGCAAATATATTAACACATTGCGTACGAGTCACGAGATGTGTGGTTTTTAGCAATTCGAACGTGGTGGCCGGGTCACGAGATATCTCGTTTTCATGTTTCTTCGTCCGAATCGATGACTTAAGCAACCAGAGACAAATGTTTTTGTTGCTGTTACCAGGGTAATGAAGCTTCGCGCATTCTTCTGACAAATGATTAGCACAACAACCGAATGTTGACATTCGAAGCATGTAAAAACAAGCAGTCAGTATAGCCAGTACATCGGTAGATCTGTGCCGATCGTCTAGCGCACCTTGTAAAGTGTTTTATCGTTGTACATTTTGTTATTTCAAAGTTGGTGTTTTAATTCCTAAGGAAACAGCTTCTTAAAAATCATTTCCATTTTCAATCTGTTACCGACAATTTCTAACAAAAATTATTCTATGAAATAGACCCTGATTCTATAAAAGTATCCAAAATGACACAAAGATGTAAAAAAACGAAAGTCAAAATGAATCGTCGTTCGATGATTTGTCCGATGCAGTGAACGAATTCAGTGATAGCAGCACCGTTCTTCAATTAAGCGATGCGATCAAACATAGAGGAAGACTGAATAAAAAATATAATAGCCAAATGCAAATTAAAAATCTGCAAATATTTGCATCCAATTGCTTGCCAAACACGCCCCTACAGCGTTCAAAAAAGTGCGGGTCCTGGGAGTGCGCTAAGCGCGCACAGCGCCATACGCAATTTATTAATTTTGTCAAAAGCGTTTACAAACAAACAATTGAAAACTCGTCATACTGGCAAATTTGTTGCTCGTAGTACTAAAAAATAGATGAAAACGAGAGAAGAATACGAATGGTGAAAGTGGTCCTGCTTGGAATTCTTCGTATCTGGTTCGGCTCGTTGGCCGGGCCAGTTGCCTATAGACAGGTGGGAAGGGTCACATGATGGCCGTCTTTGTAATTTGTCTTTTGTTTCCCCTTGGCCCGCAGGAAGAAAACTTGCGGGCTAGAACAAAGGACGGAAAGAGCCGCTCTATCGACTGACGTGAACAACAGAGCCGCTTCCTTTTCCTCTTGCTTTAGTATATCTCTCTTGCTCTGTTCCTTTCAACGTCGAGGACCGCGTAAACGCATGAAAAATGAGTGACGAGACTTGGAAACAAACGAGGAGACAGCCGGTTCCGTGTCCGAAACAGGTAGAGAACCGATAGCACGCGGCCCATCCGCAGTTAATCGATAACCCCTCGATCATCTCGACTGGCCGAAATTCTAGACCGCTTCGGGTCAGCGTGAAATCTCGCCATCGCCTGTTCTCCATTAACTCTCACAGTGACCGGTTTATTGAACTCTATAGGTTGATCTTTCGATTTCGTATATGGCGATGAAATTATCTAGAAATTACATTTTTCGTTAATTCGAAACGTGAAAGTTGAAATAAGGTTAGCTGAGAAACTTTCTTTCGTTCTTTCTGATCTTTTGATATTGATGTTTTATAGATGGAGATTTCGAAAAAATTGTGAGCAGTATAGCGTAGCTAGTTGTTGAAAAGAGCATAACTTTCCCCTCGGCATCGAAAGCGCAAATCAGTTACACGGAAGCTGAATGGGCCAGCTTCGTCGAGATTAATCGGTTGGTCTCTGAAGTACTTATTATACAATCAGCCATTCTGATACTAAAATTGAGACGTTTTTAAAAAACAAAGCAATTGACCAATTGAATTGGCTTCTGAATGGTTCGAGTGATCACGTGTTTACCGAACGTAATTGCCAGACAGTCTTCTCTTCAGGGTCCTCGTGTACAATAATTTTCTAATAATATTCCCGTTGAGGTTATTAGATTGAGGTTAAGTTGTAAAGTAGAAAATATATTTTAATACAGAAGTGTAAGTACAAGTAGGAATATAATTTGACCTGGCGCAGATCCGCACGCTAGCAGTGTCACCTTATAACTGAAAACCCTGAAACCATCGTCGCCTGTCTACTGTCTATGGTGTGCCTTCGTCCCAGTCTATTGTCTGTACGCTGTCGATGGCTTCAGTGGTTAAGAAAACTAGAAAGACCACATGTAGAGTTTTCTTAGAAGCGATGACCACTTCAACAGTTCTAATAATTTTCATTCTAATAGTAAAATTCAATAATTCATTCTAATAATATTAGTAAAGTGACGTAGATTTTGCATTTACAATTTCAAAGTTCTACACTCAACCGAATATTGTAACTAATAACCTGTATGATTTACTCGTAGAGTTTCATTCTTTTATTGGCAATTTCGTTACTTGTAATTTCTAATTTTCAAGATTCATCATCGAGGCATTTTGCAAGAGATAATTCTAATTTTGAAAAAAGGAATTCATTTTTTCAATAATAAAAATCAATAATAAGAAAACAGAGTAAAAGAGTAAAAGAGAGGTAGATTAACCTTAAAAACTCTGTCGATCAAACAGATAATTATCGACTGTGAGACGTATTTGGAGAAACTTGATCTAACGATGGAAAAATTATTCATTGGCTGATGACGGGGTGTACGGGCGATCGGGTAATTTGTGGCGGATAAATCGCCGGAGGAAACGCATGGGGGAGAAAAGGGGAGTGTGGGGGTGGAATCGTCGTAAACTGTGGCTCATTACAGATTTATACGAAGGCGTAGCCTGGAAACGGCAAGGGAAACGAACAAAACTAAACGCGAAGGGTGGCGCTACCCGGAATGGCCGCGATGGTCGCTTTGCTTTTTGGGGTTCGCGGCCCGTACGAGCCATAATCAATTAACGGCAAGCCAGGCAAGAACCACGCTTGGCCACCGCAGTCCGCAAAATATTTCCCACTTTGCTGCTCCAGTTTCCAGCCACTCCGACTGTTTCCCACTTTCAGACCTTCGTATCGCGATTCTTGTCAATGGCAAACGATCTTTGTACAATTTTTCCTGATAGTAGTTACATACAGTGTATCAACGACTTCTCTCATTTTTTCCAAACAATTATACTATTATAACAAAATGTTACATTATAACGATTATATTAATTATAAGTTAGTGGATCAGTGAATTTGAAAAAGATTTGAAATATACCATTCTAAACAATTAGAGGATTAATAAGAGGGTTAATTACCATTGGTTCTATGGAACTGATTATGAGAAGAACACTGGACAACTGTTTTGTAGACACGTTAGGTTAGTTATACGATATTATGGCACAGATTAATTAATCTTCATTTTGAAATTTTAAGATGTTACTTTTAGAATATTTGAAAAATTATTATTAAAACACAGACGTAAGAAGTATTATAAAAATTAATGTGACACAGGTCCTAATTCTGTAACTTTTTAACACAGTGTATGTTACAACCGTTCGCGGAGAGACGCGGTCGCGAGGAAAACGCGTCAACGAGAGGCGTAAATTGTCGCTACGATTCGCATAACCGACGCCGCGAATTAGCCGTTCCCCTGTTTCGATTAAGATAACAGAGGTGGTTCAAATAAGTTTAACACTGAATTAACAGGGTTAATATAAAGGTTATGTATTTAACAATATTTAATATTATAATGAGCACGTCACAAATTATTTAATGATACAGGAATTCGACCCGACTTTACAATATTTCTCGATATATTCGTTAGACTAATCGACTTTAATTTTATTCGTTTGGACCTCTCGATGCATAACGTTTGAATCCTCAAATGATACTGATTGCCCTTCGATCTTTTTCTTTGTCTTCTCTCGGAGACGACCCCCCACTACGCTCGGGTCACGCCACCGTTCGCGCCTATGATCACGTATGCCACCTTCTTTGTGTAGATGAAATAACGGACCGAAGGCGAATCGACGTTTCTAGAAATCGCAGCTTAACGACAACTATGCGCTTGTCGCTACATATATATCTCGTATATATATGTATATATACACATATATATCTATTTCGCCGGTCATATAGACGATCTGTCTGCGACACTGTAGTACCACGAGCGACGGTTAGGAATACGGTCTATGGTAAGCCTCGTAGCGTAACAATATAGTGCTCTTTAAAGCGAATAAGACTAATATCGCGAATAGTTAAATATCAACAAAGTTAACAGAATATGTAGGAGGTTAAATGATGAGATTACTAGTAGGTAAAATCGTTATTGTATTTAAAATCATCAATACAATGTCCTAGTCGCGAAACGGTGTGTGTAACGTCGTTTGGTTTATAATAATCCGTATAATAGTCCGTTTATTTATAGTAGTCAGGGGAAAGTCGGAAGATTCAGATTTGTCTTTGTTTTACGGTTACACGTTCTTTTGCTCGGAGTTTGTTTATTCTTACATTATACGTAACCTAACGAACTTCATACTCCGAAGCAAAACAACAACATGATTTGAATCGAATCCTATCTCATGTGCCGCTACAAATATTAAAAAAAAATTCGCAAGAAGAAAGCTGAAGAAACTCGGTTCGTCCTCGACTTATCTTGTCAAAGTATCTACGTGTTCAAGTGACATCGACATAAAGTTTCCTATGTAGATTCATGACTTCGAGTTTGAATAACCCTGATGGTCCATTCCACGGAACATTCCAGCTTCTCCCACCACCATCAGCTCTTAACGAAAGCAGGAGATCAGGGAACAGGTCGAGTCGGTGAAAACGATGAAGAAATTGTAGCGCGAGTATCGAGGGGGAAGATACGAACGGCGTTTCGTTTACCCAGCGGACGTTTACGTGCAGACGGCCGCTTTCATTAGACAGGGTGGGGGAAGTCCTTTCGTTCATTAGAGCAAGTTCAGTGGGAGCACACGCGTGATGTCCTCGCGCTGCTCGTAATCCGCTCTAAACCATATGCAAGAAGCACGTAACGACAGGGCGCACCTTGTTATTACCTGCTTCCTGCGCTCGACTACGGCCGCAACAGCCCTCTCGCGTGTCCGTGTGGCCACCGCCACATTTTTCGCGAAACCGAGGCTTCTTCCGAGAACTCGAAGCTCGCATTAGCATAACTTCTCGTCGCTTTGTTCCTTTCGTTCTAGTACGAGTGACGCAAAAACGCGGTTAGTAAGAACGAGCCGGTAAGAGGAATCGCGAGATAACAGGAATGAAAGAAGAGAGAAAAATATTCGGAAGGGAGGGGGAGGGGAGGAAAGAAACGAGAGAGACAGAAAGAAACAACGTCGAAGCACACGCATCGAAACGAGGCAAGAGGAGGGCCGAGAAAGAGGAAAACCGCGACGAAAAATTAATGAAAGGGCAGAAAAGGCGAAAACAGGGAAAAAAGGCGCGGAGCCAGGAGGAGCGCGGCGCTGCAGCTGCCGCTGCCACGCTACGGCGGCCATGTTGGCCGCGTGCAACGTGATTATGGTGGCCGCGGACGAGTACAGGCCCTTCTTCCTGCAAGAAAATTGGATGCACCGAAGAAAGAGAGAGCCGGAGACCGCGAAGGGGACGTGTGTGCGGCCGAGCGCGCGCGCGCAAACCACACTGGCCAAGCCGAGTCCGAAGGCGTGCCGATGCAACCTGCAATCATCGGGGTGGAGCGACCACCTTCGACCCGTGCGTGCATCTCCGTGAGTGCCTCTCTCGGCTCCTTCACCACAACTCTTTCCACCAGCCACCTTCCTCCGAGCTGTCGTCCCTCCTTCTTTTCGAATTTCGTTTCGTGGCCGCGCGATCCTTGTCCTTCGTACCGCGAACCGCATTTTTTTTTCCAAGGCAATGCTTTGATACGAGGGATGCGGCAATTGATGATAGGGTTGGAGAGAAGAGCATGGATGGGCATTCGGTTTTTCGGATGAGATGTTCTCGGGGCCTCTTCTACGTTGGGTGGGGCCGGACGTGTTCTTCCAAGGATACCGAGCAGATTGGTTTTCGGATACTGTATTTTGGCAGATCATTTGTTTTCTTACGGGAATGAGCAGAGAGAAACTACGTATTTGTGAGACACTGGAACACTATGTTCATGTGTATGGCACCTCTTTATGTATAACGTTGGTAGATCGAAAATGAAGATTTTAAGTATACAGGATGGTTTAAAAGTTAATGGTACTTGAACCAAGTACAAGATTCTTAATCGACTGGATGAAAATTTGTGTTATGATTCTATGCTCTGATAATCTGATGCTACACTTTCATCGTTAAGTTTAATATTGTAAAAATATGTTGCAGGTATTAGAAAAGATTTCCTTGGAAATGATGAAATCCATCGCGATGTTCAGCCAAAAACTAACAAGTACTTGCAATTCGATCAGGCTACCTCTTAGGCAACGGAGCGAGCAAAGAAATGCAAACGACTGGTGGAAGAAACCACCCTCTTCCGCCTGCAACTCGGTTCATCAACCAAGTAACTGTAGGTTCTTATAAAAATGTATGAACGTGTTTCAGAGACCTTGTAGCCGAGGCCGCGCTAATTACGACTAAAGGATATATCGATGTGGATCGCAGGTTTTCAAGCGGACCCAGGGATCGGGGAAAATGCACGCGTCGAGGAAGCGGATCTGAACGCCGCGCCGCGCTGCCACGTCGCTTTGATTCATTGCCGGCAGCTCGGAGAATTGCCGGTTACACGGCGGCCGTTTCATTTTTTCGATTCTATCTGCATCGTCGCGATAACAAATCTGTGCTCGCGGCACCGGCGGCGTCGCAGCCAACGTTATGCACGAGGATCCCTCGGCTGATCACGCGAACCACCACCGGCAAATAGCAACGAAACCGCGACCCAGGACAGCTGCCTGGTTGCACGACCGCTACCAGCCGTGGCTCACGATCGACTCTGCACGCCTCTGAAATTACTATACCACGCCGTGCACCACCGGTCGAGATAAACGTCACGACACCGCAAACGCAGACCACTCACTAATAATTCATCGCTGCTCTTTGATCCTTGATATACCAACGTGTGGGGCAAGTTGTGGCGTGGCGCTGGCTTGAAAGGTTAGCACGCAGTGGTTTGTCGAATCGTTGCAGTGGTTGGTGTTTTGTGAGTTGGCCAGGCTTGAGTTCGTTGGATGCGGTTTGGATGGTTGACAATCTTTGCCCCTATTCTTGTAACGGTGGATAGAGTGAGTCTGCATAGATACTATTAGGCTGGCAACTAAGCGATTGCGGATTTTGTCATTAGGTGGTATTGACAAAATCTGCAATCACTTAGTTGCCAAGCTAATAAATATTTAAATAAGGTAATTGTACCTCTTGGTACCCTGTTTTGAAAATATTTTGTTAGGGGGAAATGAAAGTGTTGCATTCCAGTGGGATAAATTTCAGAAGTGTAAAAAGAAAAAAGGTTTGATGTAGTTACTCATTGCTTGATATTGTTTGATATTGTTTGTTGTAAAGCAGGTAGAGAAATTGTACGTGGAATTGTTTTAATTCAAGTGAGTATTTGTATTGACTTGGCAACTAAGTGATTGCGGATTTTGTCATTAGGTGGTGTTGACCCTTTACACAGATTGATAATGTAATATGTTCTTGGTCAATAGTCATCAATAAAAGTAGATAACAGATATATTTGTGCATTGAAGGAATATACTTCATATACACTTGTGTGTGGTAAATGTTGAGGTTAAGGTTAACTGATTGAAGAACGAGTGGATGGATTTGTAATAGAAAAGTATATTGAAATAATTAAAGGCATAAGTATAAGTTTATGCTGATTCAGATTTACTCTCTTAGTGTTACTAGATAATAGAATGATAGGGAGCACGTTCATATATTTACAGCAAAAGGACATTATCAAAAATGTTAACCTTTTTCGATACGGCAAGGTCAAGGATGTGTTATTTAACATAATCTTAGGATCCATTCTTGTATCGTGCAACGCAGTAAAGTTTATATTTAGCTCCTTGAAGCTGCTCAAAGATTAGTCAGTGTTAGTTTCATATTCTGTTGAGGGAACCAGTGGATGAATTTGTAAAGAAAGATATATTGAAATAAGTACAAGTACAGACATAGTGTATGAAGTCAAAATCAAATAAATTGTTATCATTATTTATTAATTTAATGTGTGATATTGTTGAGGTTGACTGATAGAGAACCAGTGGATGCATTTGTAATAGAAAAATATATTGAAATAAGTATAGGTACAGGTATACTGTATGAGGTCAAAATCAAATAAATTGTTATCATTATTTATTAATTTAATATGTGATATTGTTGAGGTTGACTGATAGAGAACCAGTGGGTGAATTTGTAAAGAAAAATATATTGAAATAAGTAAAAGTACAAATATAATGTATGCTGATCCAGATCCTTACTCTCTCAATGTTACAATACAATGGAAAAATAGGGAGCACGTTCATCTATCTATAGCAAAAGGACATTACCAGAAAAGTGTGTATATATATTGTATATATATTTATTGTAATATGTTGAGGTTGGCTGATAGAAAAACGAGTGGATGAATTTATAATAGAAAAATATATTGAAATAGGTAAAAGTACAGATATAGTATATGCTAATTGAGATGCTCACTCTTTCAGTGTTACAATACAATAAGAACATGATAGGGAGCACGTTCATCTGTAGCAAAGGACATTACCAAAAAAGTTAACCTTATGGTTTTAGTTAAAGGCTACAAGGAACACAAATAGAAAAATGTTTATCAGTTTCTTTGTTCCTAGACCTTGCAACCCAAGACATAATGTGTACTCAAGAGTACAATGATATGCACTGCTCCTCATTTAGAATATTTCTGCGTAATAGCAGCGTAATAGTAACGGTAAATATACATACTTGAAGTAGTTACTTCAACAGTAAATAATATTCTTGTATTTAGCCTGACTGGACACTACCTGATATTCTTGCGTGGGTTAGTTTCATTAGGTTGGAATATTCAGATGAATGGGATCTAAGAGGAGATACAAATTTACCGATGGTTTGTCACATTACAAAAGGTACTGATCGATGGTGTATCACGTTTTTGGATAGCAAAATCCACTGTAAAGTTCATACCGTTACAATATTACGAGAGTCAATAGAGGGAGCAGGAGAAGAGCAGTCATCAATCGATCAGAGCACGCACAGTCCTGCTTACACTGCTTCGTATATTGCTGCTAAACACGATATGAGGTCTAAGATGAGTGCTCCTTCATCAAGTATCAAGCACAGCTACGTCAAACAACAATTCACAAACTATGACTGGAACCGTTACAATGCTCCAACAACTTTCATCAGATTCCCCAACTCAGTCAAACGACACCACACGATCATCGACGAACACGACCCTCCTTAACCAATGCGTACCAACTTATCCATCGAACAACGAACACTGTCCATCCAAGGAAAGCCAAAATAAAAATCAAACGATCATTAATATTCTGCATGAAGGAACAACACCTGTACGAGGTGAACTGTGAGACAAACTGCGATTCCCAGCAAATAGATTCGTGACGCAAGAAACATTCGCGACACCGGTAGAATAAGCAAATGACCAAGGCACGCTAATAGGAAGGTTCGGCCGGCTGGGAAGAAAGCGCGCGGACGGATGACCGATCGTGGCCATTCGTCAGAATTTTTGCGGTATTTCGAGATAGAGGCGCCGGTTAATACCCGCGGATACACAGCTAGAAACACTGCTCACCCGTAATCCTGGCGATTTGTACGAGTCGTCCTCGAGCTGCTATCTAATTACAGGTACACGCGGCATATTCTAATCGCAGCCGCCAGCAGGGACGTCGGAACGCGCCGCGATCAATTTCGCGTTCGTTTCTTTTATTTTTCCTTCTTTTTTGAAATCGTTCAGTTGTCCGCTAGATTCCACGTACACCTTGTACCTTGGAACATGGTC
The DNA here is from genome assembly GCA_014737485.1 of Bombus picipes. NCBI lineage: Eukaryota > Metazoa > Arthropoda > Insecta > Hymenoptera > Apidae > Bombus > Bombus picipes. The sequence continues at coordinate 1,766,480 of JACXIP010000044.1, read as the reverse complement.
GACCAGTCGAACACTGTTATTGCTTCCGCGTTGCGAATTCTCCGTTTCGAAGGCAGCTCGTAGAAGATCTGTCATCGACGTAGCTGCTGAATATTGAAATTGTTGCCGATTATTGCGGAAGTGGTGGGTCGAGTATGATAGTTTGAAGCGAATGCAGTGTCGTTTGATCTTCTTATACGAGTGAATCGAGCGCTACGTGGCTGGATTTTAGGAGAGGAGCGTGAGAAAAGTCCAGGACTACTGTACTTTTGGATTGGGCTCTTGAATCTGTATTCTACACCGCTGTTTGATAATGTGTCACGTTTTGGGATAATCGTTCTCAGTTTTCGAAGATGATTCACGCAATATTACGTGTATCCGTACAGTTTCCGTCAATAACCATAACAGGTAACCATTTTTGTAGGAGCGCGCAACCTCGAGAAGCCAAAAACTGCGTGGCGAATGAGGTGATTCTGATAACGCGTGTATGCGTCAATAACAGCGATTATGTTCAGCTGTAGAAGTAACGTACACGTGTGAATGTCACGAAATTACTTATATTTATTTGTATAGTCACTTATATTATGTACAGCTATTTGGTCAAAAAGATAAATTTCATTTGTCGTTTATAGTAAACGTATACTTTATTACCAACATAAACAAATCCATATTCTTATCAAAATGATTTAAAAAAGAAATGAAATCTAAATGGAAGAAATACAAGAAAGGAAACATAATTTCTTCCGCACATTTTCCTAGTCGTCCGAAGTTAAGAGAAGCTATTCTAATTGAGAACATTTAGTAGATACCGTTCGAACATTCGGAGATATCGTTGTATCGAGGAAGTAGGGGGTGGTGGAAAACGATTCTGGAGACGAAGGGTGGTCGGTACGCAAAACGGGAGTGGTCTCTGGGGGATGAAAAGCGCCATCTTCCCATTAGACGCGAGATTGATTTTGCGAGAAGCTCCTTACTGTAACAGGCGGATCGGCGTTACCGCGCAGATCGCTAATGTGATTAAAATAATCCGACGATAATCAAAATACAAAGGGCCGGCCAATTTCGGACGAGCTTCATCCCCGTAATACCATTAAGACCGCGCTGCGGCGTCCATAGAAAAATAAGCCTTCCCCTTAGCGAGCGGATAATCGCTCGCACACTTTCCGAACGATTATTAATCAGTCTTCATGCTGTTCGATTTTTTATCCCGCCGTGACATCAACGCGAACATGTTTTTTTCTTTTATTTTTCTTCCTGTGTTCTTTTCTTTTGTCAAGAGTCTCTGTTGCGTTTGAAGGAAATTGAAAAAAAAAAAAGAAAAAAAGAGTTTGATTGAATTTTATTGATTTCAAAGATAACAAAACTAATCAGATAATATTGGAATGTTATTAATGTTTTTTTGTTATTCTTTGTTGTCTTCTAATTATTACAAATGCTATTTGAGGGAATTGTCAAATATAATATATCAGAAAGATACCATAAATTTCATCATATGTAATTGTTGGTTATTCGTATGATTAATATTTACTTTCCATGAGAAGTTAAAGGCGCATATTTTTTATACCCGGTGTCAGAAGTGTAAGAAATCTTGACAGCAAAGAAATAATTATTTTCTAAATTGTTCATTCTGAATCCTTCATCTGTCAGAGGGTTAGACGTGTTTCATTTAAAAAACAATAATAATTGAACATTTAAAAGTCGATTTGTAATTTAAGAAACGAAAGAAAACAGGTGAAACAGGTGCGCAGAGAAAGGAGAGTGCTTCGTAAGTTCTTAGCCGTTTCAACAACGTTGCATCCAGGTTTCGTTCTGAAAGTTTGCGTCTCGCTCACCACATCCCCTGTCGTTTCCTTCGCTCCACCTTGAACATCGGAAACTCGTAGTCGGATAAAAAGTTTATTTTAATCTATACAAATTTTAAGTCCTCTGCGGCCCTCCTGGCAACGGTGCAAAGTGTCACGACGGGAAATAAGATCGACCGCCCCTCGAACGGTCCCACCCCTCCACTCTCTTTCGTCCCTGCAAATCTCGCGTCTTTTTAGCTTGTACCTCTCCGATATCCCCTTGAAACTTTTTCTCCACCTTGTGGAAAAGACGATTCCTTGTACAATTCCACCACCTGTTTTACTGCACCACCAATATCAAACATGTCTTTGGCTGTCTTAAGTGACAAGACTTGTCATTTGAATTATAGTAATTCCTCTGTCTGTGTTATTGCAGCAACAATATCAAACTTCTCGTTGACAATCTTATAATTCTGCAACTTGTTAGTTGAATTTCGATAATTTTTCGTACANATTCCTCCACCTGTTTTCTATCAGCAACAACGTCAAACATGTCTTTGGCTGTCTTAAATAACAAAACTTGTCATTTGAATTATAGCAATTCCTCTGTCTGTGTTATTGCAGCAACAATGTCAAACTTCTCGTTGACAATCTTATAATTCTGCAATTTGTTAGTTGAATTTCAATAATTTTTCGTACAATTCCTCCACCTATTTTCTATCAGCAACAACGTCAAACATGACTTTGGCTGTCTTAAATAACAAAACTTGTCATTTGAATTATAGTAATTCCTCTGTCTGTGTTATTGCAGCAACAGTATCAAACTTCTCGTTGACAATCTTATAATTCTGCAATTTGTTAGTTGAATTTCAATAATTTTTCGTACAATTCCTCCACCTGTTTTCTATCAGCAACAACATCAAACATGTCTTTGGCTGTCTTAAATAACAAAACTTGTCGCTTGAATTATAGCAATTTCTCATACAATTCCTCTGTCTGTGTTATTGCAGCAACAATATCAAACTTCTCTTCGATCGTCTTACAATTCTGCAAATTGTTAGTTGAATTTCGACAATTCTTCGTACAATTCCTCCACCTGTTTTATACCAGCAACAGCATCAAACCGACTGTTGATCATCTTCCAATTCTATTAGGTTGGAAACTAAGTGATTGCGGATTTTTCAATACTATGTAATGACAAAAGCCGCAATCACTTCGTTGCCAACCCAATGCAAATAGCCACTTGAATTAAAAAAATTTCACGTACAATTTCTCTGCCTACTTCACAGCAAACATTAAAACAATATCATGAGTAACTACATCAATATATATATATATCCTTATATATCAATATATATATATCAATATATATCAATATATATATCCAATAAATATATCCTTCATCCTTTTACACTTCTGAAACTTGTCTCACTCGAATGCAACAATTTAATTTCCTCCTAACAAAATATTTTCAAAATGAGGTATCCAAGAGTTACCAAGGTTAGTCTTTCCTTTCCTTTCATCTTCTCACGATCTTATGTATTACATCAAACCAACTCCTACGATATTCACGTAATAGCTCGCCGCTGCATCATCGATCGATCGAAGATCGAGCAGAGAGCGCCGTTTCGATAGTCATGGCGGTAATCGTCGCTAATCGTCCGAGCGTTTCCCAGCGCCTCGATGAGCAATCGTCCAAGCTGCGTAATCATCGCGCCAACACGCTCGTCGCTCTCTGTCGCGACGTTCATCTCGTTGCAAATTACACGCGCGTCTTATTATCTGACAGATTCTCACGTGTCGTCAGCGAGAAAGTGATGTCCCGTGCCGCATCACATCGATCGATATTCACGCAATTAGGCGTTCGTCAGCTGGCCAGCCTTTCGCTGCGACTAGCAAAGACCTGACAATCAACGTATTAGTTTCAGTGTCTGTGCCAATTGAACGACGATTATTATCTTGTATTCGAATAAGATCATCGAAGTAATATCTGTAGATTGTTATCTGGTTATGTTTACGTAATTTCGATGCTGCAAACATGGTGATGATTATTCGAGAAGAAAGACTCAGTGTTTATTCAAGTTTCGGTTGTATCGTTACACTTCAGATGGAGCAGGTGCGAGTGCGAGTGAATTGGCTGACGTGTAAGTACTTTACATAGAAGTTTGTTATTACTGGCGAATGATAAATGGAATTAAGCCTGGTGTAGGTAACCGCATACCTGTGTCAGCTACAAATTTCCTTGATATAATTTTAATTTTAAGGCACAATTTACATTTTCGAAATAAAGAGATTTGTGCATAAAATGCCAAGTATGCATTAGAGTTTCAAACTATTATTATAGTTTTGCTTATCGACTGTGACACATGGTTCGAAGAAAGAGAAAAATGGGGTTAGGTTACCTCATTTCATTGGAAAATATTGAAAATTGGAAATTTGAATATCTGCACCTATCGAAATATCGAAGTTAGGGCCGATTGCTGAGGTAGGTAGAATGTTACTATATAGAATTCATACTAAGAACGATACACAGAGAAAGGGGAGTATACGTGACAAAACAAGGTTCACGGTATGCTTCATTAATCGCGTTACGCTGAATTATTGCGTTCGCAGTAATAAATCCTTCGGATGATTCCGGCGAGGAAAAGCGGCACTGCGATGTCTATTCTAAGTACGAGTCTATCGTACATCGTGATACATGAACTAATATCGTACTTAACGTTCCCAGACGTAAACTAATTATTTTTAATTGGGTTTCGATCCTCGCACGCCATCTAGCTTTCTCTTCCATGTCCTCATTATTGATTAATAGAATTTCTTTCTACCAAATTATTTGATATATTATAACGACGATGATTAACTCGCAAAATTTATAAAATTCTAGTCCATTCGAAATTAAGCGGAATGCAAGGTTACTTAAAGTACAAATCCTTCCCTCTATTTGTTTTTATTTTCATGAAAGTATAGGATCATTTTATTGATCGATAGATCTATTTTCAATGGATTAAACAGAAAACGATTATTTAACGCGAACTAAATACAATAATGTGCTATAATTAAGACAACTAAATAGTTAATTCACAACTATGCTCCTCGACAACACTGTTGGCAACACTGACTTCTCAACTAATTACTGACTGTTAATTCTTCCTTCTTCCGCGGCCATGTTCACTAGGCCTTTTTCCCGCGTAATTATTCCACCGAAGGTCTATTGAAGTTTCAAGACCCTTTTGGCAACATTGTTTATGGTTCACCCGATATTTCTTAGACAATATGTCCACGATACTACAAAAGTAATTATAAATCAAGCCAAAAAGAAATTAGTCGCAAGTAATTGGAAAGTTATCACAGTAGGTCAAGCAGAATACCGAACTAACTTCGAACTAACGCCGTGCATCCAGTTATGAAACATTTTCCATGATCCATTTCACTTGTCATCTTCAATTCAGCCTTTGCTTGTAAACCTGGATCACACTCGGACCAGGACGCACTTGCACGCGTCGTTTCTACCCCTACATCCTCTCTTAAGTCGTATCAGAAAGTAGTAAGCGGCACTTGTTCTTCGAAATTACAGTGCCGATCGTAAGTCTTAAAACGTGACTAGATTCCAAACGACAGAAACTTGAACCTTCGAACAGAGAGGAAGAGCGAAAGAGGAAAAAAGAGAGAGAGCGGAGGGAAAAGAAAAGAAGGGGAGGGGGAATGGTAGCAGACTTACAGAAGGAGGATGGAAAAGGGTTCCGAGGTTGCAGTTAAATAAAACCGACAAAAATCTTCCCAGGGGAGGGCGCGAAGGGTCGTTTTTGGATGGCAAGGCACGAAGACACCGGCCGATGGCAAGCGGCTCAGACGGTCGCCATGTGTATAATAATGTTAAAGAATGTTAAATGTGCGAGGGTTTCGAGGGCCGCATACATTAGTTGTTAACAATGCTATAAAGGACACTCGGCCCGTGTCTCGCACCCCCACACGCGCCACGGCCAGATTTACGATCGCTCCTTTCCGCGCCCGATTCTTATGTAACGCTCCTCAGCAACTGGAGGGTGCAAGCCGCCTGCGGATCGCTTATGAATGAAAATATTATTTGAATCGCCTGCCCTCTCGCAGTCTTCTGCCGAAAATTTGTGATTCTTCGAGAAGTGTTTCTTTGTCGATTCGACTTGCACCAAATTATAGACATTTTTCATAGTGTTGGAGGATAAAGGATTTTAGTTAGCGGAGTCTTATTGGAGTGTTGATGTCGTGTGTGTTAGCGATGTGTAAAGCTAATTGTTGTGAAGATTTTATTTTACAATTTTAGAAAGCCTCTAGCTACTTGTAATCGCGTGTATGCTGTGGATGATTATGTTAATTTACATTTTTATAAATACAACAGAAGAAATGGAATTTAAATAGTGATCATCGTGTAGATGTTGTAACAGGTACTTGAATAGGAATATTTTACATGTTTTCGTACATTGTGCGAAATGTGTACACTTTTACGTATTGTTGTGAAGCTTCAATTTCAGGAAGCTTCTAGTGTAGATATTGTAGCAGGTACTTGAATAGGAATATTTTACATGTTTTTGTACATTGTACACTTTTACGTATTGTTGTGAAGTTTCAATTTCAGGAAGCTTCTAGTGTAGATATTGTAACAGGTACTTGAATCTGGATATTTTACATGTTTTGTCAATTTCAGGAACCTTCTAGTGTAGATGTTGTAACAGGTACTTGAATAGGAATATTTTACATGTTTTCGTACATTGTGCGAAATGTGTACACTTTTACGTATTGTTGTGAAGTTTCAATTTCAGGAAGCTTCTAGTGTAGATATTGTAGCAGGTACTNTGAATAGGAATATTTTACATGTTTTCGTACATTGTACACTTTTACGTATTGTTGTGAAGTTTCAATTTCAGGAAGCTTCTAGTGTAGATATTGTAGCAGGTACTTGAATAGGAATATTTTACATGTTTTTGTACATTGTACACTTTTACGTATTGTTGTGAAGTTTCAATTTCAGGAAGCTTCTAGTGTAGATATTGTAACAGGTACTTGAATCTGGATATTTTACATGTTTTTGTACATTGTACACTTTTACGCATTGTTGTGAAGTTTCAATTTCAGGAAGCTTCTAGTGTAGATATTGTAACAGGTACTTGAATCTGGATATTTTACATGTTTTGTCAATTTCAGGAACCTTCTAGTGTAGATGTTGTAACAGGTACTTGAATAGGAATATTTTACATGTTTTCGTACATTGTGCGAAATGTGTACACTTTTACGTATTGTTGTGAAGCTTCAATTTCAGGAAGCTTCTAGTGTAGATATTGTAACAGGTACTTGAATCTGGATATTTTACATGTTTTTGTACACTGTTTGAAATTTGTACACTTCTACGTACTTAAATTTTCCACAGAATGTACAAGCATCCGCAGCAATTCACTTTGAAAAGTAGTTCAAACGTTTGTAGTCGATGATTGAGGTTAGGTATCGCGGTTTACCTATGGATACAACTTTGATAATGTGCAAGTTTTTGGAAGCATTAGTCGTCCCCAAAACAGTTTATTTTACGTGCATCGAGAATTAGAGCTGAAAAACGATACTTACAAAAAAAAGATCATTTTCCTGTTCTGAGACCTGTTGCCAGCTTTGTCTAGTCTGACTACGATGGTTGTTTCTACTGTAGCATGCAGCTGCGCTGACAGTGTCTCTGCTCGCTTTTACATTACAATAATCAAATTGTATAATAGTCAAGAATCGCTTTAATAAGAATTTGTCTTAACAATAATATTATTATAATTCCATATTATGAAATCGAAGAAAATGTTAAATTTTATTACCTTCTCTGTACTATCTCTATTTTTCTTTATTCATTCGTTATTTCGTAACAGCCTGTACGATATAACTTTACTTAAAAAGAAAACTAGCTTCAGTTAAGAAATACAGGAAGCTTCAAATAATTCAAATTATCATGAAAAATGAAAAAATGTTAGATAGCATTCTACTTCAACTAAAGAGGACAATATATCTAGCGCGATAATTCAAAATAACCATAACATGTGTTCCTGTGTCCTTCACCGTAAATTGTCTAAGAAAGTATGATCGCCCTGTTTCGTGCTCATATCGAGCATAGTCGGCCATAATACACGAAGACCTTGACGGTTAACTCACAGTCACTGACGGTATACAGAGATCGGTTCGCGGCTGTTGAACACGGCAAAAGGTTTAGCAAGAAAGAAAGAGAGGGGGCGCGGTTTCGCGAGAATTTCATTTTCCAGGCTAATTGGCCACGCCACACCGTGGCCTACAGTAAATTATGCGAGGCGTCATTTCCTTCGGATTAAATGGAAAAGCTGGCATCGAAGACAAGAAAGAAGAGTAGGAAAAAGAGAAAGGGAGTTGCATTACCGTAATAGATGTAATTCATCGTGGCCGGCGGCACTTGACCACGCAGCATTTCCTAAGCAACCCCACACGCGCTATAACTTATCACCCTTGTCAACTCGTGCAAGCTGCAACCCTTGTGATAATTGTTTAAACCGACCACTGGCCACCCCTTTTAGCAGAAAGGACCGAGGCCGGTCGCTCCGGGCGTCGCGCGTTCGTGTATAAACTTTATGTACTTAGAGGCAAGCGTGTAGGTACTTAATTACGATTAAATTACTCCCCTTAAAACCCGTGGCGAACTTCGAAGGCAGGCGCTACGCCCGATAATAAATCGCCGAAAGGTGGACGCTGGTCTTGCTTGTCCCGTCGCGGTTACAGAAATTCTTTCAGAAAACTTTCTTTCCTCTTTTCTACGATTACATTTCGTAAATTCATATTTTCAGAGTAAATATGCCTATAGAGACACATTTTGAAATTTCTTTAGTAGTGAGACATGGTTAGAAACAGTTATTAGTGATACATATATTAGGTTATCCGAAAAGTTTCTTTCGTTTTATGAGAAAACAATAGACGCGCAATGTTTTTTGTTTTATGTTATTTTGTCGAATTTCCTACGATCCATTTTGTTCCGTTGAGATAAACACATTTCACAGACTTGGTTTCACGTTTGTGTAAAGGTGCACTTTTGTAAAAAACACGTTTGCGAAAGAAAGACACTTTCCGGATAACCTAAAAATTTGTATATCTTTGTATATAGCGTGATTTCTCAACAGTCTATCTATAATGTACAATTTGTTAATTCGTTAATAATATTGGTTAGCAAATTATCGCTTGTCCGTGTCTAGACGACTTATAAAACATTTTATAAAATTGTACAACAGAAGTGAACAAATTAATTGCGAAATTTTATGAACGTAACTAAAGAAATAGAAACTAAATTAATGTTTGTGTCACTATTTAAATATTGCACCAGGCAATTGTTACTTAATGAAAGCACTAATTGTACGATATTAGTACTTAACCTCTTAGATATTAGGTTATCCGAAGAGTTTCTTTCGTTTTATGAGAAAACAATAGACGCACAATGTTTTTTGTTTTATATTATTTTGTCGAATTTCCTACGATCCATTTTGTTCCGTTGAGATAAACACATTTCACAGACTTGGTTTCACGTTTGTATAAAGGTGCACTTTTGTAAAAAACACTTTTGCGAAAGAGAGACACTTTTCGAATAACCTAATGTATTTTTTAAATTATTGCGTAAGTTCTATGTATAAATCTCCCAATATAACCTAACCATAAATTCTCCATTCGTAGTTATTCATTACGTTTAATGCTATTTACTAGCAAGTAACTTTCGTACGATATTTGTTTCCGTATTGTAAAACTATACACAGATGTATGTTTGCTGCGAATCGTTATGGAATATTTTTAGACAACTTCATGTGCTTTGGTTAGTGTCCTATATTCATGTCAATAACATACACAATATCACTTACGATCAAGTCGACCGATAACATCACTCATTACATTGCGATACTCGACACTGACCATTCTTTTTCTACTAAATATTTTACCTGCTCAGGAATAAAAAAACCAGAGAAAAATATCGTCTCTCATAAACTTGAAACTGAGAAACTACGTAAAAATATCGTCGTAGACTAAATCGAAAAATAATAGAAAGGCAGAAAAAAGAATAAGAGCGCGAGTCTTGTATCTCGTGCTCGAAAGCGAACATGAAACGCGATGAATAGACTTTGGACGGCCTCCAAAAAATATAGCGAGACAAGAACGGGGGCGATAGAGAGCGCGCTAGAAAGAAATGGAATAAAAAAGAAAGAAGAGAGAGGAAGCTTGGCTCTCGTAACGAGAGAAACGAGTCAGCCCGGAACACTCGAACGGTAAAGCGAAACGAGGCCGGACCAGGAAGCCTCGGAGGAGTGAGAACGCGATAGCGAGCAAATAATAGGGAAATGATTTGCTCCTTGTTAGATAAAGGACACTGTGAGGGGACTCGCGAAAAGAAATATTGCCCCGAATGAAAGGAAGTAGGCGAACGAAGAGGATCGAGCGACGCTCGGCCCCCGGGGGAGCAAGCGAATTCTTTTTCCTCGTAACCTCTTCTTCTTCGACTAGGTCGTGCCAGGTCATCCGTGTACGCATTCTGCTCGATTAGCAGCTAAATAGTGTTATTAAATAGGTTTTGGATTTCGATATTTAATTAATCCACACAGATTCAATTTTGTATATTCTGTATTTCACCACCATGCACAGCCACTAACTAAAACACACTGGATACACTCTGATAATTAACACGTGTCAGACGCCAAAAACAAAAGAGTGTCGTTAGAAGTCGTACCAACTTTGCATGTAGGAACTAGTGATCATACCAACCTAATATTTTCGACAACAAATAGTGCCCCGTGTTTCTCTTTCCGATGGAACTTGTACCTTTCATCTGGGTTCATCGTATGCTGCATCTTATGCGTTCAGCCTTTCTGCATTTCTTAAACCTTTTTTCAGTGAAAAATTCAATCCTCGGAACGAAGGTATTTTACATCTGGTACGCGTTGAAATAAGAAAATATTTTTAATGAATTGATGATCATGAAAGCAGAAATTGTGGAGTTTACAGTTTTCTTAAGTGGATTTATTGGCTTGGCAACTAAGTGATTACGGCTTTTGTCATTAGGTGGTACTAACAAAAGCCGCAATCACTTAGTTGCCAACCTAATATTATTTACGATACCGAATTAGTGTCAAGTTAATGTATTTTCTACATCTGTATCATGTTTGTCGATCCGTTAACCAGAAAATCGGTTCTACAACAAGTACATAATTATAATATTACACTTAAGAGATTGGAATTCCAGTTTACGAGTTGACTAATTTTCTTTCAGTCGATGAATGAAAACCTTGACTTCTTTACAACTACGATCAAGACACTTATTTTCGTAGTGTAATTTGCCAATTAAAATACTAATAATATAATTACCTTGTTCAAATATTTATTGGGTTGGAAACTAAGTGACTGTTCAAATATTTATTGGGTTGGCAACTAAGTGATTGTTCAAATATTTATTGGGTTGGCAACTAAGTGATGGCGGATTTGTCAATACCACCTAATGACAACAGCCGTAATCACTTAGTTGCCAAGCCAATAGATTTGATAAATAAGAAACTGGTGAATTTAGTAATTTATTCCAATTGTTTTTGAGAAATTTGATATAAAAGTGATAAGATATGTATAAAAAAGTAATGGTTAGAAATATAAATAGATTTCTTCAATAGCTTTTCGTTCAACTGATTTGAACTGACGGAATTTGAATTCGGTAGATGATAAATCGACATGGTTGGGTACAGTTTTTTTCAAAACGTGTTTTTAAGTGGTTCAACGTGTAGTATTGTTAAAGAATCGATGGTTACAGTAGAAGTACAGGAGTGGAAATTGTTATATCATGACGTACAGGGCTGTTAGCTAGGAAAACACGATGGAAGTTCGATTTTCGTCCAGTCACGTTTCATCACTCCGATATCGTGTCCCATCTTTCGTTGCTTATTCCAATTCATTATTTTAACATCGATCCGATGATATCACAGCATTGCCAACGATAATCAATAATGGACTGTTCACGTAATTATACGAACGTTTAACATTCGTTGCTACCACAACATTTTTAGAAAGTTTCTTCAATTAAAGTTTCCAATTATTCATTGCGAAAAGAGATTCCAAAGGATTTTAATTTCTTCATGACAGTGGAGTCTTCGAATCGATTCAACTTTTAATTAATTTTCACGCGGAATCTTCTGGAATTTTTTTTTTTTTTAACAATAACATTCCACGGAATATCGACTGCTTTCAAACTTTCAATTCTTTCCATGCTTGCTCCCTGATTATACTTTGGAAGAATTATTCCTATTTTATCTCTTCTGGAATAACAAGAAGACAACGAATTTGTTTAAAAACCTGGGAACTCTGCTATTTGGATAATTTTATTTTATTATAAATATATTCTCCTAATACTTTCAATTATTTGACATTTCTTCTCATAGTATACCCATCCTAGAAAAATTGTTCCAATTTGGTTTCTTATGCACTAATTACAAATCAACGATTAGAGTAAAAATTTCCTTGGAAATCCAAGAATCTCCACATTTTTTTGATGATTCACTTTATACTCTAGAAATATCATTTCTACAAGAGAATTAAGAAACTAGCTGAAAAATTTCAAAGATTTGCACCAATTATCTCAGGAATAAAAATCTCAGCAAACGATTCCCTTCAGATATTTCATATTTCAAATTATTCTCAGACTCCCAGTATTTTCTACACTCTCACTATATATATATATATATATATATATATATTGGCTTGGCAACTAAGTGATCGCGGGTTTTTTCATTGCCACCTAACGACAAAATCCGCGATCATTTAGTTGCCAACCCAATATATGCAGAATTTGAGTTATAATATATAAAAATATTTAAATATGCTAAATTAGTGGGTTGGCAACTAAATGATTGCGGATGTTGTCATTAGGTGGCATTGACAAATCCGCAATCACTTAGTTACTAACCTAACATATCGTTCACACAAAGAATCCTCGTTTGCTATTATATCTATTATTTGGCATTGGAAAATGATGAATAAATTTCAAGCTGTAACCAGGATGATGAGTGGAATTTCGTTTTTGAATTGCAGAAGTATTCCTAGGAATTTCATGTAATATTTAGTGGTATTGTGTTTTATGTCCGTTTCTATGTTAAACGTTCAATCTGTTAGGTTGGCCACCAAGTGATTGCAGATATTGTCGTTAGGTGGCAATGAAAATGTCGGCAATCACTTAGTTGTCAAGCCAATATGCAGAATTTGACTTACAATATAAAATTTCAGCTATAATTCAAATATTCTAAATTATTGGGTTGGCAAGTAAGTGATTGCGGATTTTGTCATTGCGTGGTATTGACAAATCCGCAATCACTTAGTTGCCAACCCAACATTACACTATACAGAACGCTATACAGAAATATCTTCTACGCTTCTCGCGAGCAACGAAAGCGTCGGTAATCTGCCGCAAAGATTTTCTCCCTCTTCCAGCAATTTCACGAAGCTCTCACGAACTGCGATCGTTTCCCAGTAAACTCGTGACAGGTGCTTGGCGACGCGTTTCCCAGAACCGGAAAATCCTCGATTAGATTCACGAAACGGCGCGTTTAGTCGGGTTGGAAAACAAGCCTTGAATTCGTGTAACGACGAAAACAACGAAAAACAGAAGAGCGGCGGCAGGGGGTGGAGGTGCGAGATTCTGCGAACGAATCGGCCGGCATTTCTCCGCTTGGCCGAGCGAAGGGTTGACTCGTGGGATGGTGAGCAGCGTAGGTGGAGGTCGAGGATAGGGTATGCATGGCGGCGGAGAGTCCGGTAGCGATCATCAATCAGAAAGGCAGTCAGCCGTCCGTCGGTTGGTCGGCTGGTCAGCCACGTCCAACGCGTACGGAGTTTCGCGCGAGGAACGCATCTACCTACGAATCCGCGAGTCATGCTTCGACTACCGGGGCCCCTGACAATCGATCCGTGCCGCTAACCTACGCTCCTCCGCTTCTTCTTTTCCTATGTGTCGGTGAACAAAGAGGGAGACGGAGATGGGTTAGGGGAAGTTCGAGTTGCGAAGGTTTTACGTTGTTTCAGAGTTGGATTTGTATATTGCTTTGGGTGCAATCGTGTGTTTCATCCTATCGTGTCGTTCAGCTATTCAAATTTCAAGTTTGTGTAGAGGATTGCGGTTTCGTGAAGTTCTATTCGGTTCGTATGTGTTTCACACTTGTAAAATTGATTAAGTTTACTGTTGATCTTTGAATAGCACTTTGTAAGTGGTTCATCTTGGTGTTTAGTTGTTTCTAATTTGTGATAGGTATTGGTAGTTATACATGGATCTACAGATTATGCTTTTGAGAGTATTGGATTTGTGCGAGCTTTTACCTGGTTGTACTACCAATATAGATGAATTATAATCTTCTCAGTCCTCGGATATTTCAAACAACGTAAAGCTCTATCAATATANCTGATATGTGTATAATACGACTGTACTTTACATAGATTAATGTACAATTACCAATCCGAGCTTTTACGTGGTTGCACTACCAATCCAAACAAATTGTAATTTTTTCTGTCCTCAGATTTTCCAAACAACATAAACCTCTATCAATATCCTGATCTGTATATAATACGACTTTACATAAATTAATTTATAATTACAAATCTGAGCTTTTACTTGATTGAACTACCAATCAAAACGAATTATAATCTTCTCAGTCCTCAGATATTTCGAACAATAGAAAGCTCTATCAATATCCTGATCTGTATATAATACGACTTTACATAAATTAATTTATAATTACCAATCCGAGCTTTTACGTGGTTGCACTACCAATCAAAACGAATTATAATTTTCTCAATTCTCGGATATTTCAAACAACATAAACAATATCATTTATCAATATTCTGATCTCTATATACTACAACTTCGCTTTACACAAATTAATTTATAATTACCAATCCGAGCTTTTACGTGGTTGCACTACCAATCCAAACAAATTGTAATTTTTTCTATCCTCAGATACTCCAAACAACATAAACCTCTATCAATATCCTGATCTGTATATAATGCGACTTTACATAAATTAATTTATAATTACCAATCCGAGCTTTTACGTGGTTGCACTACCAATCAAAACGAATTATAATCTTCTCAGTCCTCAGATATTTCGAACAATAGAAAGCTCTATCAATATTCTGATCTCTATATAATACAACTTTGCTTTACATAAATTAATGTACAATTACAAATCCGAGCTTTTACGTGATTGCACTACCAATCCAAACAAATTGTAATTTTTTCTGTCCTCAGATTTTCCAAACAACATAAACCTCTATCAATATCCTGATCTGTATATAATACGACTTTACATAAATTAATTTATAATTACCAATCCGAGCTTTTACGTGGTTGCACTACCAATCAAAACGAATTATAATCTTCTCAGTTCTCGGATATTTTAAACAATAGAAAACTCTATCAATATCCTGATCTGTATATAATACGACTTTACATAAATTAATTTATAATTACCAATCTGAGCTTTTACGTGGTTGCACTACCAATCAAAACGAATTATAATTTTCTCAATTCTCGGATATTTCAAACAACATAAACAATATCATTTATCAATATTCTGATCTCTATATACTACAACTTCGCTTTACACAAATTAATTTATAATTACCAATCCGAGCTTTTACGTGGTTGCACTACCAATCAAAACAAATTGTAATTTTTTCTATCCTCAGATACTCCAAACAACATAAACCTCTATCAATATCCTGATCTGTATATAATACGACTTTACATAAATTAATTTATAATTACAAATCCGAGCTTTTACGTGATTGAACTACCAATCAAAACGAATTATAATTTTATCAGTCCTCGGATATTCCAAACAACATAAACAATATCATTCATCAATATTCTGATCTCTATATAATACGATTTTCCTTTACATAAATTAATTTACAGTTACAAATCGAAAATTCGGCGACTGTAACACTTTTCCACCACATTTTCTATTTAAAAGAAAAAAAACACACAATGTCGAATGACACATCTTGCAAGGAAAAAGTAACCTTCCTCTACATTTTATATCATCGGTTCTCATCCTACTCTCAAGCAACTTTACCCTTCGGGAATCCTCTTTGAAAACGCCATCATATGAAACGCAGGGGCCTTCAAGGTGATCACGCTTCGATAATTAAATTACGAAACTCTCCCGCTCCCCTTTTTTATACTCTCTTTGGATGGTTCATGTTGCATGACTTTTTATCGGTGGCCTGACATTTTCTAAACAGAATGGCTCGGTATTCTGGACATGACCCGTCACGACAAGCCGAGCCAGCCGCTGGGAGATCTTTCAACGCAACCATCGGCTAATTACCTCAGACAATCCCCTCTCCTGCCACTGTCACCCACCCCCATGGCCATGCTGCGCGTCTCCGTTTCTCCCTGGAGGCGGCGGCGTTCGCAGCGTGGCGCAGTTTCCGCGAAAGAAAAGACGCGTAAGAAGGGAGCGCGGCTAATGTTCCTTAAAAGTAAAGTGCTTATAATAGTAGCCGCTTGTAACGTTGCCGACGATCGCTGCTAAGTTGGTTTTAAAGCCACCTATTCCACGCCACGCTCGATTCTTCCTATTGTTCGCTTGCTTTCAGAGGAATCACAAATTGTCTCGGGCTTTTATCAGCCTCTTGTCATTTGTATTTATCTTGAACTGCCTGAAGAAGTCCGAAATAGTTATACATACGGTACTTTAATTCATTTAATGACTCCCCTTTATACCGATCTTCGTATTTTGTAATTTTTTGGTAGTTTCTTTTCTCGGATATTCTTTAGAAAACTTCACCGTTTTTAGATAAAAAGAAGCGACAGGTGTTACGTGGTCAAGTACTTACATAGATGGCGAATATTCACGCAATTTCTATATTTTTATAAATGCAGTTAAAAAAATGGGATTTAGAGAGAAATTTTTGTCTTACAAATTTCACAACGAGTACTTCCTTTCGGATATTTCGTATATTGAATAATAAACAAAAGCAAAGTGGATGGAATTTCTATTTTCTTAAATGCAACTATGCAGAAATTGGACTTAAACAGACATTTGTCTGATTCTCTAAATTTTCGATAAATACTTCGTATATTACGTAAATTCTGTTATATTGGATTGGCAACTAAGTGATTGCGGATTTTGTCATTACCATCTAATAACAAAATCCGCAATCACTTTGTTGCCAACCTAACAAATGGCGCAAACACGCTCAATCTAGCGATCGCTCACACTCATCCAAAATATCAGTTTATTTCTCCACATATCAATCTATGATTTTCATTATCAGAGGGAAGCACAGTTTGAGTCACAATTTGAATATATCCTGAACTTTAAATAGAAAACTAAACTATCTGAGAAAGAATCTTGCGAGCCAGCTTTCTACATCCACAAAAACTGTCTTCTGCTCTCTTTTGGCTCGACTTCCTGCCTCGCTGCAACCTCTGCATCCCCATTCAGATTTGACAAAAGGAATAGCCGCTATCGCTCGTGGACCTCCGTCCTTTTTCGTTCGTTGTTTCCTCGTGTCAACGTCCTGCGCGCAGAACCAACGACGAATCAAACGGCCATCAGAGCAGGCAGGGCCTTTGAAAGCGGCGCTGTCGAGCGAAGGCGGTCAGAGGAAGGGGCTTAACACTTTGATCGGTGAATGACTGGCGACTTTGCATTATGAAGCTAAACTGTTCGCGTCGAAGAAGCGCGCGGACTAAGCTCCCGCGAAGTCAACTTTTTATCGCGTTGTGAGGCCCGTCGCGGGCAACAGGTTTTGCACGATCCTCGGGGACACGCTAGTTTCTCGATTATCCTGCTTTAAGCGCATCTCTAACCAACCTATTGCACCAAAGATTTGTGGCGGCACTCGACAGCACAAATACCGCCACTCGACACGAACAACTAACGGACGACGGTAGCGCAGTGGTTAGCGCATTAGGTTACGAACGTTCGAAACGCGGGATCGAATCCCGGCGACCGATTTTTCTCCACGATTCTAAAATAGGAAGGAAATATAGCAGCGTAGTACACCCCCCCAGCAGAGCGCGACATCTACAGCCACCAGCTACAATCATCACGAACACGACATATTGTGTTTATAGCTTTGAATATAACCAAGCAACATTGTCTTTATAAACAGCGACGCTTAGCGGTTACTTGTTAGTGTGTTTTCAGATGTGCCGCACTTTTGCAAGCAAACTTTGCTTGACGTGTATCCCACCGGAACTTCTACGATTGCTACTCTCTCGTTGAGATTGACGCTTGAATAACTGGCAGAGTTCCAATCATATGCGAATGATGCTTATTTGGGTTTCTTTCAGCTAGTTTTGTATTTTACGGGAAAATGATTTGTTGATTTTCGAAAGTGTACTTTGTACGTCGTCGAGTAATTAATATTTCACCTTGTATAAGGTATGTTAGGTTTGTTACATTTTAATATACTGCTGGATACAATTAGAGAATTGCAATTACCAAAATGGTTTTATGATATCAATTAAACGAATGAAAGACAGGATGTCCTATAAGCTTGATAGATTGATATGATTTTGGTTTAAAGACACGCATTAAAAGTAGAATTAAATTAACATAAGGAACGAGTATAAAAGTCCAGGTTACATGGAAAGCCACTCCCTGATTATTTTGAGTATTAAATATCTTGTAGATATATATATTCAGTATATTTCAAACATAGCAGTGCAGTTTCATTACAGCGCTAGTCAAATTTTCTAACGTTTCCTGTAAGACACGCAACCATATAACCAAAAAGAATATTTGCAAATATTCGAGTAGTTTCGTGAGCAGCTGCAGCTACTCTCCGGCGTATTCGTCGGAACGTTAGCTGGTGAAAAAACTGTTTCTTCCATTGCTGCGTGATTAGCGAAGAAACATCAGAGCCTTGCCACCGTGAGACCACCAAAAGTGCAGAGGACATCTTCCATAATCGTGGTTAAAGAAAAACAATACCGTTCATGGTCCAGTATCGACCAAACGAGCCGCGAGCTCGAGAAATCGTCGGGAGTCGTAATCTCCGCTGAGAATCACGGTTTTTTCCTTGAGAAAGTCGCTTGGCGAACATCGGCAACGATATCAGCCCCGGCCTTTTTGCCGTCACGCCGAGGAATCTTCTTTTCTATTCCCGTTCGTTCGCGCGAGTCTCGTTTTATATTAAAAATGAACTGTCGCTTCCAACGACCAACGCAGACGGGCATTCGACTGTAGCGGCACTTTTATTTGATAAATCGCGCTACGATCTTCTCCGTCGGTCATCTGAATTTCTGATGCATTATTTTCCCCCGGTAGCACCGGCTACGTCGACCGGAGGGTGGAACACCACGATCCACGCGCGCTGCTCTCTCCGATCTCCCTCGTCGATTCGACGAGGGACGATTTGGAAATCGATAGTTTAATCGTCGTTATTCCACTGTTTACCGTAGCAAGATTGCGTGTGTTTTTGTTGTGACGAAGAAAGTGGACGTTAGAATATTAGAACTTCAGCACGATGATTGTTTCGCACGATAATTTGGAAGATGTATTTTCATTCGGCAGCAAAGATATTACGCCACGAGGCTTACCATAGGCCGTGTCCCTAACCGTCGCTCGTGGCACTACAGTGTCGCAGAAGGATCGTGTTACATGACCAGCGAAATATATACAATATAGCGATAAGCGCATAGTTGTCGTCAAGCAGCGAATTCTAGAAACGTCGATTCGTCTTCGGTCCGTTATTTCATCTACACAAAGAAGGTGGCATACGTGATCATAGGCGCGAACGATGGCGTGACCCGAGCGTAGTGGGGGTCGTCTCCCAGAGAAGACAAAGAAAAGATCGAAGGGCAATCAGTATCATTTGAGAATTCAAACGGAATGTATCGAGAATAAAATTAAAGTCGCTTAGTCTACCGAATACATAGAGAAATATCATAAAGTCGGGGTGGAATTCCTGTATCAAACTAATTGTATTTATCATTAAATAATTTGTGATGTGCCCATTATAATATTAGATATTGTTAATATTATAATATTAAATCTGTTATCTTAATCGAAACAGGGGAACGACTAATTCGCGGCGTCGGTTATCCGAATCGTAGCGAGATTTTACGCCCCTCGCTGACTCTTCGTAAATGGCCGTAACAAAAGGAAAAATAGGCAAGCAGTGATAAGTTAAAAAAATTATGTGTAAATGAAATACCAAGGATCGGTCGTTTTTTCCGTGGGCTGCGCGCTTTTGGTGTCGCTAAGTGATGGAAGTTAGAAATTAGAGGACAATGTTTATAGCTTTGAATCTCTGTTTTTACTTAAAAAATTGAGAAATAACGAATTCAAAAGTTATATAAAAAATACCTATGTTAAAAAATACACTGAGATGGGAGACAAAGTGGAATAACGGTGGACGAAGAGGATCTGTGTACATTTGAAAAAGAACAGAGTAATCCGAACATAGTGGACGCACAAGGACAATAGGAACAATATGAACAGAGTGTAGTGACAAAAGCATAATTTAAAAGAAAAATATACAAGTGAGATCATAAAACGAAGATATAATTAGAAACGTCTAATTGTAAATGTATATAATGTGTATAGTGTAATAAATGTAACGACAAAGGGGGAATTATTACATCAACGATCATATTCTCGTCGACATGTAACCACGCAACTCTGTCAACACTCTGATGCAGAGGCCATCGAAGCAGAAGGTATTACGTTATCCGAAAAGTTTCTTTCGTTTTATAAGGAAACAATAGACGCACAATGTTTTTGTTTTATATTCGTTTATTGAATTATGCGCGAATATAATATAAAATATATCAATATATAATAATATAAAATAAATAATGTAGTATCGTGGACGAGGGGTCTGCGGGGTGTCGTGCGGATTGTAAACAAGCGGTTGTGAGGTGCGAATTATAAACAAACGGTTGTTGAGCATGTGCGCAGTGAGGCTAAGACGAAAGACAAGCGATTGCTAGGGGACAACAAACGAATTAACAGCAGTATGAGTTGAGAAGTCAGAGAGTGCGGATTATGTTGTCGAATTGTAGTGTTGTTAGCGTTGTTAAGAGAGAATTGTTAATTAATTATCTAGTTGTTTTAATTATTATTGTAATTAGTTCATGTTGAATAACCATTGTTTCCTGTTTAATTAACATGTGCTTAGTCCATTCGTCGTTAATATTCTAATTATAATAGTTTACGGTACTACTAATAATATAAAATACTAATAATACTGATAACGTAAAATAGAAATTGTTGTTCATCTATTATCGCCTTATGAGACGAAAGAAACTAATTATAATAGTTTGCGATACTGCTAATAATATAAAATACTAATAATGCTAATAACGTAAAATAGAAATTGTTGATCATCTATTATCGCCTTATGAGACGAAAGAAACTAATTATAATAGTTTGCGATACTGCTACTAATATAAAATACTAATAATGCTAATAACGTAAAATAGAAATTGTTGATCATCTATTATCGCCTTATGAGACGAAAGAAACTAATTATAATAGTTTGCGATACTGCTAATAATATAAAATATTAATAATACTAATAACATAAAATAGAAATTGTTGTTCATCTATTATCGCCTTATGAGACGGAAGAAACTAATTATAATAGTTTGCGATACTGTTAATAATATAAAATACTAATAATGCTAATAACGTAAAATAGAAATTGTTGTTCATCTATTATCGCCTTATGAGACGGAAGAAACTAATTATAATAGTTTGCGATACTGCTAATAATATAAAATACTAATAATACTAATAATGCTAATAACGTAAAATAGAAATTGTTGTTCATCTATTATCGCCTTATGAGACGAAAGAAACTAATTATAATAGTTTGCGATACTGCTAATAATATAAAATACTAATAATACTGATAACGTAAAATAGAAATTGTTGATCATCTATTATCGCCTTATGAGACGAAAGAAACTAATTATAATAGTTTGCGATACTGCTAATAATATAAAATACTAATAATGCTAATAACGTAAAATAGAAATTGTTGTTCATCTATTATCGCCTTATGAGACGAAAGAAACTAATTATAATAGTTTGCGATACTGCTAATAATATAAAATACTAATAATACTAATAATGCTAATAACGTAAAATAGAAATTGTTGTTCATCTATTATCGCCTTATGAGACGAAAGGAACTTTTCGGACAAGCCAATATTATAGAATCTACCTTAAGCACTAAGATCGAAATGCTAAATCGAAAAATTACCAGATGCGCGGTAATTAACATTGAACCGAAAGTGTAGCTAAGTAAACAATTAATAATTTGTTTCCATTGTCGCACGAGACCGAGACGAGTTTTGGGCTCGTCGTCCACTCTCATCCATCATAGTTCTCGTTCCCTTTGCTTCGCTGACTTTCCACGCGTTTCTCCCACTTTTTCGCCGCAGCTTTTCCGTGATACTTCGCGAAACCTGCCAACGGTTAAACGGTTTATAAACAGTGGCGGTCCGGCGATTTATTAGGCGGAGGTTGCTCAAAACCAACACGAAAAATGCGCCCGCGTGCCTTATACTGCCCCTTTTCCTCTACTTTTATGTAACTCAGATGATATAAATGAAATATTTTTCTTATAGCTATCACATGCTTGTATTAGGTTGTCCAAAAGTTTCTTTCGTTTTATAAGGAAACAGTAGACGCACAATGTCTTTTGTTTTATATTAGTTTATTGAATTATGTACGAAATAATATAAAACAGAAATTGTTGGTCATTTATTATCGTCTTATGAAACGAAAGAAACTTTTCGCGCGACCTAATGATATGTGATTTGTGTACATAATTGTGTTATGTATATAAATAACAATATATATAATTGACAATATTAATAATAATATATATAATTAATAATATATATAAATAAATAAATAAATATATATAAATATATATATTTAATATATATAAATATATATATAAATATATATAATAAATATAAATATATATATATAAATAAAAAATAATAATATATATAAATAACAATATAATATAATTTGTGTATATATTGGGTTGAAACTAAGCAATTGCGGATTTTGTCATTAAGCGATTAAAATATTAAAGATTTAATTTTTATTTAAATTATTATATATTATTATTTATATTATTAATATTAATTAATTAATTAATTGTATTATTAATATTAATATTTAATTATATATATTATTATTTATATTATTAATATTAATTAATTAATTGTATTATTAATATTAATATTTAATTATTATATATTATTATTTATATTAATATTAATTTTATTTAAATTTATATATGCATGTATTTACTTAAAAAATAATTTGTAATTTATTTTACTTAAATATAATGATTAGATTAGCAATACTTTTTGTTAAATAAATATGTTTCAATATAAATAAGGAATTAGACAAATTAAATATGTTGACTTGTTTAACAAGAACATGGTTTGTTGATTTTAATTTTAGGCCCAATGATGACCACTTAATGGCTGTAATATAATTAACTGTACAAAGGTAGCATAATCAATTGTTTAGTTGCCAACCCAAAACAAATAGTCACTTGAATTAAAATTTATTCCACCTACAATTTCTCTACCTGCATTACAACAAACAATAAAACAATACCAAGCAAAGGGTAACTACATCAAACCTATCCTTCAAACTTTTACACTTCTGAAACTTGTCTCACTCGAATGCAACGCTTTAATTTCCCCCTGAGAAAATATTTTCAAATGGAGTACCAAGAGGTACAATTACCTTATTTAAATATTTATTAGCTCGACAGTTAAGGGATTTTTCAATACCACCTGATGACAAAATCCGCAATCACATAGTTGCCAAGCTAATAAATAGAAGAAATCAATAGAAGAGACGGCTTGACTAGATTTCTTTGCTTATTTATTCATCCTCCAACGAGTACTATATACTTTGCACATTGTTTATATCTTAGCATATTCTACGCAGTCTTTACAATTTTAAATGTCCCATAAGCGCATAAACATCCGTAGTCTATTAATTGCACGCAGATTTCTATTAAATTCCCTTCCGTATATGACAAAATTCTGGCATTGTATATTCCATTACAATCCAACGATTTCGAATAGATAAATGAAAATTGTATGCAAGTTACCATCGCGAAAGCATAATTCACAGCACTCGTGCAACCTGATCTAATCGGTGAAATTCAGCGAAAGTGTGAATAGCAGCGTGTAATTAAGAGAGAAGCATAGAAAATCAAGCACCGTTTAATATGTCCTCGAATCTGTCCTATTGCAGCCTTTCAAGTTTCTGTTTCTTTTACAAATTTGCAAGACGGACACAAATTTCTTTGAAGTATACACGAGAGAAGTTTCCCTCGTTGTGACAATTTTTCTTTAAGGAACATCTATCCTAGATTTACGAATCGCTAGAGTAAAATCAGAGGAAAAAGTTGATGAGTTACTTACTGTGTTACTGAGTTACTCGCTGTGATGTCCCCGTCGCCTTCGAATATTTCCATCAGCTTGTTAACTAAAAGCTAGCGATCGCGGTTTGTCTGAATTCGCAAACAATTTGCATATATGTCAAGGAAAGTACACTGCAACGGTATAATTCTTCAATTTTTATTTGAGACTCGGATGAAAAATCGAAGAACGACCCTTGCAGAATGAAATGTTGTCCGCGAGTCAAATAAAATCTTGTTCATTTTTCCTAACCTAGAAAAGCAATCCTAACCTCGAGAGGCATATAAATTCGTAACAAAATCTTGCAAACACCGATATTATTATCTCCTGTATTTATCAAGTTCTTCGAAAAAGTTGAAAAAAATATTCCACTTCTCCATCGACCCCCTAAAATTGCCATCGTTTCACAAATATTGTCACGTCATTCTGACAGGTTCTCGCTTAAACCAGCGTTCCAAAGATTCTTCAAACTTCGACTTCAACGATTACAGATCACGTTCATTAGAAATATCACGAAATAACAAATATTACACTGCCAACGATCGAGTACTCTTTTCGAAAAACCATTCGCGCACCATACAGTGTATCCACGCTGCTATTATTTACATCTCACTAGCGGCCATCGCTTCTCGTCAGATTTCCGCCACTTTTCCGCCATTCATCAATCTTCGACAGGGGTTGTCGAAACATTTTTATCGAACAACGTTCATTCGAAAGATCGGAACCGAGCGACGGACAATAAAATGAACAAACTGAGTACGAAGAGGCGAGAATCGTATGCCGGACACTTTGATCCACGCGACGGTAGCAGAAAGCGGCACGAGACGAGGCGGAAACGGAGACGACGAGGGTGAAACGGAATCGGGAAGGAAGAGGGCTGCCATGGGCGCCCCCACGCTTTTATAGCGGCCCATTTGGCGCAACAACGAGCGTGGAAAGTTCTTTTAGTGTCGGTCCACAGATTCCCCGAGCCGAAATATGCGCACGATTATGGGGTTCCGGATTATCAATTTGTTATACCGTGTTTATTATTCAAGCACCGGTTCCACGCAGATGTGCAGTTGCTCGTTGTAACGTGGTATCTATACGTTGCCGATTCCCGTTTTTACCGACGTTTGCCAAGTGTTAGAACTGCGGTAACTGTTATCGTAAATTTGTTAGGGCGTTCCTCCTTCTTGTAGGGCGTCTGCTGTAATTTTATTTGTCGCAGATTCATGGCACAGCCTGTTATTTTGTCGAGTGGTTTTGTTATCCGATACAGTTGAGTGTTGCTTTTTTACTTTTCCAGTTATCTGCTTTTTTACTTTTCCAGTTATCTTCGGCAATAAGATTGTCTTCAATCAGATCAGAATGTCAGGTTGCAAGATTCCATTGAATTGTATAGAAATTATTTTCATATACAATTTGAATTTGCAATAAGTTTTGACAAAACTACGTTTAACTACTTGAAGTAGCACATTTGAAGAAACAGTTCAGTGAATTCTGAACTGTGAATTAATTTAGAACAGCAGGAATTTAAATCGACGTGTTTGGCAAGAAGAACGCGGAAGAAATCTCCCCTCTGGATACGAGCCGTGGAAACTTTTCCATTCTACTTTGTACAGCATTGTAGAGCAGCTGATAAGAAGAGCTCACGAGGATTTACGTCGAAGGATTGAAGAACTATCGTTCGATTTTATGACCGAACCAACTACCCTGGCCTTCTGTTTTCGACGATTCAGCCACCCACGATCTTTGGAAATTTAGAAAAATCGAATTTCACAGAAATTTCACAGAATAGTGTTCTTCCTTTTTTTGGTACAACGAAACAAAGAGTATCATCAGTTTGAGTTAAATCAAATTACTATATCTTCTTACTTGTTTCTTTAATTACGTGTTCAACAAATATTGAAGAAATTGTGAAGAATGTTCTTTTTCAAAAGTGTGCTTTATCCCTCGGTTAAATACGTTCTACGTGATATCATAGTCTTAAGACCACCCCTCTGCTTCCCTTTCATCTTTCTTCCTTTTTCTCTTTCGTCGAGCAAACGCAGTGGCTTCTAAGGAGCTTGCTGGCTGGGATTTCCTAGGAGAGTTATCTTTAATTCGCCGCGGATTTACTTGCCAATGAATCTTTAAATTAGATGCTCCTCTCTCTTTCACCAGTGCTTTCCTCTTTCCGAGACTCCTAATCGTTCAATCACCTTTATCACCGAATCGACTGGAACCTCGGCTACCTTCTTTCTGTAATATCTCTTCCCTTCGATTTCACGTGCTTCTTATTTCGATGCTGATTTCCCTGTGAGTCTACTGGTTACGTACAGTGCACCGTCGGTATTTTAGCATATTTATTTTGTATGTGATTTTCAATAAAATTTTGTTGATGAACATTTTTATCTTCATCATTTCAAAAAAGAAGAAAATAACTTCTACTTGTTTCGATGCTGATTTCCCTGTAAGTCTACTGGTTACGTACAGTACACTGTCAGTCTCTAACATACGTATTTTGCATGTGACTTTCAACAAAATTTTGTTCATAAACACATGTATCTTCATCAATCCCAAAAGAAGAAAAGAATTTCTACTTGTTTCGATGCTGATTTCCCTGTGAGTCTACTGATTACGTACAGACTCTTAACATGTTTATTTTGTATGTGATTTTCAATAAAATTTTGTTCATGAACATTTTTATCTTCATCATTTCAAAAAAGAAGAAAAGAATTTCTACTTGTTTCGATGATGATTTCCCTGTGAGTCTACTGATTACGTACAGAGCACTGTCAGTCTCTAATATATTTATTTTGCATGTGGCTTTCAACAAAATTTTGTTCATAAACACATGTATCTTCATCAATCCCAAAAGAAGAAAAGAATTTCTACTTGTTTCGATGCTGATTTCCTTGTGAGTCTACTGGTTACGTACAGTGCACTGCCAGTATTTTAGCATATTTATTTTGTATGTGATTTTCAATAAAATTTTGTTGATGAACATTTTTATCTTCATCATTTCAAAAAG
Organism: Bombus picipes; assembly: GCA_014737485.1. Classification (NCBI taxonomy): domain Eukaryota; kingdom Metazoa; phylum Arthropoda; class Insecta; order Hymenoptera; family Apidae; genus Bombus; species Bombus picipes. The sequence continues at coordinate 1,739,260 of JACXIP010000044.1, read as the reverse complement.
AAGAAAATAATTTCTACTTGTTTCGATAATGATTTCCCTGTGAGTCTACTGGTTGTGTACAGTCTCTTAACATATTTATTTAATATGTGATTTTCAATAAAATTTTGTTGATGAACATTTTTATCTTCATCATTTCAAAAAGAAGAAAATAATTTCTACTTGTTTCGATGCTGATTTCCCTGTGAGTCTACTGGTTACGTACAGTGCACCGTCGGTATTTTAGCATATTTATTTTGTATGTGATTTTCAATAAAATTTTGTTGATGAACATTTTTATCTTCATCGATCCGAAAAGAAGAAAATAATTTCTACTTGTTTCGATGCTGATTTCCGTGTAAGTCTACTGGTTACGTACAGTCTCTTAACATGTTTATTTTGTATGTGATTTTCAATAAAATTTTGTTCATGAACATTTTTATCTTCATCATTTCAAAAAGAAGAAAAGAATTTCTACTTGTTTCGATGCTGATTTCCCTGTGAGTCTACTGATTACGTACAGAGCACTGTCAGTCTCTAATATATTTATTTTGCATGTGACTTTCAACAAAATTTTGTTCATAAACACATGTATCTTCATCAATCCCAAAAGAAGAAAAGAATTTCTACTTGTTTCGATGCTGATTTCCCTGTGAGTCTACTGGTTACGTACAGTGCACCGTCGGTATTTTAGCATATTTATTTTGTATGTGATTTTCAATAAAATTTTGTTGATGAACATTTTTATCTTCATCATCTCAAAAAGAAGAAAATAATTTCTACTTGTTTCGATGATGATTTCCCTGTGAGTCTACTGATTACGTACAGTCTCTTAACATGTTTATTTTATATGTGATTTTCAATAAAATTTTGTTGATGAACATCTTTATCTTCATCATTTCAAAAAAGAAGAAAAGAATTTCTACTTATTTCGATGATGATTTCCCTGTGAGTCTACTGATTACGTACAGACTCTTAACATGTTTATTTTGTATGTGATTTTCAATAAAATTTTGTTGATGAACATTTTTATCTTCATCGATCCGAAAAGAAGAAAATAATTTCTACTTGTTTCGATGATGATTTCCCTGTAAGTCTACTGGTTACGTACAGTACACTGTCAGTCTCTAACATACGTATTTTGCATGTGGCTTTCAACAAAATTTTGTTCATAAACACATGTATCTTCATCAATCCCAAAAGAAGAAAAGAATTTCTACTGTTTTAAAATTTCAATACACTGACAATAAGACCTCAATTGCAGTTTTAAGTATCCTTCATCTTATTCGACTTCAAATTTTCCAGAAATATCCACCATACGTAAAACTCAGACTCTAAAACGATAATCAGAGCAGCTCTCTCTTTCTCTCTTCGGTATCACATTTAAAACTAACACTCAATACGTGTAAGATTTAAATACTCAAACTATTGCTTGGCAACTAAGTGACTGCTGAATTTGTCAATACCACCTAATGACAAAATCCGCAATCACTTAGTTGCCAACCCAATATAATAGCACCAGTCCCAAACGTCTTACTTCTTTTCTAATCTCAAGATTCAGACATTAAAACTGACGATTCCGATCTTCCTTTTCAATCTCAAATTTCCTTTCATCGTACCTAATCATAGCAACATCCTTCCTCGCTTTCCATCTGAAATCTAAAAACTAAACTTGGACACTAAACCCACAATCCCAGCTGCTAATAGACATCTGCTCTGCCTTCCAAGCATTCTAAATTTACAAAAAAAGATCTACCTCCATCGCATCGTCAACTATCACAACCCCCATCATCCGCCTGCAAATCTTCATCAGAAAATTTCAATTAGAAGCCTCGCCGGCTGTTCCTGGACGACTCTTCCTGAAGGCACGTTCTCTTCTCAAGACAACCCTAGTTTGCTTTCCGTGTGCGTCACCGTGCTCGCATTAAATTCCAATCTGTAACATCGACGTGCGTTCGTTTCCACGCTTTAGGCTACGTTCGAAGAAAATGGGAAGGGTGGACGACGTCTGATTAGACGAGTTACTCGGCTGGGGGCGCGAAAGGAGCCGCCAACCGATGATGGTTTGCTCGGTAATTCTTGGCGGATCCATGGCTGGCAAAAAAGGCCACGGATCCAACGGTGTTTTTCACGATGGCTTGTTCCAGGCGTCTCATCAGTCACGTCGCCGGCTAGCAAAGCGGAGGCGCCAGCCCACAAGACTCTCCTTCGAAACGCCGATGTGTCAATTAATCCCTGCATCCCCCGGGATACGACTAGGCTAGAGGCTGGATTATCATTACCCTCCTTGCTATCTCCTTCCAAGGATGTGCCACCCTGCCGATCAGACACACGGTATCTTCCTCCTGCGCCCACGAAGATGTTGTCTTCGTGGCAAGCAGACAAGCTACTCGTCGTCACCCCTTTTGCAATTAATATCGTCGCGATACTCGCAGGCTTATTCGAGCGTCGTGTGATAGTTTTGAAGAATCTCTTGGAAGAAGAATTTGACAGCAAGTGGCGTGGTTGAAGAGATGCTTTTGGAAGAAGTGGATTTTGATGAATGTGCATATGCTCGCTTGGTTTTTGTATGAAATGTATAATAGTTATGAGAAATGATGATTGATGATGGTGATGAAGCTTTCTATGATTCGGTGAATTTGAAATGTTGTCGGTAAATCTATGAACAGAATTGAAGAAATACGCTTCGACATCTGTTTCCTCTTGGATTGCATATTTTGCGGCTTCAAATTTTCCATAATTGTTTAACATTCCTACATTGTTTAGTTATAAGTTATTTGAAGTGTGAATTTTCAAAAGTCCAATTAAACGAACGACAATCGAAGTTGTGGTCCGGTTAACAATGGAAACAAGCCGAAGAAACTGGATATAATTCTTTAGTCAGATTTCCAGCTAGTTAAGAGCCATAAACGCATTGCTTGACATTTCATCGCATCTTTACGATCTAACTTTGTTGTCTAATTACAAAGTCCATGACAATGAAGTACATAGGAACAATGAAAATGTACTAACGAGGGAAAGTGTGGCAGAAAGAAACGGGAAAGTGTAGAGTCAAATGAGCCTCTCTGAAAGGATCAAACAGAGAGCCTTTCCCCTTACAGAAATAACAAATCCTTTTCGACTCAACTATTTGTCATTATCATAAAATTTTAACAGACTTACTTCACCCTATTTCATAATTCTTTTCCAATAGTTCACTAATTAGGGGATTTTCAAATGTAACTAACCTAACTAACCTAACCTACTTGATTCTGTTTCGTTCGTAAACCATTGGCCACTTCTTCGGTTCTTCTAAATGTGACTAACCTAAACTGAGGTTCGTTTCAAATGTAACTAACCTAAGCTGAGATTCATTTCAAATGTAATTAACCTAAGCTGAGGTTCGTTTCAAATGTAACTAATCTAAGCTGAGATTCATTTCCAATGTAACTAACCTAAATAACCCAACCTACTTGATTCTGTTTCGTTCGTAAACCATTGGCCACTTCTTCGATTCTTCTAAATGTAACTAACCTAAACTGAGATTCGTTTCAAATGTAACTAACCTAAATAACCCAACCTACTTGGTTCTGTTTCGTTCGTAAACCATTGACCACTTCTTCGATTCTTCTAAATGTAACTAACCTAAACTGAGATTCGTTTCAAATGTAACTAACCTAAATAACCCAACCTACTTGGTTCTGTTTCGTTCGTAAACCATTGACCACTTCTTCGATTCTTCTAAATGTAACTAACCTAAGCTGAGGTTCGTTTCAAATGTAACTAACCTAAGCTGAGATTCATTTCAAATGTAACTAACCTAAATAACCCAACCCACTTGATTCTGTTTCGTTCGTAAACCATTGGCCACTTCTTCGATTCTTCTAAATGTAACTAACCTAAGCTGAGATTCATTTCGTTCACAAAATACTATTATATATATATCTGACAGTTGCAGTGTGAGATATCAAGTTCACTCTGCGTGGTAATATTCAAAATATTTATTCATTGATCGAATAGAAGGAATAGCCAAATGTATCTGAAACTTGCAACGAAGAGAGTGTCATAAAAATTATTTAACAGTGTCTTGTAATCAAATCATTAATAAAAAAAGTACGTCAGGTAAGAGAAAACCAATGCTCTGACAATATTCTGCCTAAAACTTACAATGAAGGGAGTGTCATAAAAATTATTTAACAGTGTCTCATGATCAAATTATCAATAAAAAAATTACGTCTAAGGGAAAACCAATGCTGTAACAAAATTCTACCTAAAACTTACAATGAAGAGAGTGTCATAAAAATTATTTAACAGTATGTTGTGATCAAATTAATAATAAGAAAGCTACATCAGATAAGAGAAGACCAACCCTCTAACGATATTATAACAAACACACTACCCTGGACATTTTGTACATTTTTACATCTTACGAGTATTCTTCACACTTTTCCACACCTGAATTTCCCACAAACGCGTAAAAATTCATAATCCACTTGTAATCGACTTCGTCTCTGTCCCAAATATTTTACATCTTAAAATTTCCACATAGAAGGTCGGGTCATCGCGAAGGGGTGTCGTCCAGCGTAACGATAAGGTCCGGCAAGAGAGGGTTGGAAGGCAAAACGCGGCCAGGGGGAGGGAAATAGAGTGACAGAGAAAGGGAGAAGAGGTAGATAGAGACGACGAAGAGAGGATCGGTGGCAGAGAGCAGGCCCCGTGAGTTATGGCCGTCCCGACGCTCTCTCCCGTTGGCCCTGGGCTCAATTTACAGATGATTCCGCGTGTTACCGCCTGGCCAACGACTGGTTAACCTTCCTGCCGAACACTTAATCTTCCGACGTGTCCCGCGACCGAATCGGCCCGCGACTTTCCACGGATAACCGAGCCGACGACAGAGCAATGGCCTCGAGATAAATGGAAACAGAACACGGTGCCTGTTTTGGCTTCGTTTGGCCCATAAACTACTGGCCACCCCTTTGATCGCGCGACCTTGCGTCGAACGACCGCGTCGGGGTCCTCCGCCGTAGATTTATTGGCCCTCGATGGGACGACAATAGCCAACAAGTTGCTGGAAAATGGATCGTGGTCCTACTCTGCCTCCTGTTTACGTTGATGCTACGTCAACTGGAAGAAATTTTACTTGTACTAAATCAATTTACGTTATTCAATTCTATCAATCACATGTTGCGATTGCGAAACAGTGATAGTTGCTATATTCTTGTGATAAGAATTTGAAATTTCTTCCGGGACGATTGTTCCATTCTATCAATTTTGTACCGCGAAGAAGTCACTGTTGTTATGTTGTTTCTTATGAATATTGGAAATCGGGACGTTNGATATTACGTCAACTGGACTAAATCAATTTACGTTATTCAATTCTATCAATCACATGTTGCGATTGCGAAACAATGATTGTTGTAATATTCTTGTGATAAGAATTTGAAATTTCTTCCGGGACGATTGTTCCATTCTATCAATTTTGTACCGCGAAGAAGTCACTGTTGTTATGTTGTTTCTTATGAATATTGGAAATCAGGACGTTGATACTACGTCAACTGGACGAGATTTTACTTGCGCTAAATCAATTTGCGTTATTCAATTCCATCAAAAATTGATAATTTTGTGCCGCGAAGAAGTCTCTGTAATTGTGTTGTTTCTTATAAATCTTGGAAATCTATAAATTTCACGTAGATAAGAGACACCTGGGGTTTGTTAAAAATATTTCGTGATATTAATAATATCAATAATATCAAATAATTAAAGTTTATTGGGAATAGTCGTGAAGATTGCCCCATCCAAAGCAGCGTTTATCTTTCATTTCTGCTGTAATTTCGTTCGAAGAATTTGAAGAAAGCACAGACATCAACAACTTCGTTCGATGTTTCGAGAAGAAAGTTCAGATGAAAAATCGCACGTTTCGCAATTGCATTAATTAACCAGAAGGTCAGGACGACACAAACGGTAAGTCAATTACACCGCTATCGATGCTCAGTCGTAACACGATCCTTCGGAATTACAGCGTTTCCTGTTGCACAATTTGAAGACGACGATTGCTAACAACAGAGGAAATTGCGTTAACGTCAAATACAACGTCCTCGATAACAATTTTTCCTCGGCTGTTAAACCTCTCGAACAAAGATGCCAATCAACATGCAGCAGTTAAAATAAAGAAATAAACGCTGCTAATTTTGCAAGAAATTTGTCAACCGTGACCAACATACACCATACTTCATTATCGTGAAACCATCAAACAAATGTTGAAGACAACCAAACGAAGAAGCTAATCGACGTTGACCAAAAGGTCGAGTAAACCAGAACGAATGACACAATGGTGCAAGACACCGGATTCCAAATTCTGCGCAGCATGTGCACGCGATGATTCTCGTTCCGGAAGGCAATAATTCACCCTCAATTGAAAGAGTTTTCGGAAGGCCCGCATGTGTTAGCCATCGGTCCATCGATTGTCTGTGCGGCGGGCTCACGTTTCGCCCAACGATACATCATAATTTGCCGGCGAATGTTTACGAATGCTTGGGAAACGCGCGGTTTTCGCACGTGACGAGGTCCAGATGCCGTCCCGTCGAGAAAAGGAGTGGCTGCTGGCTGTCATTAGCCGTCGGACAACGGGCACCCCGTGGCGAGCCGCAACGTGTCGCCGGACAGACGTTCCACATACACGCGCTACAGGAATCATAGCGTTAATTGACTGGCAGTGAGGTAGCTTCATCAGTGGACTGCGGATATTTATGCAATTTTATATTTTTACCAATGTAATTGAAAAAAATAATATCCGAATAGAAATTCGTTTCTACTAATTCCTATAAATTCTCTGTTTAACGTATTTTATACACGGTCGGCTACTGAAATAATAATTTCCTTCAATATTATTTATTATTAAATGTAACAGAAATAAGTAAGTATTGTGGCGGCACTCGATCATGGAACTTTCCAACGGCTTCGCGACACAAAGCGCTGCTCTATAGCTTCAAAGGCCGACATGCCTAACGTACCATCGATATCTCTACTACGGTTCTTTCGCCGAATATTCGAAAGATCGCGTACGTGGCAACCGTCGCGGATATCTAATAAACGCGTGCGTAGTGGACATGTCGAAGGGCGAACGAGGAAAAGAATCCGTTTGGTGTCGAATTACAGATTCATTTTGCACTGAGCTGCGAAGTGCGAAAGGTTAAGCGTCATAGCGAAGCAAACACAATTAGAGATATGTGATTATTGATTCTTGATAGTTGATCGTTATTTCTTGTTGATAGTTAATCGTTCATTGTTGACTGTTGATTGTTAATAGTTTGTTGAACTTATTGTTGAACGTCAACGGTATTTATTGTGGGCACCTTCACCAACATACCACCTCAGTGCTAATTCTGCTTATTCGCTAAGTGATCTATGTACTATAACACTAGTGCTAATTCGATTAAACTTCACCGACTATATTTCTGTAGATTCTTTTTGACATTCGGGATATATTCATCGTTATTTGGCTAAATAATATACTATAAGTAAATAAAAACTAAGTATAACACTAGTGCTAATTCGATTAAACTTCACTGACTATATTTCTGTAGATTTTTTTTTAACATTCGGGGTATATTCATTGTTATTTGGCTAAATAATCTACGTACTATAAATAAATAAAAACTAACTATAACACTAGTGCTAATTCGATTAAACTTCACTGACTATATTTCCACTGACTATATTTCTGTATTCCTAATCCCTAAAAGTGTATGAACATTTGGGGTATATTCATTGTTATTTTGCTAAATAATCTACGTACTATAAATAAATAAAATCTAAGCATAATTCGATTAAACTTCACTGACTATATTTCTGTAGATTTTTTTTTAACATTCGGGGTATATTCATTGTTATTTGGTTAAATAATCTACGTACTATAAATAAATAAAATCTAAGTATAACACTAGTGCTAATTCGATTAAACTTCACTGACTATATTTCCACTGACTATATTTCTGTATTCCTAATCCCTAAAAGTGTATGAACATTTGGGGTATATTCATTGTTATTTTGCTAAATAATCTACGTACTATAAATAAATAAAATCTAAGCATAATTCGATTAAACTTCACTGACTATATTTCTGTAGATTCTTTTTTAACATTCGGGGTATATTCATTGTTATTTGGCTAAATAATCTACGTACTATAAATAAATAAAATCTCACTATAACACTAGTGCTAATTCGATTAAACTTCACTGACTATATTTCCACTGACTATATTTCTGTATTCCCAATCCCTAAAAGTGTATGAACATTTGGGGTATATTCATTGTTATTTTGCTAAATAATCTACATACTATAAATAAATAAAATCTAAGCATAATTCGATTAAACTTCACTGACTATATTTCTGTAGATTCTTTTTTAACATTCGGGGTATATTCATTGTTATTTGGCTAAATAATATACTATAAATAAATAAAAACTAACTATAACACTAGTGCTAATTCGATTAAACTTCACTGACTATATTTCTGCAGATTTTTGTATTCCTAATATCTACAAGTGTATGAACATTCGGGGTATATTCATCGTTATTTGGCTAAATAATATACTATAAATAAATAAAATCTAAGTATAACACTAGTGCTAATTCGATTAAACTTCNACTGACTATATTTCCACTGACTATATTTCTGTATTCCTAATCCCTAAAGGTGTATGAACATTCGGGGTATATTCATCGTTATTTGGCTAAATAATATACTATAAATAAATAAAAACTAACTATAACACTAGTGCTAATTCGATTAAACTTCACTGACTATATTTCCACTGACTATATTTCTGTATTCCTAATCCCTAAAAGTGTATGAACATTTGGGGTATATTCGTCGTTATTTGGCTAAATAATCTACGTACTATAAATAAATAAAAACTAACTATAACACTAGTGCTAATTCGACTAAACTTCACTGACTATATTTCTGCAGATTTTTGTATTCCTAATATCTACAAGTGTATGAACATTCGGGGTATATTCATCGTTATTTGGCTAAATAATATACTATAAATAAATAAAAACTAACTATAACACTAGTGCTAATTCGATTAAACTTCACTGACTATATTTCTGCAGATTTTTGTATTCCTAATATCTACAAGTGTATGAACATTCGGGGTATATTCATCGTTATTTTGCTAAATAATCTACGTACTATAAATAAATAAAAACTAACTATAACACTAGTGCTAATTCGATTAAACTTCACTGACTATATTTCCACTGACTATATTTCTGTATTCCTAATCCCTAAAAGTGTATGAACATTCGGGTTATATTCATCGTTATTTTGCTAAATAATCTACGTACTATAAATAAATAAAAACTAACTATAACACTAGTGCTAATTCGACTAAACTTCACTGACTATATTTCTGCAGATTTTTGTATTCCTAATCTCTAAAAGTGCACGAACATTTGCGGTATATTCGTCGTTATTTGGTCGATGGTTCAATTATCCGGTGAACTGTTATGCTGACGTTTGTGGGTGTTGGTAATTGCTCGGTTAAATGGAGTAGCTTTCGGTCCGATCGGAGGTCTGTTAGGGGTAGCGAACGTAGCATCTAGAAGACTATTTTCACTTGTGTTTACGAGCTCTCTTCTGTAATTGATTTATACCCTACAATTGCACACCATTAAATGTCCTGTCCGAAGTGAATAGAAGGTTGATAGGTGTTGATGAATGACGGATCGCTGATCTTTCTTCGGTGAACGTTCCTGCTCAACAATGACACGTTTGTTAATGTGTAAAAGGGGTGATTCTATGTTCTAATGGCCTGATTCCTCACTCAGTCTTTATGGGCAGATTGAAGATTAATATATAACAATTGTAATAACGTTGAGAAACTAGGGGAATATTAAGGATAATTGTAACGCTTTTTCAGTCACAAATGAGCGATTTCTGAGGTTGTAAAGCCGCGTGCAGTAAAAATGGTAATCGAATCCTATGGGCTCGCGTTAATTGACTCGAACGTTCATCGATTCACCGCAACTGGACTTGGACCAAACGAACCCCTGAAACGTTTGTAGGGCCCTCGTAATTGATATCGTAACTTACATGGTACAGTGTAATCGTGTCTGTCGAATTACAAGTGGGGTGCCTTTTAGGTCCATTCATCTGCCTCTCAACATGCAACGTCGTACTATCACGTGGAACTCATTTAGAATTGAACTCTACTCAATTTTATCTGTTTCTCTACAACGCTTCTGAATACTATGAAATTACGTCTTTTTTCGTCTCTTTCCCGAATTTCTCTCCATTAAATAATCCAAAACCGTTGTGACAATAAATACACATCAATTTACAAGAGGGTGTCAAATATTATCAACAGTACTGGCACGACGATTTAAAATCCATTTCCATTATTCCACCTAAGCGATTAAATATTCTTACAATCCCTATTTTCCCACCTTCTCGATTCTTCCTCACGAAAAGCTTCAAAACCTCGTGATGACGAAAGTGCGCCATTTTCCAAGATTATTTCCAATTTTCACTGTTCTCACTTACTTACCTTGTTGGTTGCTTTTCCTTGTAGTCTTTTTCTCTTTCATCCACGGGTACTCGGGCACGTTGACGGACGGATCGGCGACCCCGTGAGGGTCCATCATAGCGTGGTAGCCAGGATGATGGGCTCCAGGGCTGATGGATCCTCCGGTTCCTGGAGAGTGTTGAAGGCTCGCGTCGCCAGCCAGCTGGGGCAACGCGGTCATGAACTCCGCCATGGAGGGCTGGCTGTTGATGAAGCCTGTCTCCGCGGAGCCGCATGTCGGATCCATGGCTGGGTGATGTGTCCCGTGCGGGGGCAGCCCGGCTGGGGCACCTGCCCCCGCGGCCACCGTGGCCAGCCAGAAGCCACCCCCTCCGTCGTTCGCCAGGACGGGTGTCGTCGGCCTCGTCTTCACGCTCGCGATCTCCTTACCCGCGTGGACCAACGCCTCGAGCTGCCTTCCGGCTGGCTGCACGCTGCCGCAACCGTCCAGCTGCGTTGGATCCTCGCGGTTCTCTTGCTGATGCGACGACAACTGTTGTTTGCCTCGCATAGACGAGGATACACTGGTTTTTATGTTCTTCCTTGCTTGCGTAAGGATAATGGGGTAGTTTGGTTGCGCAATATCTTTATAGTATTTGCAGTCTCTATTTTCACTGTAACTGACGAGCTTGGTCTAGCTGTGCCATCAGAAACATTACATCCTGAAAGAATCCTTCGCACTGCAGTTTCAGCATACACCACGAGTCATAGCCGCGCGTTCACTTAGCACGAGGAATATATCGCCGGCGACGAAAACAGAAGGACCTTGGCCAGGTCCAAACCGTCGTTCACGACAGCTGCTTCCACTTGGTGCATTCACGGGGCCATTTCTCCGTCGAGTTCACTGCAGATCGAAGCACGACGGCACACAGAACACTCGCATGTCCGCGAAAACTCACCCCGTAGCTATCACACCTCGTAGCATCACATAACCTGGTCCGTGCGGCTGAACCACATAACGCGAGAGCACACTTTCACAGAGGAAATCGCTGCATCGATAAACAGACGTTACGCTAAATCGGCAGCACTGAGACTGGCGCGCACTCGATCGCATACACTACGGCTACCAGGAGCGTTCCGATCGGCCGGAACCCAGGCAGGCAGGCAAGCAGGCAGGCAGGCAGGCAGGCAGGCTAGCTGGCTGGCTGGCTGGCTGGCTGGCTGGCTAGGCAGGCGAGCCAGCGAGCGCAATGTACACTTGCCGAGTGACGTGATGGAGGAGGAGAAAGAAGCGGAGGTGGAGGGGTTCGAGAAGGGCAACGCCGCAGAGGTGAACTGTAATCGACAGAGAAGGTAGAGAGAGAGAGAGAGAGAGAGAGAGAGAGAGAGAGAGTGAGACAGAGCGTGGGAGGAAGGAGGAAAGGGAGACAGAGAACGGAACAGAGAGCGAAATGGAGGGAGAAAAAGGATGGGTAGGAGTCGCCTTGGAGGATCGAGTTCGATGGTGGCGGAAGCAAAGGGTACACCAGGAGTGTAGAGGGGGCCAGAGGAGAGAGAGACTCTCTCGGTGACTTCCACTCGAGGCTGGCACCCCGACGAATTCCACCGCGGCCTTTTTCGCTTCTCCAATGTTCTCCGTGGCGTGTCTCTGTTGTTACTGCTGTCTCGTTTGCTCCGTGGGGCAGGGGGCCTCGGCGGTTGGTGGCCCAAGGGTTCTTTGCGTCGTCGAGCGTCGACTCTTTCTCGCCGCTACGTGCCACCGTGCTTGTGGGAGAGACACGTGACCGGGTGCCAGTAGAACGGATCGACCAATGGGGTGGCGGTATCGCGGCAGCGGAGGCACAGCCCTCCGGCGTCGTAGGCGGGCTGGCCGTATCGAGGTCCGAGGGCACGGAACCGCCAGGGTACAACGAACAGACACTGCGTAGCTGTTCCTCTCTGCTCGCCTCGACGCGGCAGTGTGGCCGACCGACTCTCTGCTGTTCGCTGCCACGACCACGAGGCCGACTTGGGCGGTCATGTATTGCGGCGCAACTGTGGGCGGGACGCGCGAGCGCGCCACTTCCGTCGACACGCGACGTGGAGGGGAAATTATCACGTGCTCGACCACGCGGTTCCACTTCCTTCGGGGGAACGGCCGAGGAGAAGGTAAAGATCCGACTGTCGAAGGATGGCCATCGGGTCTTCTTCGTTCCGTGAAATGGATTCTTGGCATGCGGATGAGTATTGTGAGTGGTAAAGGTTGTGGAACGTTTTGCAATATGTTTCTCCGAAAGAATTCCACGTGATTTTTCCATATTCGATTTTGTAACTTCCATCGTAAGAATCTGATTGTCGCGTCCAGTGATCGCGGTATTTTCATGGGAATTAATTATCAGCTATGAGCTTTTTACTTTGTTTCCAGTTCATACGTTTCACAAGACACAGTTTGAATAGCGGTAGAATCGTTTCGTGAATTCGTGGCGGGATAACTGTGCTACTGCAGCAATAAAGTTGTAAATGAATCGACGTTTTGACCTAACCTAACCTAACCTAACCTAAGCAAGCGACGACCGTTTGTATTGTAAAGAAACTTGCTTGGATTAAAACAGTCTTTCTTTTCTTAAACGCACAGGTTTATCGTTTTATTGCTTCTGTACCATTCCACTGATCGGCCAATTGTTATTTTTGCTCCTGGGCTTGAGCATCCGTCGCTTCCTGTAGTATCCTACTTTTGTTTTAATTATGCCCTCCTCTTTCCATCAAACCTGCTTTCACTAATTACTTGGTATCTCCCTTCCCCCGCGTTTCTGGCCATCTAGTGACGTGTTTAACATCACGTATTTCTTCATTCGCCTGTAATGCTAATTTTTTTTTCGTAAACAGCCCAAACAGCCAGCGGCTTTTCGTAAAATGGATTTCAACAAGTCCAATCTCTTACCTGCCTGTTTTCGTATTTTCCGAAACAAGCACGAGTGATACTTCGCATGAATCATTTCTCGTGCAGCAACAGCAACAATGAATTTCATTTCGCAATGGTACAATTTGAATGGAAATATAATGACAGGGAAAAATCTGTGCAAAACAGTCCATCGAGATCGTGGAATGCGATACGATCTGACGTTCAACACTGTGAAAGCATCGCTGCAATGGCTAAAAGTGGCGAGAAAATCGTTGAGAATTTTACGAGGGTAGTAAATTCGATAGTAGATTGAGGGATGGAACGGTGCGGATTCGACGTTGTCGCCACGGTTTCCGGCCGCTGGGGGCACCGGCTGGTGTTACGGCGACTTGCCATGGGGCAGTTTTGATGACAGATTACCCTGATCCGCTTTGTGGAGAAGCTCTCATTTAGACAGCCGGTTTGATCGAAAACTTTGCCACCGTTTTGTAGGAACAAAAAATTCGTGCCACTACCCTCGTTGCACGACGCAGCCTACCATGTAGATGAATTGCTTGCTACTTCCTTTTTTTCTCTGCTTCTGCTGCGTTAAAGATACCGTGGAATAATATGCGTTTTCTCAGGCTGGAGCAGAACATACTGGAAATTCAGGTAGCCACAGAAATCGTTTATCACGTGGGGGAAAAATGATAGACGATAGCAAGGGAAATTATTTTCGTTTCTACTCTTCCTAACCTAATTTCACGACTGTGTGATCGAACTTTCTAAACGTCCGGTGAATGAATCTTCGAAATTTGAATTCCAGTAAATTCCAACTGGTCTTCCGGATATTGGATAAATTTCATTTTATTTAGATCGTAAATTTATATTTATATTTATTTATTTATTGCAAATAAGCAGTTGCCCAGAAGATTGACGGTTTGCGCACTCGGAAAGTCTGACCTATGAGACGTATGCTTTGAATATGTATCGAGATGTATGCAGCAGCGGGTTAGAATCGGGGATTTTCGCCACGGAGAGAGCGAGAAAGAGTGAGATTGAAAGGGCGACAGCCGAGTCGTAACGCGAACGAGGGCGCGGATGGTCGAGAGCGGAGAAGGAGAGCGAGAGAGCGCGAGAGGGAGGCGAGCAGCGCCACATCTGCCGCCAGATTTAACTATACATTACAGACACACGATATGTCAAAGTCCTATACTTCATATCGACTCCGCCATTTATTAAAAGTTTCATCGCGCGCACCGCACCGTGCCGCTCCGTTTCGACCCCTTCTTTCTGCTGCGCACCGAAAGAATATAGCAAGGATGCTCGAAATATACGAACGAAAAGTTCTGCAAAGGAGGAATACTCGGAGGAGGGGGGAGACTCGGAGGATCCTTCTTCTTGCGATCGATTCGAAACTCCGATTCCTTATGTGCGTCGATACCTCGCTTCGTAAAACGGTGCTTCGCCTTTATATTTTAAATAGCATTTTCAAATTACATATCATGTTTCATTGCTTTTTGGAGCTAGTAGCTGTTGAATGCCCTTTTTCATTTGAATTATCCTGTTTACTATGGCTTTATATTTATACCCTTTTCAATCCCTTGTCATATAATATCGAGGCACAGTGGCGGATTATGGTGTATGGATTAAATGTATGCGTCGTATTTTAAAATTGAGTTGCATCTGTAATGCAATTAATATTGTAATAATATAATTAATACTTTGTTGTTGCGGTGTATTAGAGCAGTATGAAAAATAGGCGTACAGTTAAACAAATTCTTAGATAGTAGAATAATTGGAAATATTTATTATTCAAGGTCCATCTTATTGCCAGGGTTCTTTTTTTTTTTTTTTTCCGAAAACGTAGATGGAAAAGAATTTTCATCGACACCGTTCCGCCATTCTATTTCAGCTGAGAAATTTCCTCTTTTTTCGCAGTAACGCCGCGTGCTCGAATCCACGAACGTTCGCGCTTATCTTATCTCGGGCAAGCTTAATACTAGAAAAATGGGAGATTCCAAGCGAGGCCCCTTTTTACGGTACTGGAATTTCTGTCTGTCAGTTCTCTCCGTTTCCTCCGGCTGCCACCGATTGCGAAATGAAGTTTTATATTAAGCTTCGACTTTCCTCTTTCTTCTTCCCCTTTCCTTCCTTCGTCTTCTCCCTTTCTCGGCTCTTGCGCTCGCTCATCCCCTTCGCCCCTCTTTTTTCCCGACCTCTTCCACTCTGCTCCTCGCACCCCTTATATATTTACGTACCGATAGATCGTTATGTCGGCGTTTGCATATATATTGACACCGCCATACCTTCCGCCAAGACGCCTAATATATAGGCTATCGAGTGGCATAAAGAGACCCATGTACAGTGTTCAAGCAGCTTTTTCAATGGGTTTGCCCAGTGACAGCCTTGCACTCTGAAACTATTTTGCGTACATGGAATTTCATTTCGATCTTTCGTTTATCTACACACTTTTGAATTTTTCCTGAAAAATTGAATTTTTAGCGATTGATATTCTAGTTGACTTTTGCTAGAAAATTCTTTCTGGGAAGCTTCTTTCTTGAATATGTGAAATTTAGGTTATGCTTATCATTTGATTTTATTTATTTAGCTATTTAAGGGTGTTTATTTATTATATCCATTAAATTTAGAATCCTAAGTTTCGATTATTTCTTCCTTTACGACAGTTAAGCAATTAATTAGGAATTATTAAGCACAGGATCGGGTGCTTTGTTTCGACTTAGCCGGTCTTAGAACACAGTTCTCCAATGTGGTTCACATCCGCCATTAAAAATAAACCATCTTTCGTCGCCATTTTAGCATGGTCTGCCAGCGGGGTTCGATCTGTCAATCACCGGATCGCTGAAACGAGTCCTCTCCGCAAGGGAAACTTTTCGCCCTTCGTTCATGAAACACGACTCCCCGCCATCCTTTCTAACTTTTTCCTCTTCGACATTCGAGGTAAAAGCGAACTCGTTAAAGACTCCAAATAAAATTGTCCTTTTTTCTCTGTTCCTCCTTGCTCAAACGCTTCAGTTGCTCTCCACGTCCGAACTTCGTGGAATTGTCATTCCTTTCCCTTTCAGGGTGCACGACCACCGATGCGTTTCGATTATCCTATGTGAGGAAACGTTCAAATTAAATAGAATCGTATTCCGTGTTTCTTCTACACTTCATTTTCTAAAATTACGTGGTTGTTATCGTCGATGAGTAACGACTTTGGAAATTGTAATTAGTATACGACTGAAACAACAGACCTTAACCCTTTGAGCGCTGCGTCGTCCGACGTTGAGCGTGCGCCATGGATGGCCCACTCTTTACGAAGAAGCACACCGTGGGCTGCGTATTTTTTACAAAAGAGCGCAAGTTGAGCAGACTGAATTTTCATTGCAAAATACATCGATTGTAACTAAAATAAATTATGCAGTGACCTGAGAAGCCTTGATAACCATTTATTTCATTAAGCAATAGTAACACGAACAACATCAAAGTTTGAGATTATATCTTTTAAATTGAAAATTTAATAATTTCGTATTGTATGGTAAATCTCGAAGCGGAGTTCCATACATAAGCCAATGTTACATTTCTTGCGTTGGTAACGCGAGTCGGTCCTGCGGTTCTGTTTAGTGCGAACAGCGCATCTTCGTCGCGAAGGATGTTTGTTATTTTCTTTGGTAACGCAGGATGCAGGGAAATGCCTCTCCGTCAGCCGAAATGGAAGGTCGTCCGAACGAACTCCCCCTCCTTTAGCCTCCACCCTGCGTGGTGGGTATTTTTGCAAAATATCTTTTACGAGAAGCAGATGAAAATTGTCAAATGTTCCAGTTTTATTATCAGCACTTTTATAAAGAATATATGCGTTATATATAGCGAGGTGTAAGAGGTGGAAAAAATATTTTTTTTACCATTTTGTGCTTTTTCGAACGCAGCGAAGTGAACACAAAATCATATCGATTTTATCGACTGCGCCCATCAAGTCATTGTAGTCCGCTACACACTTTGCTTTTCGCTTTGCTTTGCCAGTTTGATAATTAATTTTTGTTTCAACGAAATCATCAGAATGTCAGACGGATAACATCCACGCGTCTTCTTTATCACGCCACTTTTAGCCTAAAAATGTTATGGTAAAAATGTTAGGTTATGCGAGAACGCATATATGCGTTCACAGCACTTAAAGGGTTAAAGACGCACATTAAAAGTAAAATTATATTAACACAAGGAACGAGCATAAAAGTCCAGGTTACACGAAGAACGATCCTCTAATTATTTTGAGTATTAAATATCTCGTAGACATATATTCGTTCTTCGTGTCATACGTCTTCCATACGTCATTCATACGTGTCTTTTATCACGCCATTTTTAGCCTAAAAATGTTAGGTTATGTGAGAACGCATATATGCGTACATAACCTAAATTGAACGGTTGTGTGAGAACGCACATATTAAAATATTAAAAAAGAACATGTATAATATTATAAAATTATAACTTTGTAACATATAACGTAGCAATAGTAAATTATATTAAACATTTTAGAAAGTATCCACATAAGTAATAAATTATGCAACGTAATTTTCCATCTAATTACCTGGAAATTTCGATTGCAAATTTTCCTAAAATACGGTGCAACGTGCAGCAGCTACCATGAATCGTCAGGTCAGGAGAAATCTTTGTCAGTAGGGTTGCAAGGAGAAACTGTGGCGAAACTCGAGCAGAAACGTCTAGTCGCGCCGCGTATCAGCGGCGGCCAGGATATAAGCAAATTAAACATGCATAATTAAAACGAAATAGCGACGTTCCTTGCGTGGCGCGGCGGCGGGGCACGGAGGACCTAAGGCGAGGAAGGTCCTCGTAGCAACATCTGGCCGCTATGAAGTATAAAGAGGCATGCGATATCATCCGCAGTGAATGCTTAATTAAAACCTCAGACTCTGGCACCGAGCTTCCCCTAGTCGCTCGCTAATCGCAAGAACTGCCACTCCCGTTCAACCGGGGCCCTCCTCTGTCTTTCTGTCTCTCGTCTTCGTCCTTCCGTCGCGTGTTTTCCTCTCTTTTCCATGCCAGACTTCGTCGATTGGGTATACGAGCTTCGATTTCCCAGCTGAAATTGAGAAAAACGGTTAGTTGGTGACGTTAGCAGCCTCGTTTACAATGCTGTCCAGTGGCTTTGATTTAGTGATACGAGTTTAACTTGATTCCAATGCAGAATATATTTGTTCAAGATTGTTAGGATTCTTATTTCAGATTCGCTCAGAATATTTATAAATATTTTGTGAATATTAATATGAATTAATATAATGTTTAATCCTGTAATACACTCTTATAGATTACCATATTTTTACAATTGTAATATGTCGTAAATATTTTTATAAATGTAACCAAAGCGGTAGAGTACAAATAGAAATGCATTTCATCCTCTGAATGCACAAGTTGATATTTCACTTCATTTTTACATACTTCAATCTCTCATAACCGCATAAATATCCGCAATCTACTTATATTATCCACTCCGAGATAAATCGTCATATTAATCAGATGGTTAATTAAAGTGACCAGTTACAAAATAATAATAAAGTAATAGACGATTATATTAAAATCACTTTAAGTACAAGTACAAAGATAGTGTACGTCGTAATGCGAGTGTACCTCGCTATATTAATTGTACTAGAGAGCACGTTCATTTATTAGGTTAGCAACTAAGTGATTGCGGGTTTTGTCGATACCACCTAATGGCAAAATCCGCAATCACTTACTTGCCAATCTAATATTCAAGAAATGCCATTGCTGCAGTTACGTTTATATCGAGTTCTAACGAATAGATATTATGGACATCTCCACTTTAACTATGATCTTCGTCAAATATATTATTCAGTTTTCCTCATTTCCAAACGAACGTTCTTCCAAACGTATACGCTGAAAATCTGCGAAATATTAGGTTAGCAACTAAGTGATTGCGGCTAAGTGATTATTACGTGGTATTGACAAAATCCGCAATCACTTAGTTGCCAATCTAATATTCAAGAAATGCCATTGCTGCAGTTACGTTTATATCGAGTTCTAACGAATAGATATTATGGACATCTCCACTTTAACTATCATCTTCGTCAAATATATTATTCAGTTTTCCTCATTTCCAAACGAACGTTCTTCCAAACGTATACGCTGAAAATCTGCGAAATATTAGGTTAGCAACTAAGTAATTGCGGCTAAGTGATTATTACGTGGTATTGACAAAATCCGCAATCACTCAGTTGCCAACTCAATATTTGTCTCGAGCGATAATATCGTAAAAGTTCGAATGTAACTCCGGTTGACGATTAGAAATAGCGGCGATAATATTTCGTCCGGAGTTTGTTTACCTTTGAATCCAGCAAAGCAACGTTGCCACTCGCGAGGCACGACGATACGAATCTTCCATCGACTCATGTTACACTGCACTAACATTCTTGTAAACATCTTCCATCTATATATATATATATATAGCTATCGATATAGCCATCGATTCAGCAAGTCTCATGGTTCCTCATTGGAAAGAAAGAAACGGTGCACCGGAGAATCTTCTCAGGGGTGACTGTTGCAAAAGAGAGAGGGATCTCCCCGCGAGAACGCCACCCTGGAACAAATCTACCCCGGAGGTATACAGGGCAGGTCTAGGGCCGACACTTGGCGCAAATTGCCCCAGTAAGTGTAGTGCATTAATCTTTGGTTTGGTTTGCTCTCGGCCACCGCGTGTGTTGCGGTGGCCGCGTTCCTCTCGTAAACCCTCGACACGCCGCACATCCCGAAACCTTTTTGGTATTTCTCTTGCCACGCCGCGCGTGTCGCCTCGTTCGTTTCTAACTGTGACCAGCTAGTTCCTCATAAGTGTTACGTGCACACTGATGAGACATCGATGACGGTGTTCCCAGCTCCATCTTCAATTTCCCCGAATCACTTTTATTGTACGAGATTAATGTAGGGGTTCTGGTTGTCGGTACTTGTTGGGAAGGGTGAGATGGAGTTGCGCTATTCGTATTTAGATTCGATGATTTACCTTATAAGACGTGAACCTAATTGATAGTTGAATATTCAAGAATTTTCTTCTAATTAAGTTTTATCCTATTCGATGTGAATTTAATTTACACTGCAAGTTAATTCCATTCACATTTCGTCCCAATCAAATTTCTATTTTTCTTCGTGAAAAGTTTCAATTTTCTCTCACTTGCATTAACATTTCCAGAAACTTCGAATTAAGATAATTAAAATAACGAATTGACTTAATTAACAAATTAAGAATGAAGATAAAACGTTTGCAAAACTGAACTTATTCAGAAGCAAATGCTGTCACGAGATTGCGGAATGTTTCCTTGCTACTCAACCCTCTGTACAGTTTTCAACCCGCTCTTCGGTGGTCACTGAATCCCTCGAAACCCTTTTGTCCTTAACCGGCCACCTTAACCGTAACGTGCGCGCACTTGTCGCTCGGAGGAACGTGGCCGGAGGCTGGTGTTGCGTAATGCGAATACCGTGTCGCATTCCCGGAACTCGAGAACCCGAGAAACCCTTCTTTATTCGATTAAATAAATTGCGAGCGATTACGTCGACCAGGCACCGGCTAATGGAACTCGATAGCCGGTGATGAGCAAGGGTAATTAATGGTGTCGATTCAATACCGTTTTGTATTTATTCTTCGCGACTATTTCTTTGTCGTTTTCTTTTTTCTTCGTATTGGGTTGGCAACTAAGTGCGGACTTTGTCAATACCACCTAATGACAAAATCCACAATCACTTAGTTGCCAACCCAATAATCTGAATAATTCTTCAAAAACGAATTTTTTTTTTTTCACTTCTATCAATTGAACAATCCATTGAAAATAAATCAATGATACAATCGACAAGGTCGATTCTGATAGAAAACACATTTATTCAAGATTTACTGCAGTATAGAAATCGTTAGTTTTCGAAACATAACGTAACCTTACTGTCATAAAGACTCGAAAGATAGACATGATACATATCGTTTCTTGCGTTTATCTTATCGTATTAGGTTGCCCGAAAAGTTTTCAAATTTCGTACGATTCATTTTGTTCTGTTGAGATAAACACCGCGACATTTCACAGACTTGGTTTCACGTTTGTGTAAAGGTGCACTTTTGTAAACAACACGTTTGCGAAAGAAAGACACTTTCCGGATAACCTAAAAATTTGTATATCTTTGTATATAACGTGATTTCTCAACAGTCTATCTATAATGTAC
This sequence comes from Bombus picipes, assembly GCA_014737485.1. Lineage (NCBI taxonomy): Eukaryota > Metazoa > Arthropoda > Insecta > Hymenoptera > Apidae > Bombus > Bombus picipes. Next base: position 1,717,700 of record JACXIP010000044.1, on the reverse strand, counting down.
AGTTTGTTAATTCTTTAATAGTATTAGTTGGCAAATTATCGCTTGTCCGTGTCTAGGCAATTTATAAAACATTTTATAAAATTGTACAACAGAAGTGGACAAATTAATTGCGAATTTTTATGAACGTAACTAAAGAAATAGAAACTAAATTAATGTTTGTTTCGTCGTTTAGATATTGCACCAGGCAATTGTTGCTTAATGAAAGCACTAATTGTACGATATTAGTACTTAACCTCTTAGATATTAGGTTGTCCGAAAAGTTTCTTTCGTTTTATAGGGAAATAATAGACGCACGACGTTTGTTGTTTTTGTATTATTTTGCCAAATTTCGTACGATTCATTTCGTTCTGTTGAGATAAACACCGCGACATTTCACAGACTTGGTTTCACGTTTGTGTAAAGGTGCACTTTTGTAAACAACACGTTTGCGAAAGAAAGACACTTTCCGGACAACCTAAAAATTTGTATATCTTTGTATATAACGTGATTTCTCAACAGTCTATCTATAATGTACAGTTTGTTAATTCTTTAATAGTATTAGTTGGCAAATTATCGCTTGTCCGTGTCTAGACAATTTATAAAACATTTTATAAAATTGTGCAACAGAAGTGGACAAATTAATTGCGAATTTTTATGAACGTAACTAAAGAAATAGAAACTAAATTAATGTTTGTTTCGTCGTTTAGATATTGCACCAGGCAATTGTTGCTTAATGAAAGCACTAATTGTACGATATTAGTACTTAACCTCTTAGATATTAGGTTGTCCGAAAAGTTTCTTTCGTTTTATGGGGAAATAATAGACGCACGACGTTTGTTGTTTTTGTATTATTTTGTCAAATTTCGTACGATTCATTTCGTTCTGTTGAGATAAACACCGCGACATTTCACAGACTTGGTTTCACGTTTGTGTAAAGGTGCACTTTTGTAAACAACACGTTTGCGAAAGAAAGACACTTTCCGGATAACCTAAAAATTTGTATATCTTTGTATATAACGTGATTTCTCAACAGTCTATCTATAATGTACAGTTTGTTAATTCTTTAATAGTATTAGTTAGCAAATTGTCTTTGTAAACTGTGCACTTTTGTAAATTTTCGGATAACTTAATAGATTACTTTGCATAAAGTCTCTGATGATGATAATAACGTCTCTGAAAATTGACCACGATGTATTCTACATATATAATTTCTGCATTTTGGGAAAATTTCAACTAACGCTGAGAATAGTTCGCAGGTTGTTTAAGAATTCATGCAAGCATAGTTCGAAGCAGTACGATTAGCAAGTTCCGTCGATTGCGGCGTGCCGTTCGAGACACGAATAGAAGTGGTATACCGTGGTATCAGAAAGTGCGGTGGGGGGTGCTTGATATTAGGCGAAATCACTCGCCGGTCTATCCACGTTGGTGTTCCCAGATTGCAATATAATGACGTCGTAAGTCGACGAATAATTGTGGAAATTTGTATATTCAGCCCGCGGGACTCGCTGTGGCCTCGATAATCCGTTCCTCGAATCCAATGAATCCTTTATGCCGCGACTGAACCAACCCGCGCTTGGCTTGCATGATCCTTCCATGGAAATGCATTTCGCGTTCTGCGGGACACTAGCCAATTTCCTTTGCAATCAACGGCTTTGCAAATTTTAGGTTATAGCATATGAAATGACCAATTTTTAGAGATCCATGCTTCATCGAAGATCGGAAAGGATTAGAAAGCGTGTATGTATATATTGAAAATACTAAAGTAATATCCAAGAAAACGTATTTAGTTTCGATAAAGTGAATGTATGACTCGTTTTATATTCCTGCATGGTGTGGTATCTCTCGAAACAGTCGTCTATCTGCGAGTCTGGTTTAACCGAACCAGTAGCACAATGGTGTACGTTGATCAGCTTCTTTCACATTTGATTCTTCGATTGCAACGTACCACACAGTCTTTACTTCTTTCTGTATCATCTCGTCGAATGATGTGTAGAAGCCTTTCTACTGTTCCAAAAATTGATGGAGATGTAAAGTCTCGAGCTAATTGACCAACTAAGCGATGTACGTATCGCAAATGCGTTATTTTCTTTTTACTCTGTTTCTCCTGGTTTGCGTTACAATACAATAGGTTAGAACATATGGTTGATATTTCCAAGCCCCAAAGAAATAATTTTCCCTACCAGTTTTGCCACTTTCGCATTAAACAGTATGTAGCTGTACGCCGGTCTGTTCTTCCATCTTGTTATTGGGTTTGCAACTAAGTGGCAACTTAACCTAATAAATAAGTGCCAAATTAACCAACTTAAGTTGCAAAAAGTACATGTTCGATAACGATATTATCGACGACGAATATTATTTTGAATGTATTGGGTTTGCAACTAAGTGGCAACTTAACCTAATAAATAAGTGCCAAATTAACCAACTTAAGTTGCAAAAAGTACATGTTCCATAACGATATTATCGACGACGAATATTATTTTGAATGTATTGGGTTTGCAACTAAGTGGCAACTTAACCTAATAAATAAGTGCCAAATTAACCAACTTAAGTTGCAAAAAGTACATGTTCGATAACGATATTATTAACGACGAATATTATTTTGAATGTATTGGGTTTGCAACTAAGTGGCAACTTAACCTAATAAATAAGTGCCAAATTAACCAACTTAAGTTGCAAAAAGTACATGTTCCATAACGATATTATCGACGATGAATATTATTTTGAATGTATTTGGTTTGCAACTAAGTGGCAACTTAACCTAATAAATAAGTGCCAAATTAACCAACTTAAGTTGCAAAAAGTACATGTTCCATAACGATATTATCGACGACGAATATTATTTTGAATGTATTGGGTTTGCAACTAAGTGGCAATTTAACCTAATAAATAAGTGCCAAATTAACCAACTTAAGTTGCAAAAAGTACATGTTCCATAACGATATTATTGACGACGAATATTATTTTGAATCTATTATTTGAATCTAGATTTTGAATCTATATAAACATAATGCTGCTTAGTTTACTATCTATAATGTAAACAAATACGTATAAAATTATCGCAACGTAAAAAGATTTGGGCGGCTATTTGCCGACACTCGTCCGCAAAGGGATATTATACGTAGTTACAAAATTGTTGGTCATTGAAAGTTCTTAAGAGAACCATAAAGTTAGCAAGACCATTGAAAGAAAAATAATAAAGAACCATGATAAAATTTTGAGTTTTGAATTATGACATGGAACAACCTGATATTCATAGGTATTAACAAAAGTGTAAATTCCTTTTAACACTACCAGATTACTGTTTATTATTACCAAAGACACTTAGGTAAAAAATTACTTACGTATCGAACCAAAATCCAAAGTCAACTACGGGGAACAGCGAGTAATACCAACATAGGAATTCCAATGAAACGATTCCAGTGAAAAACTCTAGGATCCTTAATAGATGCACCTTGGTATGTTACCAACATCGCGACATTAAGATATCCACAGTTAAAGAAGAAATATCCCCATTCAGTGATAGATACAACATAAGAATTAACACCCACCAAAACTCAATTACTTAACTCAAATTAATTAAATAAAAACTCAAAGTAATTAAATAAATAACTCAATCAATTAATGAACTAATTACTCAATCACTTAAAAGACATTATCNCTCTGGATTTGAACGTTAGATTCAGCTAGAATGAAAGGAAGGATGAACACTTGAAGAATAATTTGCTTATAATTGTCAATGAGAATTAATTATAAAATTCTTGCAAACTCAATCAATTAATGAACTAATTACTCAATCACTTAAAAGACATTATCCTCTGGATTTGAACGTTAGATTCAGCTAGAATGAAAGGAAGGATAAACACTTGAAGAATAATTTGCTTATAATTGTCAATGAGAATTAATTATAAAATTCTTGTAAACTCAATCAATTAATTAACTAATTACTCAATCACTTAAAAGACATTATCCTCTGGATTTGAACGTTAGATTCAGCTACAATGAAAGGAAGGATGAACACTTGAAGAATGATTTGCTTATAATTGTCAATGAGAATTAATTATAAAATTCTTGCAAACTCGATCAATTAATTAACTAATTACTCAATCACTTAAAAGACATTATCCTCTGGATTTGAACGTTAGATTCAGCTAGAATGAAAGGAAGGATGAACACTTGAAGAATAATTTGCTTATAATTGTCAATGAGAATTAATTATAAAATTCTTGCAAACTCAATCAATTAATTAACTAATTACTCAATCACTTAAAAGACATTACCCTCTGGATGTAAACGTTAGATTCAGCTAGAATGAAAGGAAGGATGAACACTTGAAGAATAATTTGCTTATAATTGTCAATGAGAATTAATTATAAAATTCTTGCAAACTCAATCAATTAATGAACTAATTACTCAATCACTTAAAAGACATTATCCTCTGGATTTGAACGTTAGATTCAGCTAGAATGAAAGGAAGGATGAACACTCGAAGAATAATTTGCTTATAATTGTCAATGAGAATTAATTATAAAATTCTTGCAAATAAAAAAAGAGAAAAAAAAATATCCAAAGTATTGGACTTCTTCTTTGCTTTCGTCCATCGCAGCCGGCCACCCTCGAACACTCGTTTTCCAAATCGATTGTCAGATACACGCAATCATGATTCGTGTTGGCGCGTTTAGGTGTATCAAGTTATCCATGCGCGGCCCCAGCAGTGCGGCTCTACTTTAGTCGTCTCATCGTCCCTTCATGGAGCTTGGTGACTTGCACGCTCGTGACTTGGCATCAGGGTCGGCGTCGATATATCGCCCCCTGGTCCACGCGTTCACGTTGTTCACCCGATTCACAGGTCCATTTGTCTATGCTTTGGAAAATAAAATCGTCAATCGTGGAATGTACTTTCCTATTGTTAGTGTTGCTCTGTTCAATTTGAGATTTCGCCAAGTGGATTGCACGGTGGGGCAAAATTGATGTAAATGAGTGTGATAGGAGTAAAGAATAAATAAAAATAGACAGAGAATGTAAATAAGATAATAATAAATAAAATGTAAATAAAAACAAAGAATGTAAATAAGGGCCGGGGGGAAAGGGTTGAGACTCAAGGGTTGAGAGTGAAGTTTAAACCTGGCACAAAACACGTAAAATCGTATAGAAAGCCTACGATACGCGTTGTCCGAACTGGGACAATCCTTATTACATTTAACACGCTTTTTACGTCGATAAATAGAGTATGGATATTTATGGAAATTCATATTTTCGTGCGCATAATTAAAAGGATGAAATCTAAAATGGAAACTTTATCTGCTAGATACGAGGTTTCGTCTTGCTAAAGTTATTATAAAAGGAATAATTGTTAACGAACTTGAATCTCCCAGTGGATTTAAAACATGCCAGAATTAAACAATGAGAAATTAAAGCTAAACTGTCTTATCCTAATGATAAAGTTAATATACTAGATCTTGAAATTGGGAAAAATGATTAATATGAAAAATAACAATGTTAAATAATAAAACCGATTAATCAAATATTCATTGTTTAAATCCATGTATCTAATCCTGTATATGAAAATTATCCAGCTAATTAATATTACCAGAAACAGAAATATTATTAACTTGAAACTAATTACCAAAATAAAATTAAACCTTATTGAATTGAATCTGAAAATTAATCACTCGAATACATATACTATATTAATTGAAAAAACATACAGAAAATACTATTCTTATATATCTTTACATATAACGTGCATTTCCATACCTTCAGATTTTCCTGTTCATATAACTGCATATAAAATTCATAATCATAAACAAAATGCATTTGTATAAATACATTTGGATACACAGCCGGTCACTGACCAGCTAACGTCTTGGACGAGGAACAAGGTGGAACGAAGGTGTACAAAAGTTTGGCGAAGACGGTCGATCGACGTTGGCACAAATTACCTCTTTAACGAAAGGTTACCAATTCCTCTTGCTGGAGGATCGAGCCGGAGGAGGAAAGATGGAGTGGTCCCAGGGGGTGAGGGCGAGCCTGCTGGAGGAAGGTTACGTGGTGTTTGGCCCTCGCCACTGCCGTCTTCCACGTCGTGACGTGCACGAGGCGGGCCAAGTGACAAATAGATGTACGCGGCGACCGCACGATTTACTCCTTGCGAAGGGATAAAAGCTTCCTGACAAAATCCTGCTGTGACAGCGGATCCCGCCGTCCCGACCGTGTTGCTTCTCTCCCGCGACTAATCGTCCCGCAAAAAAGTTTACGACTCGAACTTCCATCTGGGACAAAAACCGCTCTGACTTTCCGCCGGGAGTTTCAACTGGCCAAGTTGTCCTTTTCTCTCTAGTGTATGGTGAATAGGGAATTTGGTGTTTGGTATTATATAGGGAAAAATAGTATTTCAGACTGAAGTTACGCAGAATGAAACTTCAGTCTAGAGCAGATAAATCGTGGACGTGTATATACAGCGAGGCACGAAAGTATTCGCGCTAAGAAGTGATTTTAGTTGAAATGAAGCAGATATCGATGAACAGTAAGAAAATGTGTAAGGCTCTCTAAGCGCTGTATTTTGTTTTGTTAACCTATAAAGACAGAATTGAACTGCTTTCGATTGTTTTGAAATATTGCCTTGGCAACTAGGTGATCGCGGATTTTGCCATTAAGTGGTATTGACAAAGTCCGCAATCACTTAGTTGCCAACCTAACAGAATGCACTAATTTAGCAGTCGAATTCTGCGTCATTTTATGCGAACGAAAATGGTTTTCTTGTGATACATAAGAAGACTTTAATGACCAACTTTATAAATATTAATTTGCAAAGAATTTTATTTTAGTGCAACATTTAATCGTTCGAGGAATCTTGCGAAACCTGTTTTCAATTTCAGTTTTAGTCCTAATGAAAATTTCAAAACCATCTGTGCACCATGAACGTTTCCGGAAACAATTCTTTGTAATTGTCTATAATATTTTTCAACTGATCTCGAGCTCCATTTTAATCTACAAATTCTCGCATTGAACGACTGGTAGGTTTGACGAAGTAACAACGGCGGCCCGATTAACAGGAGCGTTTCCCATTTTCTAAATAAGTCTCGCAGGGTTTCTTCCTGCGCGGCGATAAGTTTCCAGCTACTCTCTCTCCAGCCAACACAGCGGCATGAAGGACCGGGCGTCTCCTTCCGGCACTCCTGCTCGCTCTATCTCGCCTGCCCACCCTTCCCGAATCCACTCTCATTATTCCAAGGAAATTAAATATGTCACCTGATTCTTAAAGTTAATTGAACTTCGGCCGTAGCTGGAATCGGCTCGGCCGGCTTCTAATTCATTAGGATAATGTATTTGGGGCCACATTTAGGATAAACTCTGCTCTGTTTCGTCAAGGACAAGGATGTGTTGTTTAACATGATCTTAGGATCCATTCTTGTATCGTGCAACGCACTGAAGTTTACATTTAACTCCTTGAAACTGCTCAGAGATTAGTCAATGTTAGTTTCATATTCTGTTGAGGTTAACTGATGGAGGAACCAGTGGATTAATTTGTAATAGGAAAATATATTGAAATAAGTATAGGTACAGGTATAGTGTATGAGGTCAAAATCAAATAAATTGTTATCATTATTTATTGATTTAATGCATGATATTGTTGAGGTTGACTGATAGAGGAACCAGTGGATTAATTTGTAATAGGAAAATATATTGAAGTAAGTATAGGTACAGGTATAGTGTATGAGGTCAAAATCAAATAAATTGTTATCACTATTGATTAATTTAATACATGATATTGTTGAGGTTGACTGATAGAGGAAACAGTGGATTAATTTGTAATAGGAAAATATATTGAAGTAAGTATAAGTACAGGTACAGTGTATGAGGTCAAAATCAAATAAATTGTTATCATTATTTATTAATTTAATACATGATATTGTTGAGGTTGATTGATAGAGGAACCAGTGGATGAATTTGTAATAGGAAAATATATTGAAATAAGTATAGGTACAGGTATAGTGTATGAGGTCAAAATCAAATAAATTGTTATCACTATTGATTGATTTAATACATGATATAGTTGAGGTTGACTGATAGAGGAACCAGTGGATTAATTTGTAATAGGAAAATATATTGAAGTAAGTATAGGTACAGGTACAGTGTATGAAGTCAAAATCAAGTGAATTATTATCATTATTTATTGATTTAATACATGATATTGTTGAGGTTAACTGATGGAAGAACCAGTGGATTAATTTGTAAAGAAAAATGTATTGAAATAAGTATAAGTATAGGTATAGTCTATGCTGAC
>JACXIP010000044.1:1658470-1708597 GCA_014737485.1 Bombus picipes | reverse complement strand
TGGTGTGTAACTCTAGCTGAAGGCTACCAGAAACAACAATAGAAATCTACTTATAGCTGTTTTGTTTCTACACCTTGTAACCCAAAACAACATTTATATTCAAGGCCACAATAATATGGACCTCTGGTTGTTTTGAATTTTCGTTTCATTGTATTCTATTCTCCTCCTAATAGCGGTCTCCAGGGCACTGCAATATAAAAGAAAAATATATTGAAATAAGTATAGGTATAAGTATAAGTGCAGACATAGTGTATGAAGTCAAAATCAAATAAATTGTTATCATTTATTGTTATTATTTATTGATTTAATGCATGATATTGTTGAGGTTAACTGATTTAGGAACCAGTGGATGCATTTGTAAAGAAAAATATATTGAAATAAGTAAAAGTACAGATATAGTGTATCATAGTGCATCATCGTATTTACTAATTAATTACATTCAGTTATAATCCTTAAAATGCATCATTTAGCAGTACTTTTATATCACTACAGAAATTTGATGCCATGAAAATGAAATGAACTTGATGGAGGGATGTTCCATTGGAAATAAGAGTAGCCATAAATTGTACGAAACTTACAAATACGAAATTGAAATCAAAGAGACGCTAGCTCCATTCCTTGCGGCAAAACCTTGCGTAAAACAACACTACATTTTCCAGTATAATTGTAACCAGACTTTTGTACACACTATACCAAAATGAACCCTTAATACTCTACTAATTATCTAATTAATTCTTAAAAAATAAGTAGGTATAGGTTATTTATCTCGTTATTTTTCTGGAGGGTTCGCATAATTTGTTGATCTTCAGGTTAAAAGCAATGACAAGGCTGATCCTGATTCATGCCTGGATCATTGCACACAATTTACCGAACGCTGATTTATCGTATTCAACCGGCAGACTAAGTTCGAGTAATAAACTCGAGCAGGATCTAAATCCCTATTTTACTTACCAACCGGTCGCAAGGCTACGGTGGAGCAGCGAGCGCCGTGGAGGGGCGGAGGAAGCCAGGCGTGTACTAAATTTAAAAGTAAAACCTCTGCCTTTGTTGCCGAATCCCCGCGCTGAAAGAGAAGGTTGCTCTGCTCCTTCCAGCCATTCAACAGATTTAAATGGGCCCCGGAGCTTCGCGACCGCTTTCCTCTTTTAGTTGTTTTAAAGTACAGACGCTGCGGGTTCAACGATACGTGCCTCGGATTTATTTCGATCGGCCTCGTTCTCTCTCTCTCTCTCTCTCTCTCACACTTCGTTCTTTTTAGAGCGCAGTTTTGTACGCAGTTGCTTTCCAGTACTGGCGCGGAAGTAAGAAAATATATACCGTTATTTGGACAGAGAATATTCTTCGAATAGAATGCGTGGTTAATAAATAATTACGTAAATAAATAGTTGGAGAAATCAGAGGAAATTGGAAAGGAATTTGCTAGTGCTTTTACGATGGAAAGTTTCTTCAAATTCAAATTGTAGTCTGACACTAGAACTAACGATAGTTAACACGAAGCTATTTCTACGAGAAACCTTTAAAAAATACCCAATAATAGAATATTTTTATATTTATTGATTTATTACTTTGTCACAGCAGCAATTCCATGTTATGCAGTACATTTTTCGTATTATTAATCCATCTGGAACCGTCATCCCTCAACGAGGGTCGACACATTTATGAAACTGTAGAACCAGTCATTTCGACTGCTGTGGTATTTCTAGTGTTAGCATCTATCTGGAATTTTCCTGATTACTGATATCGTCATATCGAATGATACGCGGTAAAAATTGCAAAAACGCGTGGCAAGTTGTACAAAACGAGAAAACTGGTTAATTGGGGTTCGATAGAAACAGATTGCAGTTTGCCTTTTACACTCTGACAAGTATCAGTCATTTCGACTGGTATTGGTATAAGCACCCTTGATACAAAATTATGTTCAGCTCGAATACATAAAAAGCAAAATATAAAATTCATTATATTATTCTTTTAGTTATGCGAAAGTCGTTACATCATTGTGGGAAAAAATAGAACATAAAGTAGGAATTTTAAAATAAAATTGCAAAACCAGTCACTTTGACCAGCGTGGTAGTTCCACTCATTGGACATTGGATGAAGAATATGGAATTTTCAAGTGTTAGATGTAAAATGCAGATACAGGTTATGGCAATCAGGATAGATGATATAGGTTAGGAATCTCGAAATAAGGTTACGGAATATGAGAAAGCGAATACGGAGTACAAGCGAGAAACAAAGATGAAAAGATTGTCGTAAGGTGTCGTCCATCAATTCCGTCGTAGTCCAGCCGCAAATCAGCCGCTTATGATTATAAATCTACATCCGGTACGGGTGACCGCGCGAGATATTATTCAAAATTAGCGGGCCAGCGAAAGTCGGAAGTGGCAATTTGGCGGACGAAGAAGAGGAGAGAGAGAGAGAGAGAGAGAGAGAGAGCGGCAACGCGAGGCGGTTTCTCGTCTCGGCGTCTCTACCGCGGCAACAAAAGACCGGTTAATTATGATTCTTTTATGATTCGATTTAACCGATCCCCAGAGCCGCCGAGGAATATCGCGCACAATGTACGCCGGGAATTAACGGACTATTAGCGGCGGAACAATGGAGCCTTTTTCTTGCCGGTGAGGGCCGTCTTTCGACGACAATGGGATCGATGTAACGCCAGTTCACTGGAAACCCCCAAGCGATTGTAGCAAACGGACTTTAAGCGGTTAATTTGCCGCCTTGCTTTCGTCTGTTTCGCTTTGAAAGCCAGGAAAAAGTAACTGTTCACCGAGTTTCAGTTAGGGAGTGTACTGCGGACTACGATCCGAGGTGTAGATTGGTTTAAAGCATCGTTGCGAAGGGGTTGAAAGGACGAGGGTGTAAAAAGTGGCGGAGATTCGTAATTTAATTTTCCTCCAAGCATGTTGGCGATATTTAGAATACAGAAATAACGGTAGAACTGTATTAATTATAGTGGAAGGAGGATAATTAGTTCAGGTATCTGGAGTTCGTCTTAATAGCAATTCCTTCCTTCTTCTCCCTGGCTACGATTTCTCGTTAAAATAATCACTTCACGTCCGAACGTGGAATTTACTTAACCTAACCTCGATCGACCGTTAACAAACATTGTCACTTTAGAAATTGATTGAATTCCTAAAAAAAACGTAACAACTTTCGTTTAGAAAACGTAAACAGTCGTTCTGTGAATTGTAACATACACAGAACACATTAGGTTGTCCCAAAGTTTCTTTCGTTTTATGAGGAAATAATAGATGCACAACACTCTGTGGCGGCACGTGTCACGGAACTTTCCAATGGCTTCGTGACACAAAGCGCTACGCCGTCAAAACGCAACACTGACGTGCCTAACGTACCATCGATATCTCTACGGTTCTTTCGCCGAATTCTCGGAACAGCGTACACGCGCTAGCCGCTGCAGCACATCTAATGAACGCACGCTAGTGGGAATATCGATCGGCATATCGATATCGATATCGATGGGAATATCGAAGGAAAGAATCAGTCATATCTGGAAAGAGGACATCCTACTCCGAGCCACGAAGCGCGAATAGCGAAGAGAAACGAGTCGGCTATTCTTCGAGAGATCGTTCGATCGTCGCTGTTGCTAATCGGCGTCAAAGCGTCCACTATTGTTAATTGTTATTCGACCGCTGTTAATCGTTACTATCGTTAATTGTTATTCATTGTTATCGAGTGATAGAGTTTAATAAACGCTATTGGTTGAACATATTTGAGTGTACCTTCAGTACCTATTACACCATACCACCTCAATTCTTTGTTTTGTATTATTTTATTGAATAATATACGATCCATTTTTATTGTGTTGGTGAGTGATTAAAATTCTATTGGAACAAAAATGATCATACACGATTCAATAAAATAATACAAAAGAAAGAATGTTGTGCATGTATTATTTCCTTATAACCTTATTTATAACTTTTGATACAATAACTAACTGTAATTTTGAATGCGAATTATCTTATATACAAGATATAAATATTCTATGAAAATATGAATCGTAAGCATAAAATGTAAATGTAAAATACGTTTTGCCTTAATCCTTCAGTCCTCTGTTATCTTAACAATTATCGTAACGTGTTCAGAATTTCCCTCGAAATGTCGGCCAACGCGATCTAGAAATTTTCTTATTATCAATAAAACACAAGGATTTTCCAGTGAAGTATTTTCGAGAAAAAGCAAACTTACTGGGAAAGTGGTCGTCCTTTCTGGGAGCAGCCCGTGCGAAATTAATCTGAGTAACGAGAACGAGTTCTCGAGCGTGATTTCGGCAAAGACACACGGAAACCATGAGAACAGTTCAAGCAAAAAGCTAACCTCTGACCGCTAAGCACCTGCCACTGCCATAAAAGGCAATGATATTTTTATAATTGAAATTAATTGCAGGTTGACCGCGCGCTTCCGTGTGACCTGTAATAAAAGCAAGAACTTGCAGCAACCGGCCTGTTGTGCGGACAAACGTTAAAATAACGTTAAGGCGGCGAAAACCGAAAGGTAACTGACCCTCAACGTCGCCAAGGTAAGTGGCATTTTCGCTGGAAATTCATTCAATAATTTTGAAGTTTGATGAAAACGTATTAGTATAGTTTCCAAAATTAAAATTTCGGTTTATAAATATCACTTGTTATAATTACTTATTGTTATTATTATTATTATTGTTGTTATTTTATAATTACACTTCACTTTTTCACAAAACTGCATTGTGTATATTATTCTAATTTATTTTCTACGCTTATCTTAAATTAAATAGGTTTCGAAGTTCGATATTCAATTGATTGATTAAGCCATATGAACACACCGGATACTCTTAGATAATTAACACGTGGCGGCCGCCAAAACAAGAGAGCGTCGTTAGAAGTCGTACCAACTTTGCATGTAGCAACTAATGATCATACCAACCTAATATTTTCCTCAACAGCTTATGCATGATATGAATTTATTTATTTATCTTCTGATTGCCCTATGCAGTTACAGAAACCAGGATTATGATCATTTCTTCGCCATCGACTCGCCTTTAGATTCACAAATTGTGAAACGTTTAAGCGTCAAGTAAATTGAAAGGAAAAAAGCTGAAGTAACGTAAACGCGAGGACGACCGACAACAAATGGCAGAGCGAAATCACGTGTATGTTAGAGTTTTAAATATTCCAAAGAATGAAACTTCTATTCAATGTATCTTTCTATATTCCATCGAAGAACATAAAAAATTGATTCTCTACAATAACGATCGTTCCACCAAATTATGACTCAATCGCTCCTCCCACTACCTAATACCACAACAGTTACGTCAGAAAGTAGAAAAAACGGCGACTCGGAGAAAAGTCTACAAACCCATTCCACGCGTTTTCCCCCGAAGCTGTGTAATTTCTACTATCTAGCGAGCTCATCAAACAGACGTAGCACTCGTCGAACGAACGCGATCCTCCGGCTCCCTCCGTCAGTCAATGATCCACCGATTACGTCACGAGGTAAAAAGCATTAAGAAAAATGCCGTACCACCATGGTGGTGAAACAATTCACCGAGAGCCCTCCCACGTCCATCGGGCGAATCATCAGCACGGTACCAAAAGAGTAACAGTGAACGACAGCGATCGCCGGTTTGAATCGGCGATAAAGCGTCCGCCATGAAGGGAACACGCGAAGGAGAGGCTCGCACCCAATCATCAAAGTCGCATTTTCAGTGTAATGGGTGTGTTTAGCCGGTCGTGCACGTTTGGAAAGGGACGGTTGGAAGGAACGATCGGCCGAGATCCAAGCTTGCGGAGTCTCTCGATCGTGATCGGGGCCCCTCCGCCACCAATAATCATCGTACGGCCGCAATTACGGGCCTGGGGCATCCAATCGGGGCCTCTCTTCTTTCACGACATAGTTCCACTCTCTCTCTTTTTCCCCTGTTTCCATCTTTCTCGTTTCTTAGCCACTCTATTATTAGGCTGTATTACTGTAATGCGGCGACCAGCATGTCCGGGGCCAGCGAAATGGCTGCCATAATAGGGACAGACGCCAGATATCCGGCGTTTACCTCGCAGCATCCTGTCCGTGCGATTATCGTGCCACGACCGGGAATTTTACTGAAATTTTAGAAAGAACTCCGTGCCTCGTATACTCGCTTCGTTTAATCGGCCAACTTTTGCTTTGATAGGTCTGTTTGTGAGTTCATGCGATGGGGATCTAAGGTTCCTAGTTCTTTTTTATTTCATATCGCGATAACAAAAAGTCGAGAATGCTAAAAATGTCTTTTATCGTATCACGTAGCATTTTTATGTGTAATGGTTTCAAGGATAGAGAAAATATTTCCCAATATTCTTAGCTGTCTATATGAACATCGTAATAACAAAAGATCAAACCCCAGCTAACCTAAAAAAAAAAAAAAAAAAAAAAGGATCAAAGAAAGAAAGAAAGAATGCTGTCCTTTCGTATCACGTAGTTTTATATATAATGATTTATTCAAGAATAGAGAGAATATTTCTGAAATACATGTACATATACATACATTTTTATTTATATACACAGAAGAGGAACATACGGCGAATCTCGTAAAAAACGAGTACGAGTCTGTTCAACTGCGACATCTAGATCTCCCAATAAGTAGTCGCGAAGAAGTTCAAAGAGACTTGGTGCGAGATCCTTCCTGGCGTATCCGCGCTTTTCAATATGGAATCGCGCGATAAACGCTCCCCAGGCAAAGAGGAAAGACGTATCTTCTCTGGCAGATAGGGGGAACTTTATAACTTGGCTACGAGCAACAGCGAAACAAATCGTGCGACTGGATCTCGCGAGACATCCGGTTTCCTTGGTCGACACCCTCCGCTGCTCTCTCTCTCTCTCTCTATCTCTATCTCTATCTCTATCTCTCTCTTTCTGGTATTCGTCAAACGAGAAAGCATAAAATTTATGGTTTTCAGAAATGTTATATTTAATATCGTGTATATCTACGATTTCTAAGAAACAGTCTATGGATTGCTGAGTGAATTTTTGGTGTTTAGTGACTTTGGTGTTTAGAGATTGTAACTAGGTTTCGTTTCTACTTAGCGATGCCTAAGTTCGTCCTCTCTATCGATTCTCCAGTAACGACAGGCGATTTCACTGCAGCCGAGATAAGTAAAGACATTGCACAAATATTTCATTCAGCCAAACAGGAAAGAAGGCGAAAAAAGAAATTCGAACGAAATACGCCAATTTTTAAGGGAAGACAAAAATATAAAATAATTGAGTTTTTTCTTATCGGCGAAGCTTCAAACAAGAATCCTAAATCACTGAAAAATACGTATACATTACGGTATTGTGTATTTCAGAGAAATGAATACCAAATACTTTCAAACTACCATGGAAGTGTCTCTGTCAATCGAAAGTACATCTATCTCTATACCAAAGCCATGTGATACTTTTCAAAGATCCTCGTTATGGTAAATCATTCTCTTTAACAAATTGGATGGTTGTTTATTTATGGCCGCAGAATAAATATTGAACATAATATTGAAAACTATATGAAATATTCTATTTACGTGTTAATCCACTCGTTTGAATCATTTCGATAAAATCACGAATCTACATAGACATTCGCATTTGTCAATCGTTAGGTTGTCCGGAAAGTTTCTTTCGTTCTAAAGCAAATAATAGACAATAATATACAATATACAGGGTGGTTGGTAACTGGTGATACAAGCGGAAAGGGGGTGATTCTACGCGAAAAAAGAAGTCGAAAATATAGAATAAAAAATTTTTTTTTTTTTTAATTTTTCCATCGAGACAACGATCCACAGTGAGGTCCGTTATAACGAGACGCGACAAAGTGGACGCGTACCGAGCGAAAATTCAAAGTCGATTTTCTCGAAAACAAAGCCTCGAACGAAAAATGTTTATTCTATATTTTCCACTTCTTTTTTCGCCTAGAATCACCCCCTTTCCGCTTGTACCACCAGTTACCAACCACCCTGTATAATAGACAATAGGCAAATAATAGTTTCTTGTTTTATATTAGTTTAATTATGCACGAACATAATAATAGAAATATAACGAAATGGATAAAATAATATAAAAGAGAAATTGTTGTTCATCTATTACCACCTTCCAAAACGAATGAAACTTTTCGACCAACCTAATAAATCTAAAACAATGTTACTTATTTCTCCTACCATCGTCTGTCCTCTGATCCACCGCAAACGAACGCACTTAAAATCACAGTTAAATCCTGCGACTCTGTATCCTTCAAAAAAAAAAAAAAAAAAAAAAAAAAAAGAAATACTAAACGAAACAAGTGCAGCTTCTTCATTACCGAGAGAAAACAAATATACAGAAATAAAATACAGTAGAAGGTAGAGAAATAAATAGAACAATCTAAGGATCGAGAGGATGGCCGTGCATCTGTCAGGCGGACGAAAAGAGAGGCACACGGTTGGGCAGAGGAGCTTGGTCCTGCGGGCGTGGGTGGCGGAACGAAGAGGGAGAGTTTGGGGGGTGAGTATCGAGGGCGCTAATGTTCCTCGGGCAGGAAACACCGTCTCCATCCTGCACCCTCTATCTCTTCGCTCACTCGCCTATTTTTATTCGTCTTTATCTGAGACTTGAGTCGGTTCCTCTCCATTTCCTCTTGAGGAGTTCTTCCTCCTTCTCAGCCTCCCTGTTCTTCTTCTTCCTCCCCCTCCTCCTCCTCCTACCCTGCTCTTTCTGTATACCGCTTCTCTGCGTGTCCCCTCCGGGTACCGATGCGGTGACAACAACATGCAAACATTCTGGTATTTGCAATTCGAATGCCACAAAACGGGGACGGGAAACCGCGGCGAAGAAGCCCCAGCCGGTGCTCGCCTTGCCGCGAGAACGCGTCGATCCCACCCCTTGCGAAAGGTACACAGCTCGCTATTCTATTAGCCCGCGGAAAGATAAGTTGTACTTTGGCCGTACGAGAGCTGTGCACGAGAAACGTATCGTTTCCAAACGGTTTCAGTATTTTTCACCGACCATCCCCGTCAGCCGCCTCCGTGTTATCGTCCTTGCTCCAGGCTAGCGGAATTTTCTCTGCTCTTTGCGTCTCTGATTGACCTTTTTTCACCAATTTTTCCCATTATTTCTGATTCTATTTGCAGGTGGTTTGGACTGAGCGTGGGAAAATGCAGATTTAGGGAATTCTTTTTATGAGAAATAAAAGATTGTGGTTTCCTATCGTTAAGAAATGTAAGCTTGTTTGGAAGGGATTTTAAATTTAATTTTATCAAACAGCTTCTCGGATAGAGCTTGTGCGATATTTTTCTTTAAATTGAACGTTGATTAAACTTGAGGGGAAGATTTGTCTTCTATGGGGCTTCCTTTTGTAATTGTGCTTTTCTGACACAAGAAAGTTTATTAGGTCTGAGAAACGTATGAAAGAAGCAAATTGTCATTTTAATTTGCAAAACTTTGAATCTCTTGCCAATGGAACAACATTTATTTCAATTGCATAGGTTTGATGTTGTCTAGGAGTTTAGAATTCTATTGGCGCGTAATTGAGAATCATTGTTCTTAGAAGAAATATCAATTTGAAGGTTTCTCGACCCCAAAGATTATAAAGGGGAATAAATTCGTCGTAATGTTTTTGAGTTACACGCAGCCTGAAATTGTGATGATACGTGCTCGCGGCCGATTTATAACCAGGTGATTATACAATCAAGAGGGCAGATGCGCACATTAAAAGTTCAGCGTCGTTCAGCGACGAAATTCGTGATTATAACGTCGATATAAGAATAGCCTTTGGCCAGAAAAATGAAGACATCTGCCGTGATGAGAGCCGTCCGGAGCACGGCCACGTTGAAAGCATCCAACCCTGCATAAATCGACTGCTTAAGCACGGGTTCTGCAGAAAAAATTGCAAGCAGATGCAAGTCTCACAGTTCAAGCGTGACACGATGCAATATTTTCTTCCATTTAAATTCACCTGTATATCTTTTCATGCATTATCATTTATGATATAGCTACTCTTTGAATTAATATGTTTCCAAGAAAACTCCACCATCGATTAACTATTATCTTTCCCCATTAAATGTAAATGCGTGATAAATGCAGGCTACGAGGAAAGAACACGACAAGTCAGATTTTTTATTTTTTAGAAGCAAACGGTTTTAAGATTCGGTGTATCATCGACCAATCCAATCTTAATAAAATTGTCTTTATGTTTGATTTTAAAGCTGAACGTGTGTCTTTTCATTCCCTTCAAAGTATCAATATTGAGATATGTATAATTTTATGTGCAGGACTAGGTTAGCTGCGTGGTAGTGATACTTGTATGTGAATATCAGTGTGTGGAAGTATATGTGTGCGTCTCGAAAACAAATGAATGTTCAGTCGATTAACATTCGGATATGGAAGAAAGTACTGAGACGCGTGCAAGTGTGTATCGATGAATATCTTTGGAATCGTTTATCTAATCAATATATAACTATTCGAATATGGATTCTAAGTGTAAATTTAGTGTTCCTATACCATTATTTCGGCTATTAAGATGCAAAACTCTCAACAAATGTAAAACAAAAATTGTTGCTCATCNTATTATCACCTTCTGAAAGGAAAGAAACTTTTCGGATAACCTAGTACTATCGAAACAGTGAATATAACACAACACAAGTGAAAATATCGTAAAATGCAAGACACAGAATGAAATTTATACTAATCTATGTTTCAACGTTCTCTAAAAGTGAATATTACAAACAGAAGACATTGTACCACTATTGAGATATGTATAACTTTATGTGCAGGACTAGGTTAGCTGCGTGGTAGTGATACTTGTATGTGAATATCAGTGTGTGGAAGTATATGTGTGCGTCTCGAAAACAAATGAATGTTCAGTCGATTAACATTCGGATATGGAAGAAAGTACTGAGACGCGTGCAACTGTGTATCGATGAATATCTTTGGAATCGTTTATCAAATAAACACATAACTATTCTAATATGGATTCTAAGTGTAAATTTAGTGTTCCTATACCATTATTTCGGCTATTAAGATCCAAAACTCTCAACAAATATAAAACAAAAATTGTTGTTCATCTATCATCACCTTCTGAAAGGAAAGAAACTTTTCGGATAACCTAGTACTATCGAAACAGCGAATATAACACAACACAAGTGAAAATATCGTAAAATGCAAGACACAGAATGAAATTTATACTAATCTATGTTTCAACGTTCTCTAAAAGTGAATATTACAAACAGAAGACATTGTTGCTCACATTGTTGTTGTTGTTCATTGTCACAATGCAAGGAAACAGAAATCTTCTAACACAGAAAATGAAAATTATATTAATCTTTATTTCAAGATTCCCGACAAACTTCAATTTCAATCGAATGAATGATTACTTATTAAGCCTTATTGAGCCTTAAGGATCATACCTAATTCAATAAAAATATTATTGAGATATGTATAATTTTATGTGCTAGACTAGGTTAGCTGCGTGGTAGTGATACTTGTATGTGAATATCAGTGTGTGGAAGTATATGTGTGCGTCTCGAAAACAAAGAAATGTAAACTGTTCAGTCGATTAACATTCGGATATGGAAGAAAGTACTGAGACGCGTGCAAGTGTGTATCGATGAATATCTTTGGAATCGTTTATCTAATAAATATATAACTATTCTAATATGGATTCTAAGTGTAAATTTAGTGTTCCTATATCATTATTTCGGCTATAACGTTACATGAAGTTTCACCAACCTGTCAGCTAACCTTTAAAAAGCTTACATCTTTTAACGTTGCTCAACTATAAAGTGACATTAATCTGAGAAAATCTACAAAAATATGCTTATCGTGTTTACTTCCTGTGATCTTCAAATGAACAAATTTAATAAACAGATAATTGTTCCATCGTTGAATGGAACAAGGAAATTTTACATATCAATATCAAAATGGAAGAAGATTGTTAACGAGAAGCTAGATATATCGGATGAAACAAAGTCGAGCTGTCAACGGTGCTAGCCGGTTATCTGGAATCGCGAGCCAGCCGTTTTTCTAATATCTGTTTTTCGGAATCGCACGCGTAATACATACGCCGGGGTGGGACGTTGGTCGCTATATAATTACGCGTCTATCGTCCCAGGCTTGTTTTATGTGTGGAAGACCATTCGGCCACGGAAACGAGCTGTGCTGCTTGTTATTCGAGCAATTTCAGCCCATCGAGGACCAACCGACACACACTCGATCACGAGATTGCGATACCAGCTAATAACAAGGTTTGTCGAATATTCGTCGAATACGTTACAGTCGTTGAAAGAGGCGGCGGAGGAATATTTTTAAGGCACTCGGACAGGATAAAGTTACCACTAGAAATACAAACGCGGCTTTTGCTTCTTTTGCTCTTACAACGTTCTATCAAATTTTTCAACAAATATTTTTTACACTTTGGACTTTCTTTCTTATAATTGCTCTCTTGTCTCTTATAATTGCGATTCTTCCTATAATTCTTGTTAAGGCTAATTAATTGCAATGGCTTGTATTATTCAGTTTAGTCAGTGTTTCTCGTGAAATGTTTGTTTGGCATTGGTATCGTCCCTACCATTGGGATATCGAAGGTGCCTGAATGGTTGGAAAAACGATAGTTTAAATTACTGTTTATTGTTACATCTATAATCTTCGGGCAGGTGTGACCTTCGCAACATAAATAAATATAATGAGAGGCACTTGAAGATATTTGAACAATTAGTACAGTAGCGTTTCTGTAATTCTCAAACTTCTCCAAATAAATGTTTATTCAAAGGTACCCATTCAGCGACGACTATGTCACTTTCCAGAATTCCATTTCGCCAACCCAACCATCAATTCATAGCGCAATTAATCGCACAAGACGATCGCAAGTTCTATCTGTAATTTCTCTGTGGTTAGGAACCTTACGCGTCGAAGTTCATACAGAGAGATCAGAAAGAAGAGTAGAGTCGCATCGTTTCATTTAACGCTTTGACTGCCACGCGGAAATCACATGTTTCGCTCGGAACGCCACGGCTTTAGCTTTCTTATGTGAAAATCGCCTGCCAATTGTATTTGGTTTTCCGCATTGATTTCGTACGAAGCAACGTGCTTTCGAGGTTTATGAAAAGGATTTGAGGAAGCGGATATAAAAGGACAAAAGTACTGCTTTAATAATTATTTAATAATTATCACCAATGACCACCGTGGATCATATATGACCCACGTGGTAGACAAAGTGTTAACGAGCATTCGTCATTTCTTATTTCATTGCCGGATGCTTGATAATTTCCAATAACTTTTAAAATTGACTCCCTCCAAGAAAGTTGCTTATTGTGAAAAATAAACCGATAAAACACTGTGTTCGATTCAGGATGATGAAAACATTTGAAATATCGTATGAAAAAAAGAAAAGTAGGAAACCATGTTGCCCAATTTTCAAATGAATTTTGAAATTCAATAATTGTCAAGTTGGAGGGTAAATCGATCGCCCACCCCGTGTAACCATACTTCGAGAGTAGGGGTGTAGGACGTAGCTTGGCTCGCGCGAAACTTTTTACCCCCTTTCCAAGTTGAAACAAAGACGACTCGCGTGACCAGAAGGCGTGCCACGTGATACGCTACGCGAATCGCCGGCTCGACCAATCGGCTTTCAGAGGCAACCCCGATATAAAGTATACACGGCGTGCAGCTTTGATGTTTCCAGTCACGTGACCCGCGACTCGATATCAATTCGTGACGCTAAGTGCGCTTTCGCGTGTGCACGCGCTTCTTTTCTCGCGGTGGAGCTTTAAGGACACCGCTTCCGACTCGCCTTTCCACCCGCCCGCCCCCCTTTCCCACCCTATTTCTCGCGTCAAGATCGTCGAAAATGTCGTTCGTCGGTGTTAACGATCGCGCCTAATCGCCAAACCGACGAATTTTTCCTCGATTCCGGCTCGATAGCAAAATGGGTGTCACCTTGTTCCCTACCGTTATCACCTGGTCTTATCGATGCTTTTAATTTTCTACGGCAACGAAAGTTGATTCTCCACTGGTATGGTACTAGTGATTAATTCGGTTCGAAATTAATAGGATAATGATAATGCGTTTGGCTGGATATTAGGAAGATAAAGGACGTTTGATTGGTTAGACGGGAATTAGGTGGTTCTTGATAGACATCTATGATTAAAGGACTTTTAAACAAATTTGTTCCTCCGAGGTCGAAGTACATTATCTTCTCTATTAAAGGTAAAAAATTCTTTCCATTGATTCACATATGCGATTAGAGGAATTTTCAGTTCTTTTCTTCGGATGCATAAATTTATAACGAGTTGAAAGTTATAATGGTGTAAGTGAAAAGTATTGTTCCATTTTTAGTTAAATTATATATCTTTATTCTTTAGCTCGATACGTTTTCATGATTCCAACGAAATGTAATAAATTTTTATAAATTAGGTTATCCCAAAAGTTCCTTTCGTTTTATAAGGAAAGAGTAGAAGCACAACATTCTTTGTTTTATATTATTTTATTGAATTACGTTTAATCCACTTTATTCTATTACTACACAATGGATCACACATAAATCAATGAAATAATATAAAATAAAAAATGCTGTGCACCTATTATTTCATTTATGAAACGAAAGGAACTTTTGGGACAACCTAAAATTATTCCAGAAGCAGGATATTATTTTCTGAGAAATAACAGTGGATTGACTTACATTACTATTGTCTCCTGTTGAGGTTCACTGATAGAGGAACCAGTGGATGCATTTGTAATAGAAAAATATATTGGAATAAGGTATATAGTAATATAGGTAAATGTAATATAGGTACAGACATAGTGTATGAGGTCAAAATCAAATAAATTGTTATCATTATTGATTAATTTAATGTCTGATATTGTTGAGGTTGACTGATAGAGGAACCAGTGCATGCATTTGTAATAGAAAAATATATTGAAATAAGTATAGGTACAGGTATAGTGTATGAGGTCAAAATCAAATAAATTGTTATCATTATTGATTAATTTAATGTCTGATATTGTTGAGGTTTACTGATAGAGAACCAGTGGATGCATTTGTAATAGAAAAATATATTGAAATAAGTATAGGTACAGGTATAGTGTATGAGGTCAAAATCAAATAAATTGTTATCATTATTGATTAATTTAATGTCTGATATTGTTGAGGTTGACTGATAGAGAACCAGTGAATGCATTTGTAATAGGAAAATATATTGAAATAAGTATAGGTACAGGTATAGTGTATGAGGTCAAAATCAAATAAATTGTTATCATTATTTATTAATTTAATGTGTGATATTGTTGAGGTTGACTGATAGAGAACCAGTGGATGCATTTCTAATAGAAAAATATATTGAAATAAGTATAGGTACAGGTATAGTGTATGAGGTCAAAATCAAATAAATTGTTATCACTATTGATTAATTTAATACATGATATTGTTGAGGTTGACTGATAGAGAATCAGTGGATGAATTTGTAATAGGAAAATATATTGAAATAAGTATAGGTACAGGTACAGTGTATGAGATGAAATCAAGTGAATTGTTATCATTATTTATTGATTTAATACATGATATTGTTGAGGTTAACTGATGGAAGAACCAGTGGATTAATTTGTAAAGAAAAATGTATTGAAATAAGTATAAGTATAGGTATAGTCTATGCTGACCCACATCCTCATTCTTTCAATATTACAATACATAGGAATAGGGAGCATGTTCATATATTTACAGCAAAGGACATTACCAAGAAGTTAATCTTGGTGTGTAACTCTAGCTGAAGGCTACCAGAAACAACAATAGAAATCTACTTATAGCTGTTTTGTTCCTACACCTTGTAACCCAAAACAACATTTATATTCAAGGCCACAATAATATGGACCTCTGCTTGTTTTGAATTTTTGTTTCATTATATTCTATTCTCTTCTTAAACAGTGGTCTGCAGGACACTGCAATATAAAAGAAAAAGGTGTAGAGCTTTTCTTAAAGCAATTACTTCAACATCTCCTTTATAACGAGGTAAGTTATTTCAACAATCTTACAAAGTATCAATACATTTAACAATGAAACAACATATAACAATGAAACGAGAAATTCTGCGGATCTCTCCTATCTTTGAAAACTTTCAGTAGTACAAACTTCTCAGGTTTTTATCACAGCCTGTGATATCGATTCGAACGAATTTCTTTCGATGCAGACTGACCGCTCCTGTGGACAATCGTGATCAGTCGCGAGATAAATCGTGTATGATGATCCATAAGTGGCTACGCTTTCGATAGTGTCAACAGGAACAAGTTGTTAGCTCGGAAGGGCAGGCTAGCGCGTCAAGCCCACCCCGGGATTCCGGAGCGTTCGTGATGGATGATCGCAGATATACTGAAAAATGGTGATGGATGAAATCTCGCCGGCTATAAACATTGACGGAATCTGTTACGTGAATTGTAATAAGTTATCCCGCTGCGCGTCTTAATAAAACGGACATTTCGTGGCCGATCCGGCCGGCGGATTCTGTCTCGCGCCGCCAGTTCATTCATTTAAAAGCGATTTGTAAGCCTTCCCTTCTACCTTTCCAATGCAAATCCTGCAAATTGCAAGCTTCAACTGTTAATTGATATCGCAAATTGGCGATGCGTGAAAGGAAAGTTAGGTTAGGAATCGGTCACTGGATCTTCCGTATTTTATATTCCCCCGTCACAATTTGTCGATTCTAATCTTTTTTAATGTTAATCGATCTAGTTTAAACCTTACACTATTCAAACATTCACTGTTACATTACAATACGTTTTTATATGTGTCTTGTCAGGAAGAATCGTTGTAACAGGGTCGTAAATTAAAGCGTTAACTAGCGTCACTCATTTACGTAACTATACCCGGTTGCAATTCTACAAAAAGTTGTATAAATCCTAAATTGCAAATGTATTTCATTGAGGTTAGGTTAGGGTTAGGTTATGTATTTGTGTATCTTCAATTCATCATTCTATATACCTAAGTCTACCAACTACCTCTCCTTCGTTCAATAAAATATCCATAGCAATTCTGAGAGCCACAATACCGCGGCAACGATTTACAACAGCATAATTCCACGATTCTTCAAGGATCTAAACAGAATTCCATCTGGCCAGCAAACGCATGATGCAATCATCATGCACGGCGAATCTCAACGCGATCTCGACTCACCTAGTGCATTCGCTCACGCATCCTCGTCGTCATCGATCACCATTTTTCTCTTACCGATCAAAGGTTGCACGTCGCCATCAGCGTCTCGGTATCAACATTCCACCGCCTCGCCAGGAAAATCTATCCAACGATACGCGGCGGAATCGGGCGCGAGTTAATGGCGATAAGGCGATGGTACTCTCTCGAGGCTAACGAGATCGAACAGTGGCCGAGACTCGATTCTCAAAGGAAGAAAGGAATTCGCGTGGTCGTGGAGCGGAGAGGAAGAAGCGAGATGCTGACCGCGGATGCTGGCAAAAAATCGGCAAGGGCGGACGAGATTTGATTCCCGGTGACGTATTAAATGTGTGGTAGCAGCCAGTGGTGTCAGAGGGATTGCTTTAATCAGTAGATTAATTCGTCATGGCCTCCGCCGCGTAGCAACGTCCTTTGTCGGCCGTTGGTAAAATATGAGCCAACGTACATAATCAACTATTTGTGGTAATGAATATTATGCGGCCGGCGCGCGTGTCATTAATAACGTCCGCGGCACGGCCGCGTAATCTGTTTTTTCCTTCGCATCCAAGCGTACATTATGCGCGCGAGCTACGTCTAAGCAGTGAAACCTTGGGGAAAAAAGAGCCAGCCGCTTTGCATGCGCGCGGGCAGCCGAGTTTATGCGCTCGAGCTCGCCTCGATAAGATACAAGGTGACGCGTGTGATAACGCGTACGCGGCTTGACATTTTTTCCAATGTAGGCGTTTTATAATACATTTAGATATTTTCGATATTTAGTTGCAAGTTACCTATAGGAAAATTGTACAGAGATATCGAAATATCAATATGTAACCTCAAAGCGTCGCTTTCTATTGAAATTCCTTATACCTCGCAATACAAAGATATTATTTCTTGAAATAGGCAAATAATTTTTCACACCAATAAAATTAATTATTACTGCATATTAAAAATATCGAAATAACATAGTGCAAGGAGATATTTCATATCAAATATATAATATAATGTATGATAGAAAAATAATTTGGCACACCAATAAGATTAACTATTACCGCGTATTAAAAATATTAAAAATATCGAAATAACAAAGTGCAAGGAGATATTTGATATCAAATATATAATATAATATATGATAGAAAAATAATTTGGCATACCAATAAGATTAACTATTACCGCGTATTAAAAATATTAAAAATATCGAAATAACAAAGTGCAAGGAGATATTTCATATCAAATATATAATATAATATATGATAGAAAAATAATTTGGCACACCAATAAGATTAACTATTACCGCGTATTAGAAATATTAAAAATATCGAATATAAAAGATATCGAAATATGAAAATGCAACGAGATATTTAATATCAAATATCGGTAATAATTAATCTTGTTGGTATGAAAAATTATTTTTTTATTATATATATATTTTTCTATTCTATATTATATTATATATTTGATATTAAATATCTCGTTAAATATATCTTTTTAATATTTTTAATACGCGGTAGTAATTAATCTTGTTTGTGTGAAAAATTATTTTTCTACTTCAAGAAATAATATCTTTGTATTGTAAAGTATAAGGAATTTCAATAGTAAGCGACGCTTTGGAGTTGATTTTACTGTTGGTAATCACGAGGCAGACTGGTGATCGCGATTAATTCCAGCTTCGTCTGATCTTCATGTTTGCTTCCTGGTTTAGTTGAAGTATTTGTATGATTTGTACATTATCTCGCTCTTCTAAATTGTCTTGTTTCGATACCATTTCTGTAAAGATGAATTTGAATCAGAGATACAGAAGAGATTATTGAAGAGGATAGTAAGCAAAGAATTTCAATAGCAGATATACGTAGAGGAATAACCTGTGTTCTCTTTGCTGCCACAGAACTCTCACCTCTAGGTTTAACCCCTCTTGGACAACTCCCCGCGGCGAAAAGACAAATGAGCCTGAGGTGAGAACTTACCCGATAAATACCCAAGGCGACACACTGTTTGACCAGAGAGCAAGCAGCCTGGACTGGACAAGAAATACCGCACCTACCCTTCCCACTATCCTCATCCCTCTGTCCACGGCCCGTGGCTGTTTCCATTCTTCACCCTTTGCTATCACTGTCCTGCAATTACAAAACACAAATTATTTAGTCGTATGAGTTCCTTTAATTTTCTTCCCTTGTACAAGGATAGATATAGACTATTTGGTGTTGTTGATTTCTGTAAAATGACAAAAATTTATGTTAAAAAAGGAAGTTTTTATTATAAGAATGATCACAGGTAGAAAGTAGTAAAAATTAATTAATTATTCAGTCATATGAGTTTCTTCAATTTTCTTCCCTCACACAAGGATGGACAGAATATTTGCTGTTCTTGATTTCTGTAAAATGACAAAAATTTATGTTAAAAAAGGAAGTTTTCATTACAGGAATTATCGCAGGAAATTAGTAAACAGATTAGTTATTATTACTTAATTAATTATTCAGTCATATCAGTTTCTTCAATTTTCTTCCCTCACACAAGGATGAATTAATTATTCAGTCATATGAGTTTCTTCAATTTTCTTCCCTCACACAAGGATGGACAGAATATTCGCTGTTGTTGATTTCTGTAAAATGACAAAAATTTATGTTAAAAAAGGAAGTTTTTATTATAAGAATGATTACAGGTAGAAAGTAGTAAAAATTAATTAATTATTTAGTCATATGAGTTTCTTCAATTTTCTTCCCTCACACAAGGATGGACAGAATATTTGCTGTTCTTGATTTCTGTAAAATGACAAAAATTTATGTTAAAAAAGGAAGTTTTCATTACAGGAATTATCGCAGGAAATTAGTAAACAGATTAGTTATTATTACTTAATTAATTATTCAGTCATATGAGTTTCTTCAATTTTCTTCTCTCACACAAGGATAGATATAGAATATTTGCTGTTCTTGATTTCTGTAAAATGACAAAAATTTATGTTAAAAAAGGAAGTTTTCGTTACAAGAATTGTCGCAGGTTGAAATTACAAACAGAATTTGAGAGTAATCTTGGTCTCATTGTCCTGACCACAGTTTTAACTATTGCTACGACTATGCTTCAAGGAGAATTAACAATAAAATTATTTAGTCACAAAAGTTTTCCTCTACTTTTCTTCGCCTGCTAGAAATAATTATAGAATATCAAATTGATTTTTATAAAATTAGAGCAACTGTAAATAATATTCGTGAAAAGAAATTTTATTAGAAGAATTTTTATTAGAAGAGAAAGATTCATTCACCCTATCTTTGTGAAAGCTTGCGCGCAGTGCGTGCTACTGGAATCTCTTTTCTTCCGAGTCAAACCGTGTCCAGGCGCCGCATTAATTTTCTGTATTTAACGAGAGCGAGTTAAATGTCTGTCCGGAAGGGTTCCTCGGTCTCCAGTGCCGTTCATGGAATCGCTAGCGAGACAAACTGTAACAAAGAAACGGCCCTGTTTGCCTGCTTTCTTTCCCTCGAGATTTCGAGTCAATTCGAAAGCTGCTTAAATTAATAAGAAAGATATTTCATATGGCAAACACGTCATTATTTTATTCCCAATGATATTTCATTGAATTTGGCATAAATTTATTCGTTTCTTTCTAAATTTCCCTGTGATTCAAGAATAACGATGAGAAAGAAAGGAAGAGGCAGATTCAGGGCCGTCGACGTGGACAAAAAACCGTGTTTTTCCGAGAGTGAAAAACTATTTTCTGCTTTAGCCGAGCCACTGACGGCGCATCATTTTTAACGGCGACCTGTCAGACGATTGGAAAGGGAGAGCAGCACTGTCAGTGGCCGGCGGCCAACGTCAAACGTCAAGCCGGTCCTTCTTGCTCTCTCTCTCAATTTTTCTTTTTTTCTCTAACGCCCTCTTCATTCGATTTTTGTCTATTCAAAATACTCTCTGCATCGCATGAAAATCATTTATATCGAGAATATCTTAACTGTGCCATATTTCATGTTACATTAAAATATATGAAATATCTGAACTGTTCAGACGCATTAGCGAGGTTATGTCAAGAAATATGTCGCTTTTGCGCGATATGGTTTATTTAAAACTGCACGGCTGGTTTTAAATCTTGCGATAAATTGTGGTCGAAAATTCCCATTTTCTACACGTAATAACGATTACTTATTATACAGATAACATCCTTCAGCGAAATCATATTCAAATATATAGAAACATATACATAAAACGGCAAGAGTATATTGGGTTGGCAACTAAGTGATTGCAGATTTTGTCATTTGGTGGTACTGACAAAAGCCGCAATCACTTAGTTGTCAACCTAACACCATTTACGATACCGAATCAATGTCAAGCTAATGTATTTTCTACATCTGCATCATATTCGTCAATCTGCTAATCGAGTTAACTCAACTAGAAAATCGATTATACGACAAGTACATAATTAGAATATTACACCTAAGAGATTGGAATTCCGATTAACCAGTTGACTAATTTTCTTCCAGTCGATGAATGCAAACCTTGACTTCTTTACAACCACGACCACGACACTTATTTTCGTAGTATAATTTAGCAACTACAGTACTAATAATACAATTACCTTGTTCAAATATTTATTGGCTTGACAACTAGGTGATTACGGATTTTGTCAATGCCACCTAATGACAAAATCCGCAATCACTTAGTCGCCAACCTAACAGATTGAACGTAATACATAGAAACTGACATGAAACGCAATACCACTAAATATTACATGAAATTCGAAGGAATATTTTTGCAATTCAAAAACAATATTCCACTCGTCATCCTCGTCGCAGCTTGAAATTTATTCATCATTTTCCAATGCCAAATAACAAATATAATACCAAAGGAGAATTATTCGTGCGAACGATATATTAGGTTGGCAACTAAGCGATTGCGGATTTGTCAAATACCACTTAATGACAAAATCCGCAATCACTTAGTTGCCAACCTAATATTATATACGATACCGAATCAGTGTCAAACTAATATGTTTTCTACATCTGCATCATGTTTGTCAATCTGTTAACTAGAAAATTAGTTCTGCAACAAGCACATAATTATAATATTACACTTAAGAGACTGGGATTCCGATTAACGAGTTCACTAATTTTCTCCAAGTTGATGTATGCAAACCTTCACCTCTTTACAACTACGACCACGACAGGTAATCTTTGTACTATAATTTACCAATTGAAATACTAATAACGCAATTACCTTTTATTCGACAGCTAAGTGATCGCAGACTTTGTCAATACCATCTAGTGACAATATCCGCAATCACGTAGTTACCGACCCAATAATATCTCCACTATTACTTCTCACTATCAATTGTAAAACCTGCATCAACGATCTTGTATAGTTTCTGCAAAGTAACCAATCTCTGATATCCAATTCGAACTACTCTCTCGGATCTGCGTCCCGGGAGAGACAGAGGCTCGGAAGACGCCACGTAGAATGGGCATCGACGCTCGCGGCGGCGACTTCGAGGTGATGGATGGGCTTCTGCTCGAACAGTTTCGTCTATACGTGCCACGTAGCGTTTCCCCAATTAAACAATTGCATTCACATCCATCTATCCGTCGGTCTGTCCGGCCGGTGAGATCGTGGCGAATGGGACGTTCTGCCCCTCGTCCCTTTGTTCCTTCTCCCCCATCTATCCCGTTCGTCCCGTTTCCGTATTCCTTGCCCTCTTTTTTTCCACCAGGTTTCGCTTCTGTCCACCCTCTATTCGCCGGAGAATACCACCTCGAAGCGGTTTACAATTAAAAAGCACGGCCGTTGCTTCTGCAATACGGCAGCTACGTGACGCGACCGATTCGCAACCGATTGCGTAATTTCTACTTTACGACGCCTGAATTTCATGGAAATTCAAGCCCTGCCATGATACGATCATTTCGTTAGTGTGAAACTACGAGAAGTTAGCCAACGATTGCTGCCAACATAGAGAGGATTTCTTTCGAGTTGATTGTATTCTTATTTGTGAGAATCAATGATATACAAAATTGTTGCGATATTGGTGGATTTCTGAAAATTTCTTTTCTCGCGTTTTCGGTGAAATGCCGTGAAATTTTTCCATTCCCAAGGGCGGCTTTCTTTTCTTATATCTCCAACGAATTCTGTTTCAAATCATTGGATTTCTAGGGATTCAATTTATTTTCTTTACAAGATTTCTAAAGATTGAGCTTCTTTCCTAACACATACAGTATCATATTTTCAACCGGTTTTCGTGGGATAAAACCGGTGTTGAAAAATTTGTGAAAAACATGCAACATTTTTAATTGTAATTTCCACTATTTTTTCTTTTTTTTCCTTACATTTCCAATCAATTTTTATCAATTTTTCAATTATTCCTACGCCTTAAGGAACGCAAAACATCTTATTCTCAAGGAAACAAAATATTATCCATCAAATAAATATAAATCTCTTGTGTGTTAACTAAGGAACGCTGAATTTTTTGCGAAATATGGTTAAATCTGGATGCAGTCGGTGGCGAAATATCGAGGATGCCCCAAATCGACGATAGGGTCGGCGAAGGTGAGCAGGAGGTGGCGAATAGGGTGGCAAAGGGGAAGAAACGGGAAAAAAGGAAGGAAAAGAGCTGGCTTTGGTACGTAGGGCACGTCCGTGGGACCGCCGCCAATGTATGCTGGCCGCATAAACTAACAGCCGCATCGGATTTTACATAAAATTCCGGCGAGAGCCGTGATTTCAGGAGATGGACGGGGAAACGTGACGGACCAGCGAGCAGTCATCGGTTACAACGGAACTGGTAGCACGGAGGCTGGCTTGAATTATGATTACGGATTACGCGTCGTTGCATTCCCTTTCTCCCCTGTATTTCTCGCCCTCTGCTTCTGTCCGCGGTTTTTCGCCTGACAACCTCGCCCCTCTCTTTCATGTATATTATTATTGTTGTTATTATTGTTATTATTATTATTATTATGGAATAATTTTGTATTTAATTAAGGGTATTTTATAATAATTATTATGTATATATATTATTTATGTATTTATATGGTATTAATTTATTTAATATATTATTTATTATTATTATTATTATTATTATTATATTATTGTTGTTATTTAAATTTGTTATTTATAATATATATATTAGTATTTTAATTTAATTATTTTTAAAAAATTAACTTGTTGAACTTAAATTAATTAGACAGCTAATTTTAAATTAATAGACAACTTTATTATATTAATTTTAAAAGTTAGAGTAGAATTATATTATTAACAGTTATCATATTGTTATTATTATCATTTTTATCAATATTGATAACGAATATTTATATTAATATAAATTTTCTATATATAGAGTGGTTGGTAACTGGTGGTACAAGCGGAAAGGGGGTGATTCTAGGTGAAAAAAGAAGTGGAAAATATAGAGTAAAAATTTTTCGTTCGAGGCTCTGTTTTCGAGAAAATCGACTTTGAATTTTCGCTCGGTACGCCTGCACTTTATCGCGTCTCGTTGTAACGGATCTCACTGTAGATCGTTGTCTCGATAGAAAAATTAAAAAAAAAAAAAGAAAAATTTTTATTCTATATTTTCGACTTCTTTTTTCGCCTAGAATCACCCCCTCTCCGCTTGTACCACCAGTTACCAACCACCCTGTATATTATCTTTCAACTACCTCTATTATCCTAAACAAAATAGAGGAGCGATCAGTTTCCCGGCGTCGATAATAAGATCGTAACGGGAATTTACGACTCCCGTTGACACACTTCCTTGAGGTCGCGTCTCTCCCTTCTCGTCTAATTAAAGTTAAAATGTACAATTTTACTGAGAAGTATTCTACAAAAATTGCAGACAAATTGACACATTGCGTACGAGTCACGAGATGTGTGGTTTTTAGCAATTCGAACGTTGTGGCCGGGTCACGAGATACCTCGTTTTCACGTTTCTTCGTCCGAATCGATGACTTAAGCAACCAGAGACAAATGTTTTTGTTGCTGTTACCAGGGTAATGAAGCTTCGCGCATTCTTCTGACAAATGATTAGCACAACAACCGAATGTTGACATTCGAAGCATGTAAAAACAAGCAGTCAGTATAGCCAGTACATCGGTAGATCTGTGCCGATCGTCTAGCGCACCTTATAAAATGTTTTATCGTTGTACATTTTGTTATTTCAAAGTTGGTGTTTTAATTTCCAAGGAAACAGCTTCTTAAAAACCATTTCCACTTTCAACCTGTTACCGATAATTTCTAACAAAAATTATTCTATGAAATAGATCCTGATTCTATAAAAGTATCCAAAATGACACAAAGATGTAAAAAAACGAAAGTCAAAATGAATCGTCGTTCGATGATTTATCCGATGCAGTGAACGAATTCAGTGACAGCAGCACCGTTCTTCAATTAAGCGATGCGATCACACGATAGAGGAAGATTGAATAAAAAATATAATAGCCAAATACAAATTAAAAATCTGCAAATATTTGCATCCAATTGCATGCCAAACATGCTCCTACAGCGTTCAAAAAAGTGCGGGTCCTGGGAGCGCGCTAAGCGCGCTCAGCGCCATACGCGACGTACTGACGTACAAGGGTTAAATCGCAGTATTTCCTCCAAACGTTTCCATCTTTCACAATAGCCGTCAAAATGTTGCGAAAAGATCCTTGAAACCGGACAATGATCCCTATCCTATGATACCATGCCAAATGACAATTTTGCCAGCAACCTGTTTCATACGATGGTCTATTTAAAATCTTGCCGACTTTCTTCGAGCAGGAAAAGAGGAAAAGTGGAAAGAGGGCACGGCAAACTAACAGAAGACCAGAAGGAGAAAGACAGAGGTATCCGCTCGTGCGACGAGTTATACAGGTTGTAGCGTGGTACCGGTTACACGCGGCCCAACTGTAATAGGGTGAGAGAGCCGGAGGGTGAGCAGCTCGGACTTGACTAATGAGGCGGCGCGTCCTCGACGTTATTAGATCGCCGAAAGAGTTTTTGAGGATGCCTCGGCTCCGGCCAGGGACGAATCCACCGCGAAGGATGGGTAATGATACGGCTGGACCCCGTTTCTTATTTGTCAAACGTCAGCCGCAAAGACGTTGCCCAGTTGTTTTCGAGGCAGAAGGAAGTCTCGGCTCTTTTCGGAATGATAATCTACTTGCAAATGCGACCGACTCTCTCTTTTTCCTTTCCCTTCTTATCCTTTTCTCCTATTTCCCTCTCTTTCCCACTTTTATTTCTTCACGCTGCCCAACACGAGCTCCGCCTCTCTCTCTCTCTCTCTCTCTCTCTCTCTCTCTCTCTCTCTCTCTCTCTCTCTCTCTCTCTCTGTGTTGTTTGTTCTGCTGAGCTTTTGTAACGGAATTCCAAGGTGAAACGCTGCTACTTCGCGTTACGTAATTATCAATAATCACCAGGGACGAGAAACACAGAGATAGGAAAAAGAGAGAAGAGAAAGAGAGGCGAAGGGAAAGGTGGTAATAGCAAGTCGCGCGTTTCTACCAGGGACACGGTTCTCTTTCTCACGCAGATTTTCTGCAAGGCGGGTTTCCTGCTGAAATCACGGCAGGCGTAATTGCGCGTGGCCAGGAAGCCAGCGATTTCGCGCGGCTGCACGATCTCTGCGCTAGCGGCCACCGGTCATTGGGAAATCTAGATTGCCACGTCGAAGGCGACATTTAACAGGCTGATCGGGAAATTTTGCTCGCCAGCAGGAAACCAGTGGTAGGGATAAGTGAACGTTGTGAATGCGGATAATGAGCGCCGGTTATTGATTTTATGCGAATCGAAGAAGTATTCAAGTCGCCTAGCTGTATGATTTATTTCGACACTCGCTTTCTCATGTCTTCGATTTAGTCGCAGACCTGGTTTCAGATTCTAACCATTGGAATTTGTAATTAGAGATGCGCGAGAGTTAAGAAGAAAGTTGAGTGTACGTTTCGCAAGGTTCTTCCATTGAATTTATTTGAGAACTTGTTTATGGAATGTTTAATAACATTGTGGAGGGATTCAGCGAAATTTTTTTATTCGAAATGCACAATGTAAATAATTAATCCTCCCGTGTAACGATTGCTTATTGTTTTATGTGGAAAATTGAAAAACGATCAGCTGCTTGTTTCATTGTGATTTTGTTCATGAAGGGATTAAGAAAATCGTCTTGTGTCAGTGGGAGGGTCAAAGTTCATCCTGCGTATTTGAATTACAATGGGTCAATTTGAAGAAACTTTTGTTCGTGAAAGAGCTAACAAATTCACAATTATGCCCCATTTCCACGGATTTCATCAATTATTTAATTACGTAATTATTTATTAACCGGTCATTCCGTGAAACTTTTGTAAATAATCGGAAGAAGGTAAAATGAACGACCACGCGTTATATTAAAATTTAAATATTAAAGTAATTTATGTATTAAAATTTTTTATTTATAATGTGTGTATATATATATTGGTATTTTAATTGAATTATTTTTAAAAAATTGAATTACCGAATTTGAATTAATTTAATAGATAATTTTGAAAGATATAGTAAAATTATATTATTAATAGCTATTATTATTATTGTTACAAATAATAAGAATGAATAGCTATATTAATATAAATTTTGTGTATATATATATATATATTATTTATGTATTTATATGGTATTAATTAATTTATTATATTTATTGTATTATTTATTATTAGTATTATATTATTTTTATTATTATTGTTATTGTTATTTAAATTTTTTATTTATAATATACATGTATTGGTATTTTAATTGAATTATTTTTAAAAAAATTGAATTACCGAATTTGAATTAATTTAATAGATAATTTTGAAAGATATAGTAAAATTATATTATTAATAGTTATTATTATTATTGTTACAAATAATAAGAATGAATAGCTATATTAATATNAAATTTTGTGTATATATATATATATTATTTATGTATTTATATGGTATTAATTAATTTATTATATTTATTGTATTATTTATTATTAGTATTATATTATTTTTATTATTATTATTGTTATTGTTATTTAAATTTTTTATTTATAATATACATATATTGGTATTTTAATTGAATTATTTTTAAAAAAATTGAATTACCGAATTTGAATTAATTTAATAGATAATTTTGAGAGATATAGTAAAATTATATTATTAATAGTTATTATTATTATTGTTATAAATAATAAGAATGAATAGCTATATTAATATAAATTTTGTATATATACATATACATATATTATTTATGTATTTATATAGTATTAATTTATTTATTATATTTATTATGTTATTCGTTAGTATTATTATTATTATTATTATTATTTAAATCTTTTATTTATGATATATATATATATATATATATATGTATATTAGTATTTTAATTTAATTATTTTTAAGAAATTAAATTACTGAATTTGAATTAATTTAATAGACAATTTTATTCTATTAATTTCGAAAGTTATAGTAAAATTATATTATTATCACTATAATTTTTTATAAATATTAAAAATGAATATTTATATGAATATAAATTTTGTATATGTATATATTATTTATGTATTTATATGGTATTAATTTATGATATTATATTTTTAGGGTATGTATAAGTTAAAAATTAAAATAATTAATATTTAAATACTGTTAGTAATTTATTAATATATTGCTATTATGATATTATTATTTTTACTGTTATTATTGTTTTTATTTAAATTTTTTATTTATAATATGTAATATATAGTGCTATTTTAATTTAATTATTTTTAAAGAATTAAATTACTGAATTTGAATTAATTTAATGGATAATTTTAAAAGTTGTAGTAAAATTATATTATTTATAGTCATTATTATTATTGTTATGAATATTAAAAACGAATAATTATATTAATATAAATTTTGTATATATATATATATTATTTATGTATTTATATGGTATTAATTTATTCATTATATTTATTATATTATTTATTATTGGTATTATATTATATTATTATTATTATTATTGTTATTTAAATCTTTTATTTATGATATATATATATATATATTAGTATTTTAATTTAATTATTTTTAAAAAATTAAATTACTGAATTTGAATTAATTTAATAGACAATTTTATTCTATTAATTTCGAAAGTTATAGTAAAATTATATTATTATTACTATTATTTTTATAAATACTAAAAATGAATGATTATATTAATATAAATACCCTAATGATATTCTGCTCCATTTTATAAAATCTTCTATTGCCATTGCGCGATTATGAAAGATACGCACCGCCAAGTTATTTAATTTATTTAATTTATAAATAGAAAATTTCGGACGCAGGTCATTCACTTTTTCCACAGAGTGAAAAAGTAGACGAAAGAAAATATTTTCCCTGGTAAGAACCCGATTCTCAGCGTGAATACTCCATCAGATAGCAACGAATGGTTCGTTCGTTCAGAAGGTGAGGCACGAACGGCCGAGATCGCGTAAAATAGGCAAGCAGAACGCGTCGCTGCCTACTGCACTCTAATTAGTGCGCTAATTGTATCCTTCATGTATGAACAGCGGCCGTTCCACTCGGGGATGCGCGTTAACAAACCTAATTTCCGTCTAAATCCATTTAATGGAACGCGAGACCGCGTTCTTATCTGCTAACACGCCGCTGAACATGCGTGCACCGGCGTTCCTCGCTTTGTTATTTCGCCCAGAAACCCGCTGCTGTTGCGGAAAGGACCGATTTCTTTTCCGCGAGCGGCCATCGCGCCTCGGAACGCCAGCTAAATTGCCTCGTGATCCTTATCTTCGTTGCCACGGAGGTTTCCAGCCCTGTTTTCGTTCCCCCACCAGCTTTACAAGCTTTTCTTCAAGTAAAACGATGCTTGTAGATTGTTCCATTAAACAAACGGAAGACAACTGAAAAGAGTCTTTTCCTAATTTTCATTTATTCTTTTGGAAGGAAGTTTTGAGGTACGTACACATAACCATTGAATTTAGGCTAGAAGTGGCGTGATAAAAACACATATGAATGACGTATGGAAGACGTATGACACGAAGAACGAACATATGTCTACGAGACATTTAATACTCAAAATAATTAGAGGATCGTTCTTCGTGTAACCTGGACTTTTATACTCGTTCCTTGTGTTAATATAATTTTACTTTTAATGTGCGTCTTTAACCCTTTAAGTGCTGTGAACGCATATATGCGTTCTCACATAACCTAACATTTTTACCATAACATTTTTAGGCTAAAAGTGGCGTGATAAAGAAGACGCGTGGATGTTATCCATCTGACATTCCGATGATTTCGTTGAAACAAAAATTAATTATCAAACTGGCAAAGCAAAGCGAAAAGCAAAGTGTGTAGCGGACTACAATGACTTGATGGGCGCAGTCGATAAAATCGATATGATTTTGTGTTCACTTCGCTGCGTTCGAAAAAGCACAAAATGGTAAAAAAAATATTTTTTCCACCTCTTACGCCTCGCTATATATAACGCATATATTCTTTATAAAAGCGCTGATAATAAAACTGGAACATTTGAAAATTTTCATCTGCTTCTCGTAAAAGATATTTTGCAAAAATACCCACCACGCAGGGTGGAGGCTAAAGGAGGGGGAGTTCGTTCGGACGACCTTCCATTTCGGCTAACGGAGAGGCATTTCCCTGCATCCTGCGTTACCAAAGAAAATAACAAACATCCTTCGCGACGAAGATGCGCTGTTCGCACTAAACATAACCGCAGGACCGACTCGCGTTACCAACGCAAGAAATGTAACATTGGCTTATGTATGGAACTCTGCTTCGAGATTTACCATACAATACGAAATTATTAAATTTTCAATTTAAAAGATATAATCTCAAACTTTGATATTGTTCGTGTTACTATTGCTTAATGAAATAAATGGTTATCAAGGCTTCTCAGGTCACTGCATAATTTATTTTAGTTACAATCGATGTATTTTGCAATGAAAATTCAGTCTGCTCAACTTGCGCTCTTTCGTAAAAAATATGCAGCCTACAGTGTGCTTGTTCGTAAAGAGTGGACAGTACACAGCGCACTCTTAACGTCGGACAACGCAGCGTTCAAGGAGTTAAACATTACATACAAGCAATTGGTTCGTTCCAGAAATTCGTAAAATACACTCCAGATTTTTAATTACATTTTCTTCTTCAACCATTAAATTCAGTCTGCTATGAAATTTACGAATTATTCTTATGAAATTCGCAAGACGTGGTTCAGACTTTGAGTTACACCTTCTCCTTGAACTTTTCAATTCTATGTATTCAAATCGTTCCGAGGAAATTCGTAATACGTAGCCCAGATATCGGGTTACACTTTTTTCTTCAACCTTTGAATTTTATACTCGTCTAGAATTTTTGAATCGTTCTTTATCCAGAGACGATATTTAACGTGTCTCCATGACAAATTTTCCAATTTATCTTTTGCATTTTAAACCTCTACATTGTAACTCCCATTGTAACATTGAATCGTATTCGTAACAGAGATCACAGTATGATTTCCAATTCTACGTTACCGACACAGTAAATTACCGATTTCACGCTACCGACTTTATCTCACACTAGTCTTAGAAAATTCTAACCTCAACCACGAGCATTAAAATGTTATGGAATTCAGAAGAAAGCAGAAAGTGGGGGATATGAAACGCGAAAGTCGAAGTTTCCAAGGAGACGAAAGAAGTTGAAAGACAGCGGCGTGGCCAGGTTACCGGTGGATCGGTAGGAAAAGGAGGAAGAAAAAGAGGCGAAGAGAAGCGAGTCCGAAAGGGCAGCCGTGGCAGAGCCGCTTTCGCCTCGGCGAATGAAATTGCCCCGGCAATCGGTGGTTGCTTATTAGCGTTTGACGTTCGATTAGTCAAGTGCACCGGCTAAGATCCGCCGTTTGAAGGCTCCGTGGCTCCTCCCATTACCGGTTCCCGTGGGTTCTCTGCCGGCCAACAACCACGCGTCCACGATTCCACGCCGAGCAACAGGCACGTAGCATCATCATTCTTCTGTCTTCAAAACGGGAAAGACAGAGAATTGAGAGGGGCAGAGAGAGGGAGAGGAAGATACAGAGGAGTTCTGCGTGGTTCTCCAACCTCGTACAGGCATACCTTGTAATTACGTTAACCGTACTACTGCCAGCCGGTAATAGCACGAATTAGTTGCACTTCAATGTTTTCTTCGATGCATTCGAATACTCTCCTCCTATCTTCTAAACTTCTTTGGGATTCTGCCTAGCGTTCCGTCGACCTTGATGACTTTCTGCTTAGAAGCGCACATATCCGAAGAGGTTAGGGTGGCTTATGTGATTCGTTCGTTTGCGATTCGCAAATGGTTTGTTGTTTTTTTTTTTTTTTTTTTTACATATCAGTACTTGAAGAGGTACTTGGCTCATGATAGATTAGGTACATGTCGAGTATTTGCAATTGAGAAGCTTTCAAATATATACATAGATATATACGAAGCTTTTTTTCTAGTTAAGAAAGTTAGTTATTATCAGCTTTTTGTTTA
This sequence comes from Bombus picipes, assembly GCA_014737485.1. Lineage (NCBI taxonomy): Eukaryota > Metazoa > Arthropoda > Insecta > Hymenoptera > Apidae > Bombus > Bombus picipes. Next base: position 1,676,032 of record JACXIP010000044.1, on the reverse strand, counting down.
TCTTGCAGATACAGTCTTTTTTAAAACGACTGTAATTATTAATTCCAACGTAGTTAACGTTAAATAATTACAACTAAATCTCCCGATGCGAGTTACTCGATTCATATTTCGTTTTGTGGAAGTTTCTCAATCGTTTGGAATAGGAAGAATGTGACTGCCACGCCGAAATCACACGTTTCGCTGAGGGCGCCACGGGAGTATTATTATTCAAAACATACAATGGCAAAATAATAATAAATTGATGATGTAAGACAACATCCCTTCCCAATGGACTGTTTATCTTATTGGTGGTCACGGTGGCGCTAACAGTTGATAGCGACATATTATAACAAGGCTTCGTTTATTTCAACAAACCATTCGCATTCGTTGTTTCGTCGTAAGCAAAACGTGCAGAACATATTGTTGAAACGTGTAGACGATATTAGTAAACAGTATTTGCTCTAGTAAACAGTATATATATTAGTAACAGTATATATATAATAGTATAAACATTAGTAAACAGTATATATATATATATATAACAGCAAGGTATGTTCACATTTCTAACCTCACTTATTTGATTATAAAGCAGCATTCACAATTATTTTCTAAGGTGTGTTTATAATAATATTCGCAGATTACCCCTCAAAAATATGGATGCAAACACAGTGCACCGTTAGATGCAAGATCTGTTCCCATTTTTTTTTTTTTATTATTGACGTTCTAATTAAAAATGTTTAATCGTTCAATGGGGCACTTTTTGTTTCAAAGTATCTTCTATTCAAAATGTCAATTTTCATTCAATTTTTACAATCGTAAGAAGTTGAGGCGCTCGGGTCACCAATGACCTCCGTGGCGCCACAGGAGAACCCGTGGTGTGTCATACATAACCTACGCGGCAGTCGAAGTGTTGTGACAATAATTGTAAATCCGATGCTGTACCTATTTCCTGAACCACTTGTAGACTATCAAAGACCAGCACTGAGTGATAAACAGAAAAAGACACTGGAATGCAAATATGTCATTTGAATAGGAATTTCTACATTTATCAATGGACAGACTTAAATGTCACGAATGAAATGGGGAAACTTTTCAACGTCACTTCACCGGCCGCGATAATCCACATCAGGCCACATGTCTATTCCGTGGAATTCGATATCCAAGATACTAGACAAGATTGGCTGGAAAAAGCCACGCGATCGTAATTTATAGCGTTCGTTAGAGGAAAAAGCTCGGCTCGCCGGAGTACAACGCGTTATTAATACGTTTTAAAGAAATGTCCAAGATTAATTTGCGAAACGAGTCGCTATTGAAGTTCTTGCCCGCGGTCTCATTAATCTTATCCAGCGGCTGGCTAGGAGAGAGGGGAAAAAATTATTTTGTAGAATGTTCGCTGTAATAACAGGGAATTCTGTCGCCGGCACGCCTAGCGGGGAGGAAGAACACCGTCCCACTATTAATTCATGTCTCAAGTTTTCAAGTAAGAAATTAATGTCTCCATACGTGATTCGTGGCTCCGTGGAGCCGGGCCCCGTTCCTGTCTCCTTCCAAGGGTGGTTTGCTCGCGAAAACTTCGGCCACGAAATGAAATTAATAAACCACGATTACGTTACAACCGCAGACTTCTTACAGAGTTGAAAGCTTTCTTGTTCGTTTGATCCTTGAAGCATCGTAGCTTGATGACCCAATGAACGCAATTTCACTTCAGATGCTTTTCCTTTCGTATTCCTCTCATATTTATTTCTTTCTTTTCTTTTTTTTTTTTTTATCCCCCAACGTTTAATTTGATTTTTATAACGGTATCGATATTTTTCTTTATTAGAGCAATTTATTTCATGCAATGTGAAATGTTAGGTTATCCGGAAAGTTTCTTTCCTTTCATAAGGAAACAATGGACGCACAACATTTTCCGTTTTATATTATTTTATCGAATTACGCGTGATCCATTTTCTCCTATCAAGATAAAGATCTCAACGTTCGACAGATCAGGTTTCATGTTTGTATAAAGATGCACCGTTGTAAAAGACGCGTCTGTAAAAGAGAGACACTTTTCAAATATTAGTTTCACACTTTGCCACGCTAAAATCACATGTTTCACTGAGGACGCCACGGGTGTATTTCTATTATTCAAAGCATACAATGGCGAAATAATAATAAATTGACCACGTAAGACAACATTCTTCCCCACTGTACCGTTTATCTTATTGGTGGTCACGGGTGACCACCGTGGCGCCTTGCTAACAGTTCACAGCGACATATTATAACAAGACTTGGTTTGTTTCAACTAACCATTCGCATTCGTTGTTTCGTCGCAAGCAAAACGTGCAGAACATATTGTTGAAACGTGTAGACGATATTAGTAAACAGTATTTGCTCTAGTAAACAGTATATATATTAGTAACAGTATATATAATAGTATAAACATTAGTAAACAGTATATATATATAACAGCAAGGTATGTTCACATTTCTAACCTCAATTATTTGATTATAAAGCAGCATTCACAATTATTTTCTAAGGTGTGTGTTTATAATAATATTCGCAGATTACCCCTCAAAAATATGGATGCAAACACAGTGCACCGTTAGATGCAAGATTTGTTCCCATTTTTTTTTTTTTTTATTATTGACGTTCTAATTAAAAATGTTTAATCGTTCAATGGGGCACTTTTTGTTTCAAAGTAAAAGTAAAAGCGTTCTGCGAGACACTAGCCAGTTTCCTTTGCAATCAACGGCTAGAATTGCAAATTTTAGGTTATAGCGTATGAAATGACCAATTTTTAGAAATTCATACTTCATTGAAGATCGGAAATTAATAGAAAGCGGGTATATATATATACACACAAATACTAAAAAATTAAAGGTCAACGTAGCGTGCCAATTTGAAATTTTGGAAAGATTATTACACTTCTTGTTTCTAATCTTTCCTTATTTTTAACACTTTGACTGTCACGCTGAAATTACATGTTTCGCAGAGGGCGCCACGGGAGGATTTTTATTATTCAAAGCATTTACTGGCAAAATAATAATAAATCGATGATGTAAGACAACATTCTTCCACAATGAACCATTTATCTTATTGGTGGTCATTGGTGACCGCCATGGCGCCTTGGTAACAGTTGATAGCGACATATGATAACAAGACTTGGTTTATTTCAACAAACCATTCGCATTCGTTGTTTCGTCGCAAGTAAAACGTGCAGAACATATTGTTGAAACGTGTAGACGATATTAGTAAACAGTATTTGCTCGTTCTATATATAACAGCAAGGTATGTTCGCATTTCTAACCTCAATTATTTGATTATAAAGCAGCATTCGCAATTATTTTCTAAGGTGTGTTCGTAATAATATTAACCCTCAAAGATATGCATGCAAACACATTGCACCGTTAGATGCAAGATTTGTTCCCATTTTCCTTTTATTGATGTTCCAATAAAAATGTTTAATCGTTCAACGAGGCACTTTTTATTTCAAAGTATCTTCTATTTATAGGTTATATTCAAAATGCCCTAACTGTCAATTTTCATTCAGTTTTTACAATTGTAAGAAGATGACCACCAATGACCACCGCGATGTCACATGTGTCAACCATGGCCGGTCACATATGATTCACGTGGCAGTCATAGCGTTAACTACGAAACGTGTTCGACCGATTAAACGAGAAGTGCGCGGTATCGACATCGATTTTCTGCCGTTTAAGAAGCGAAAGACTCTCGATGTCATTAATCACGTTCCCTTGCCTTCTCGAAGACACTGCTCCATTGTCAACTGGACGTATTTATTCCATTGTAAACGAAACGGCGCGGTAGGTAGATGGTGATCTCGCGTAGGCGGATCGCAGGTGGATGAACGCTGAAAATCCCTATGGCACGAGGTCACGTGTAACGGAGAGAAGTTTTAATTCCATGGCGGGACGTCGCGGTCGTCACGGGCTTATGTACGGTCCGCTCGGCTGGCGTTCTTTTTGAAAAAGTGAACGCGAGATAATGGAACGTAATGTAGCGTGAGCAGCCAACGCTGCTACCTCGCTTCGGCTTCTAGCCGTCAGATGCTACACCGGGTGTCCCCGAAGTCGCCTTCGAGTCTGACATTTATTTCATATTACGCCTGAGGGTGGATGATTTCAATGGTTGATGGACGTAAATGAATCTGTATATGTTAATGAAAAATTAACACGACACACGAGTACAAATTTGAAGTAATCTTCAATTGTAGAGTAACTTATTATCGATTATCTACTCCCGATAAGTTGGAAATTAAACAAATTAACATATACTCCAAACAAATATATAAATCTTCAAATTTGATTTTCTCAAAAACGAAGTTTGCGATGCAATTTTATTATTCTTGATGTTCGTTGTATTAGGTTGTCCGGAAAGTGTGTTTCTTTCGCAAACGTGTTTTTTACAACAGTGCACCTTCGTACAAACATGAAACCAAGTTTGTGAAATGTCACGGTGTTTATCTCGACATAACAAGATGGATCGTACGTAATTCGACAAAATAATACAAAACGGGAGACATAGTGCGTCAATTATTTCCTCATAAAACGAAAGAAACTTTTCGGATAACCTAACATTTTGAGCGACAACATTTTCCTAACCTCGTTTGTACCATGAATTTAATGATTTTGACCAGCCATAATTGATATTATTTTAAGTAGAGTCTATCTATTTATACAAAAATTCGAAGTTCCTTTGTTAGTTTGTTAGAATTTTCTCGATATATCGTTCTTACAATAAAATCGTCTTCCTGCAAAGTTTCACTCTAGTCAAATTGTTTCTTGTCAAGCTTAATCCCATGGAGCACCACGGCAGCGGTTCTTTTAGCCGGGTAATTGCAAAAAATCTTCCAGCTTCTGCACCGTACACCCGGTAGGAAAGTTTCACGTGTGGGGTACCTTAATGATGCACCCGTTCGGATCTCACGAAAACTCCACTCTCATCGTGCATGGTGACCAGCCATTGACCGACGTTTTTTTGCGCGTCTCAAAGCAGACGAACGTATCACGAACGACCACGATCCTCTATATTACTCGTACATTCTAATTCCCTAAAATTTCCAAGCTAAGAGTTCTACTAAAAGAATCGTACAATTTCGACGACAAAGCGTGTCCCTGAAACTTGTCATTACGTAAAGCGAGACGGAACGAAACGAAACGTTTGTCCGAGCCAAAGAAACAGAGTTCTAACGATTCTCATTCTAACATTCAATTCTAACCTTCTCATTCTATAAAATTCCCGTCGTAGACATTCTAATCAGAATCGTACAACTTTGAAACAGACTGTATCGCTCGACCATTGCATTACGAAAAACGGGCAGAACGAAACGTTCAACGAAATGAGATGTTTCTCAGCCGAAGGAACAGAATTCTAGCCGTGGACCAAGCCATTTTTCGCCGGGTGAAGACTCGCGGCCACCGAATCGAAATCATAATTTTAATGAAACCGCTAGGCGAGCCCCGAAAATAATGGTCAACATTTCCTGCTCGTATTATTTTCCGCGGCGGGGGCACGGGGATTTACGAGAAGCGAATGGAAGCAGAAAATTAACGATTCTACCCAGAGAGGGTGGATCGTGAGGGGGTGGCAGCGGCACGGTGGAAGTTTTTCTTAGTATTTTAATATAAATGCGGCTGCGTCGGCCGACTTGGCCTCGCGCGAGGAGGGCCCGGTTGTTTGCGGCAGTTTGTGCCAAGCTAAATGAAGAATGAAGCTGAAATTATTTGGTGGAAAACAGTGAAACAGGATGTGGAAACGACACCGCGTAGATTTACAGGGGCTGGTGCACGCGTCGCGCCACCGTGGCAGGCCAAAAGGGAGGCGAACAGGGGGTTGAAAACTGGACGACAAGAACATTTTTAAACGCATCCCCTCCTCCCCCACCACTGGCAATTATAATTCTTCGCGAGCTTCTGATAGATTCATGAGAATCCTTAATTTCGATCTTCCTGTACATACCGTTGGATACTAAGAAATTTTATTTTAATATGCATTTTTAGAATTACACAGTACAGTAAGAGATATTTAAAAATAAATATTTCTTGCGTTTTTAATATCAAGTACGAGAGGTAGGAATTTTTTAATAAGAAATATATATTGATTCGTATTAGACGACTTTTTGGCCGCATCTTTTCTGAATTAAAAGATTAATTTTCACTTTTCAAACCTACACAGATGTTAGATTCTAGCTTATCCTTAATTTAAAAATTATTAAGAAGACGATTAAGAAGATTGGATTAGGCATTCCCATGGTCCTATAGGAAATTCGACAAAATTCCTAAATGTTAGGTTATCCGGAAAGTGTCTTTCTTTCGCGAACGTGTTGTTTACAACAGTGCACCTTCGTACAAACGCGAAAGCAAGTCTGTGAAGTGTCGCGGTGTTTATCCCAACAGAACAGAATGAATCGTACGAAATTTGGCAAAATAATATGAAACAACAAACGTCGTGCGTCTATTATTTCCTCATAAAACGAAAGAAACTTTTCGGACAACCTAATATCTAAGAGGTTAAGTACTAATATCGTACAATTAGTGCTTTCATTAAGTAACAATTGGTTGGTGCAATATTCAAACGGTGAGACAAACATTAATTTAGTTTCTATTTCTTTAGTTACGTTCATAAAAATTCGCAATTAATTTGTCCACTTCTGTCGTACAATTTTACAAAATGTTTTATAAATCGTCTAGACGCGCACCAGCGATAATTTGCTAACTAATATTATTAACGAATTAACAAATTGTACATCGTAGATAGACTGTTCAGAAATCACGCTATATACAAAGATATACAAATTTTTAGGTTATCCGGAAAGTGTCTTTCTTTCGCAAACGTGTTGTTTACAAAAGTGCACCTTTACACAAACGTGAAACCAAGTCTGTGAAGTGTCGCGGTGTTTATCTCAACAGAACAAAATGAATCGTACGAAATTTGGCAAAATAATATGAAACAACAAACGTCGTGCGTCTATTATTTCCTCATAAAACGAAAGAAACTTTTCGGACAACCTAATATCTAAGAGGTTAAGTACTAATATCGTACAATTAGTGCTTTCATTAAGCAACAATTGGCTGGTGCAATATTCAAACGGTGAGACAAACATTAATTTAGTTTCTATTTCTTTAGTTACGTTCATAAAATTTCGCAATTAATTTGTCCACTTCTGTCGTACAATTTTACAAAATGTTTTATAAATCGTCTAGACGCGCACCAGCGATAATTTGCTAACTAATATTATTAACGAATTAACAAATTGTACATCGTAGATAGACTGTTCAGAAATCACGCTATATACAAAGATATACAAATTTTTAGGTTATCCGGAAAGTGTCTTTCTTATGCAAACGTGTTGTTTACAAAAGTGCACCTTTACACAAACGTGAAACCAAGTCTGTGAAGTGTCGCGGTGTTTATCTCAGCAGAACAAAATGAATCGTACGAAATTTGGCAAAATAATATGAAACAACAAACGTTGTGCGTCTATTATTTCCCCATAAAACGAAAGAAACTTTTCGGACAACCTAATATCTAAGAGGTTAAGTACTAATATCGTACAATTAGTGCTTTCATTATGTAACAATTGGCTGGTGCAATATTCAAACGGTGAGACAAACATTAATTTAGTTTCTATTTCTTTAGTTACGTTCATAAAAATTCGCAATTAATTTGTCCACTTCTGTTGTACAATTTTACAAAATGTTTTATAAATCGTCTAGACGCGCACCAGCGATAATTTGCTAACTAATATTATTAACGAATTAACAAATTGTACATTGTAGATAGACTGTTCAGAAATCACGCTATATACAAAGATATACAAATTTTTAGGTTATCCGGAAAGTGTCTTTCTTATGCAAACGTGTTGTTTACAACAGTGCACCTTCGTACAAACGTGAAACCAAGTCTGTGAAGTGTCGCGGTGTTTATCTCAACAGAACAGAATGAATCGTACGAAATTTGGCAAAATAATATGAAACAACAAACGTTGTGCGTCTATTGTTTCCTCATAAAACGAAAGAAACTTTTCGGACAACCTAATATCTAAGAGGTTAAGTACTAATATCGTACAATTAGTGCTTTCATTAAGTAACAATTGGCTGGTGCAATATCTAAACGGTGAAACAAACATTAATTTAGTTTCTATTTCTTTAGTTACGTTCATAAAAATTCGCAATTAATTTGTCCACTTCTATTGTACAATTTTACAAAATGTTTTATAAATCGTCTAGACGCGCACCAGCGATAATTTGCGAACTAATATTATTAACGAATTAACAAATTGTACATTGTAGATAGACTGTTCAGAAATCACGCTATATACAAAGATATACAAATTTTTAGGTTATCCGGAAAGTGTCTTTCTTATGCAAACGTGTTGTTTACAACAGTGCACCTTCGTACAAACGCGAAAGCAAGTCTGTGAAGTGTCGCGGTGTTTATCTCAACAGAACAGAATGAATCGTACGAAATTTGGCAAAATAATATGAAACAACAATCGTTGTGCGTCTATTATTTCCTCATAAAACGAAAGAAACTTTTCGGACAACCTAATATAAATTCTTTTTAAAAATGTTTCGAATGAAACATCGATACGGCTGACGCTCGTTATAGCCTTTCTATGACGTTTTCTGTAGGTATGGTTCATTTGACCGAAACTCAAACGAGGTATCCGTTGTTATCAGCGGTGACGAGAAGAATTGACGAGAGAACGCTCGGGACCGTCCCCTTTTCCCTTGCTTCATATTCGCGCCGGAAGCATCCCCATCCTCCAACGTAGAGGGGGAGAAAGGCTTCTTTACCCCACGGTGGATTCGTGGCTTTTTACGGGGAACCAATAATGAACTTTTTTTTCTCCTCCGGTATAAAAGTTGATTTGTAACAGCCTCTCTTTCTCGCCACCCTGTGGACTCTGTCGGTCCCGCAACTTCTCCTCGTAGCCTCTTAAAAGCGGCGAGAAGCGTCTCATTCTCGGTCGCTGATATCACTCGTGGCATTGCTCATTACTCACGCCGTCTTATCGTCCTTACCCCCCATCGAGGCAGCGTTGCGTCGGCTTTCGCTACACCCTTGCTTCGTCCACCACCCCTATTCCTCTCTGGTTCCTTCTTTTTTTCGATGCCGCGGAATCTTATTTCAAATGCTCTTGAAAAAATGTTTTATCATCTGCTTTATCATCGTGCTATAATCTGTTATTTTATTTTTTACCTTTTATCTCTATATTTTTATATTCTATGGTTGTTTATTTTTCGATACAAGCTTGAGAAAATATCAATTTTAAATTTCTAGTTTCGTCGTGTGTTGTTGGACTGTCTTGTATAAAGCATCAATTTATTTATCATTTTGAAATGCGTATTGCTCGTGATATTGAGGTTAGGTTAACACGAGAAATACGTACAAAATGGACAACTTTGTACTAACTAGGAACCTGCTCCTTCCGACAATCACGCACGCCCTTCTTCAAACCTATAGCACCTTTTATCGTCGCCATTACTAGATTTCGTGAATTTTACCCCTCTCCGTTGTCGATCGGTCGATAGATCGATTGACAGTGTTGGTCGAGCATTATCCAGGCAACCGTTTGCTCCTCTCTCCTTTCACCGCTTTCAGCCCTATCGCGGTGTACCGCGTTAAATTTACTGCGGCCTTGATAGGAAAGTGGAGCGCACGCTGCCACGATTATCTGTCCCGTCGAATACTTGTCCTCCTACGACAAATTCTTTACATCTCTTGCTATACAGATTCCTTTTTTCTTCCATTTCTTCCGGAAGACTTTTTCAGGACAATTGCTATTTGTATTTTGCTGAAAGAACTTGTGATCGTATTGCAGTGATCTATTGGGTTGGCAACTAAGTGATTGCGGCTTTTGTCAGTACTATCAACTGACAAAATCCACAATCCCAATAAATATTTTAATAAGGTAATTGTATTATTAATATTCCAATTGGTAAATTAGACTACAGAAACAAGTGTCCTGGTCGTAGTTGTAAAGAAGGTTAGGTTTGCATTCATCGACTGGAAGAAAATTAGTCAACTCGTTAATCGGAATCCCAATCTCTTAATATTAATATTATAATTATGTAATTGTTGTATAATCGATTTTCTAGTTGAGTTAACTCGATTAACAGATTGACAAATATGATGCAGATGTAGAAAATACATTAGCTCGACATTAATTTGGTATCGCATACAATACTACTACCAGTACTACTCAGTACTACCAACTGACAAAATCCGCAATCACTTGGTTGCCAACCCAATACTATAGTGTGGAGTAGAAATAAAAATTGCTGTATCATATTAAATATTCTATCATAAGTTACGTTATATAACTGCATTGTAGCTTATAGAGTACATGCAGGATCATTAGTAGTGTACAATAATATACGATACTAATATACACGAACATTTGCATCATTAATTCATGTCATTATCATGTGTATTCCACACATTATTCATATGTAACCTTGATCATCACGTAGTATATTCTTATTATGCACATTTAGTTAGATTAGTATTCTAGTAGATTACTATCATTCTAACCTTACAACGTCGCAACAAAAATTCATCATCAGAAAATACATATATTGGGTTTGGCAACTAAATGGCTGCGGATTTTCTCATTATCGCCTAATGACAGAATCCGCAATCACATAGTTGCCAACCCAGTAATTGTCAAATATTATTCGATGTTTCCTGGATACAACAATATCGCAAGCTACTGTTATCAATCGATCTACAATTATTGCTTGAAAAAATGACAAATTTGCAGCTCCATATTGTACTATAGACAGGCAAAGATACGAACCAATGGGTATATTGTACCGAGTATTGGTGAAAACGATCAAGTTGCACGGTGAATGTTTCTTATCAGTAAATTAGCAGTCTAGTTGGCCTTCGTCGATACTGATGAGGGAAAGCAAGGCAGGAAGTGACAGGTATCAATCACCGGCGCATCTAGCGCAATGCTGCGGATGAGTTTCTGATACAGAAACTGCAGTCCTTTCTCGGCTGCTCGATAAGCACAATGAAGTAATTCCGAGGGTTCGATATCGGTTTCGTACGTGCCACAGAATATTACATTTTCGGTTTTCTTCCACTCGTTATCTCGCTTGCGGGAACACGAAGAGGTTGGAGATCTCATCTGTGATGATTTGAGAAATTAGGGAGTGGTGCAAGTTTCTATTTATACGTCAAGAAGATTTTGAAAATAGTGCAGAATTTTTGATCATTTTTTGTTTCTTCGTGTTCTAAGACTCGATTTCTTGAAATGTAAGTATAGTAACATATTCGTCGATGTTCTTGAATTCCTTTTTTCTATCGCTACAAAATAACCCAAAATCGAAGAAAAATATAAAATAATCATTCTTAGTATCATTTTTCAATTCTATAGTAAACATTTCCTCAAAACGTCAAAATCTTATGCTGTCTTTTAAGTATTGGCTTGGCAACCTAACCTAACAACAAAATCCGCAGCCACTTAGTTGCCAAGCCAATATTACAACAAAAGTAAGGTTAGAACGTAAAAATCCAAGAACTCTAACAACGTGGACTTGACAACTTATACTACGATCATACGTTTTCCGGCCGCTCTATCTGCCAGTGAAATTTACCAATAGCCAAGATAAAATTTTAATCAATTTTTTATTCTTGTCGTTTGAAAACTTGGTTCATAACCTAACACAGTAATTTCCAAACAATTCGAGTCGCCTCTACACAAACCACCCGTTCGATCCTGTCGATAATTGTCTTCATGTTTTTCCGTTTTTCCACCCAGCTCGAACGGGAGAAAAATCAGGTCATATCGCGACGGTCGGCGCGGAATTCTTTGCCCGCGAGCCTGTCACACTACGCCTCCATAGAATATGTCAGGCTCCATAGAATTCTCCGCGGCAGATAATCCAAAAGAAGACGAAAAGGGATGGCTTTTCCGGGGACGCGCATCAGCAGCTCGGCTGTGAGCGGGTACACAGCACCCGTTCGCCTAGCACACTCCCGTGAACAGTTCATTTATTATGCGGTTAGTTATCGCGCCTTTTCGTCTGATTTCCCTGCCAACAATGCGCCGTCACCGGCGCAGACAGGTCCTGGCGGTTCTTAGACTCCCGACCGTTCTCTTTCCCGCTTCCACGACGTTTTCTCATCCGCCACTCTAAGTGACGCTCACTGACGACACGCCATACGTCACGCCGTTTCTACCCTCTTTCTCCAGCGACGTTTTCATCCCCCTTTTCCATACTCGCGTCTACCTATACCCCTTTCCCTCGTCTCTTTCTCTCACGTTTTTTTTTTTTTCACGCTCAACGTTCCTTCCAGCTTCTTCACGTTTTTACCTTTCGTTCTTTCACACCTTTGCTTTCTTCCACCTTTTCTTGCCTATTCGCGCGCCACGATGGCTTCCAACAGCCGAGTTCGACGCAGTTGCCGAACTGAGAGTCTCGTTTGACTTACGACCAACTCGCTGGGGTGGAGTCTACTCGGTTCATATATTTCTCGGAACTCCAGCGGATCCAGCGTCCTGCGCGACGTCCACGGTTCTCTATTCAAGGCCTGGCGATAGTTGAGTCTACTATGGCATTGAATTTTACAATAGGATTTTGTAACGAACTTTAGAACGATAATGGATAGTTGGTGCATTTATCAACGTTTTATAACAACCTGCAGCTTCGATAATTAAGGAAATATCAGTTCCATAGTGGAGATGTAGTTTTTAACACTTTGACTGCCACGTGGACCATATATGACCCACGGTATCTCCAGTGACGCCACGGTGGTCATTGGTGACCGGAGCTCTTCAACTTCGTACGATTGTAACAATCGAATGAAAACTGACAGTTGGGGCATTTTGAATATAACCTATAAATAGAAGATACTTTGAAATAAAAACTGGCCCATTGAACGATCAAACATTTTTATTAGAATATCAATAAAAAGAAAATGGGAACAAATCTTGCATCTAACATCTACACTGTGTTTGCGTCCATATTTTTGAGGGGTAATCTACGAATATTATTATAAACACATGTTAGAAAATAATTGTGAATGCTGCTTTATAATCATATAATTGAGGTTAGAAGTGTGAACATAACTTACTGTTTTTTTTATTATTATTATTATTGTTGTTATTTAAAGTTTTTATTTATAATATATATATATATTAGTATTTTAATTTAATTACTTTTAAAAAATTAACTTATTCAACTTAAATTAATTAGACAGTTAATCTTAAATTGATAGACAATTTTATTATATTAATTTTAAAAGTTAGAGTAAAATTATATTATTAATAGTTATCATATTTTTGTTATTATTATTTTTATAAATATTGATAATGAATATTTATATTAATATAAATATTTTCTATATACAGAGTGGTTGGTAACTGGTGGTACAAGCGGAAATGGGGTGATTCTACGCAAAAAAAAAAAAAAGTAGAAACTATAGAATGAAAATTTTCTTTTTTAAATTTTTCCATCGAGACAACGATCTACAGTGAGATCCGTTCCAACGAGACGCGATAAAGTGCACGCGTACCGAGCGAAAATTCAAAGTCGATTTTCTCGAAAACGAAGCCCCGAACGAAAAATTTGTATTCTATATTTTCGACTTCTTTTCACATTTTTGAGAAAGCTAAAGCCGCGGCGTCCTGAGCGAAACACGTGATTTCGGCGTGGCAGACAAAACGTTAACCTGCAGTTGAATACTCGAAGACGAACGCTCGAATGATCTGAATCGTTGCCCATTAATGCATTGCAGTCGTTTCACACTCGAACGAAACGCAAAAACCTCGAATCTTCTGGAGATTCAGCGGCGTTGCTAACGGTACATGTGCAGAACAAATTCTCGCGGCGGGAACCGGCGAAAATAGGGGGCCCCCGAGACCAGCTTTCCCGTTACGTAGCCTCTCACCAGCGGTTTGCCATTTGAAAGATATTTTTTTGCTTTCGAGTACGAGTCGCGAGAAAAATAGCCGCGAATTGTGAGCAACGGCACAACGAAAAGCAATAGAGGAGGGAAGAGGGGGCGGGGGACGTATCGTAGAGGAAGGCTAGACGAAGGAAGTCAGGGGGACGAAGTGATGGATGAACGCGGGCCCGTTTCTCGAGACGAGCCTCGGCGGACTGACATGTTTATACGAAGGCTGTCTGTAAAGGTGGCCGTAGCTTTGCTTTCCCGCTCCTCTTTTGTACCGTACGTCTCAAGCAAAGCGTCTCTCGCTTACGATTCCCGTTGCGTCTCTCCTCTTCTCTCCTCGTCCATTGCCTCTTTCTCGATGGGCCACCGAAAAGGGGAGCTTAAACGGGAAATAATACAGTCGCGTGATTAATTAAAGGTGACGCGTTCGCCCACCTACGAAGATTGCTAACCGTCTCGCTCTCGCGTGCGCTATTTTTCTCTCAGTCTTGGATCATCCTCTCGCTTCTCATTGTCCGTCACTTCTGTTAGGCTCGCTGGTAACCTACATATCCGGCTGGGATAAAGCAGCCTCGTATTGTCGGCCACGGTTTGAGTAATAACTGCGCTTTGATTTCTCGAATTTCGCACCACTTGCACGAGCCTTCGCGATTAATAATGTTATTAATAACCACGCGATCTCTGTATTTGCGACGCGACGCTTCCACGACGCTGCCACACACGTTCTCGCTCGTAAGAGGGACGGATAATGCGTTGTCGGTGAAAACGCGAAGGGAGTTTAGACAGCGTGGCTTAACATGATTGCGACAGGATCTTGTTGGCTACGTGAATGACGGCAATTGAAGGTTAGTTTAACGTGGATTAGGTTTAGAGGTGGCGCTGTTAGGCTCTGCCAACGGTACACTGATATTTAACCATACAATACTCTTAACGTTATATCGACAGACTAAATAGGTTGGCGATAGAAATACGTGTGAATAGAATGTATATAGATGGACGATATATAATTTTGCTAACGTAATGATTATTTTAAACAATGTTGGAGTTGCTGTTTGATAGTCTTGTCTATTACAATAAGTTATTAATTAAAGTACAGAATAGAGAGTTATTGTGTTTCTCAAAATTGCTGTTTGATAGTCTTGTCTATTACAATAAATTATCAATTAATGTACAGAATAGAGAGTTATTGTGTTTCTCAAAGTTGCTATTTGATAGTCTTGTCTATTACAATAAATTATCAATTAATGTACAGAATAGAGAGTTATTGTGTTTCTCAAAGTTGCTGTTTGATAGTCCTGTCTATTACAATAAATTATCAATTAAAGTACAGAATAGAGAGTTATTGTGTTTCTCAAAGTTGCTATTTGATAGTCTTGTCTATTACAATAAGTTATTAATTAAAGTACAGAATAGAGAGTTATTGTGTTTCTCAAAATTGCTGTTTGATAGTCTTGTCTATTACAATAAATTATCAATTAATGTACAGAATAGAGAGTTATTGTCTTTCTCAAAGTTGCTATTTGATAGTCCTGTCTATTACAANTAAATTATCAATTAATGTACAGAATAGAGAGTTATTGTGTTTCTCAAAGTTGCTGTTTGATAGTCTTGTCTATTACAATAAATTATCAATTAATGTACAGAATAGAGAGTTATTGTGTGTCTCAAAGTTGCTATTTGATAGTCTTGTCTATTACAATAAATTATCAATTAATGTACAGAATAGAGAGTTATTGTGTTTCAAAGCGATAGATACAGATTTATGGAATATTAAAAAATGCTTACAATACATATATGGTGGATGGTGTGAAGTGTTATACATTTGTTACAAGTGTGAAGTACATTTTAAAATGTAGAATACAAAGTTAATTGCAATCGTTGCTCGCTTGATGATATTCGTTATAAGATTGCACGATACTGCTCTACTGATACTAATTGTTATGCTGATTCGCTAGACTGATTTGTTATATTTATTCGCTCGACTGACTGACTATGTCTGGAGAACACGGTTCTCTATTTATACTGGTGGAGGAGAGCTATCGGGAGATTTGAACTTGTCGCCGGTTGTAGGTTGCACGTAGCAGCGAAATTGCTTTGTCCAGGGTTTGTTTATTACATTACGTGTTAATCCTCTGTGGCAACACAACTATGTCAGGCATCTTCGTATCGAAACGTCCTGTGCCGCTACACATATTGATGAAAAACGTATAAAACGTAGTATTCATTATTAGTAGTTATAACATTATGTATTTAATGTATGAAATAAAGTTTCTTATAAAAATATGAGTTTACCTAAACATCTGCAGTCTGTATATGAGCTAAAATAAAAAAAAGGAAAAATAGAAAATATTTTTAGATCATATTAACATCTTATGATTTTTATATAGTACCCATCTATAGCAAGCAAATCTTCGTTATTGGTTTTATGTGGAAGCCGTATTGACTGCCTTGTGGGAGGTGTAATAAGAAATCAAATATGGCTGTGTCACTTTTTATCGAAGAGTTAACAGAGGGTAAAGCGAGATAGATCCGCTTATTCCCCGAGCAAACACAAGGCTATTTAATCATCGGTGTATGTGTGTATTTTATTCATGTTTGCAAAGACGACAGACCACGAGTGTTTGACAATCGTCCCTTTAAACTGTCCATAATGCCTTGCTATCCCGATCGATTCGGTGTCAGATTCTTTCAATCTGTCGTCTATGAATTTTATGCTCTAAATTATAGCGAAGCAAACAAAACGATCGAACGACAATATCAGAGGAAAGGAAGATTTTCCACGAAGCGTAAAATAACGTAGCGTAACTTTAACCGTGGGCGTGTCAGTCTCCGGACATGAATAGAAAGCACCTTTAATTAAAAAGGAAAACTTACGACCTTGAGAGGAAGATTACGAACGTGCACGCTAAGCGCTGCGGTTATGTGTCTCGCTCTTTCGTTTCCAAATCCATCCCCACTCTTCTCAATCTCCAGGAACGAGATAACCTAGAAAACTTAGAAAGAAAAAGAAAATACATCAGCTATTACGAACTACGCAAAAATCTCCTCTTTCACAGATAATGGCTCTGTTTTCACAATGCTGGGCTAACAAAGTCGTCGCGATTAGATTTTCAAAGGTAAATCGCGGCTAAGCTCGAGTGCCGCGGAACCAGAGGCTCTAGTTGACCGAGTTCTCTCGAGTCTAGCGACGAAATTTTCCTTGGAATATGAATAAATTTATCGAAAAGCCCGAAGACAGTGGAGCGTGCCGTGGGGTGGTTCTCGATGGAGGGCCAAATGATGGTCGAGGGTGGGGAGGGGGGTGGCGAGCTCGGGGGCCAAAAAGAGTTTGAAACTGCTCGAGCACCCCTATATTATAAATATCAGCCATGAAAGATGGCGCAGACAGCAGCAGGGAGGCAATGGGTCTGGGGGACGGCTGGGTAAAGGAGTGGAACAGAACCGGAATTAGCATAATCAGAATAATTTCCACCAGCTGACAGCGCCCTCATTCTTTTTCCTGCGACGCGATTCTTCCGCTGCTTTATTTTCCCTTGTTTTCCGCCTTCCGCTGGCTTCTCTGTGCCATCTCTCTCTCTCTCTCTGTCTGTCTCTGTCTCTCTCTCTCTCTCTCTCTCTCTCTCTCTCTCTCTCTCTCTCTCTCTCTCTCTCTCTCTCTCTCTCTCGCAC
>JACXIP010000044.1:1639828-1658453 GCA_014737485.1 Bombus picipes | reverse complement strand
TTTCCCTTTGGTTTGCCTGTTCTTCTTACTTCTCGTTCTTCCCCAATTCTCGCACCGTTGCCGCGGCCACTCTTCGATGCATCCCGCTTCGGCCGGAACAACTAACAGCCACATTTCCTTCCGTTTCCCTTCGTCGATGAAAACTTCCTCCCGTTGATTCTTCTGGCTCGGCGATTCTGCTTTGAACCGTGTTTAAGGATCTTCAAAAAACGATTCTCGCTATATTTCAGTGATCGTTCAATATACACTGTGATTTCTAAATAATCGTATTATATTGTAGAAAAGGAAGTATTGTAGAATTCTTCCATTTTTGACTCAGCGCTTAACATTATTTCCCATATTTTTTATCTGTTTTTAACAAACTAATTAATCTCATGGTTTTTATCCAACTTCATATTTTTATCAACGCATTTAATGGAATTTAACTTACGGAAAAATTGATTTCTATTAGGTTGTCCGGAAAGTTTCTTTCGTTTTATGAGAAATAATAGACGCACGAAGATTTTTATTTTATATTATTTTGTCGACTTACGTACGATCCATTTTGTTCTGTTGAGATAAACACCGCGACATTTCACAGACTTGGTTTCACGTTTGTACGAAGGTGCACTGTTGTAAACGACACGTTTGCGAAAGAAAGACACTTTCCGGACAACCTAATACATCAGAGCAAACGAAGAGTTCGATGGAAAAGGATCTCTAATCTGTTTAAACTATTCTAAATACTAATACGTTCGATGATAATATAAAACGTCTGTATTTATCTGTCTCACCCCTGGATTTGCACATTATCTTCATCGGAAATGTCGTTACTTTGAGCAGCGATGATTATTCCAACGATTCTTCTCCGCCATTTTGTTTAATCGCCCAATGGGATTTCTTGAAACACACGAAAACTAAAAATACACTGGTTGTGTCAGTAGCACGATGTTACTTATTGTTACACAATCGCGTTGACGTGGTGCAACGTTCTTAAAATACTGTAGTATATATTCTTATAAAGATTCGAAAATTCATAACGAAATCTCCTAGAATCTAAATAATATAATTTCCATTAAAGAAAAATACTTTTAATCTTACTACTCTTCGAATATTAGGTCGTACAGAAAGTTTCTTTCGTTTTATAAGGAAATAATGGACGCACAACATTTTTCGTTTTATATTATTTCATCGAATTACGTATGATCCATTTTGTTCTTGTTGAGAATTTTCGATCTTAATAGTCGAAATAATGGTATAACGATAATAATAAACGATTATAATAAATGATAAACGATTTCAAAGATATCCATCGATACACACTTGCACGCGTCATACCTTTTTCGATACCAGACTGCTACTGAACAGTTTACATTCCTTTGTTTTCGAGACGCCACGCACACACATACTTCCACACACTGATATCCACACACAAGTATCGCTACTACGCAGCTAAGCTAGTCTAGCACATAAAATTACACGTATCTCAATAGTTCTATCAAAAGAAAGATCACAAAGTTCGACAGATTATGTTTCATGTTTCTATAAAGATACATCGTTATAAAAGACGTGTCTGTAAAAGAAAGACATTTTCCGCATAACCTAATACTAAAAAATATTTTATATATTCTTATATATTTTGTATATTTCGTACATTTTGTCCATTCGTGGTTATCTAACCTAAAATTATAAACTTTCATTCCTCCGTTTCCACTTTATTTTCTCTTACATATTTTCTATCGGAAATTAAGTCCATTAGATATCATTTAGAAATTGTCCTCCTAAGATTATTCAACATCGCATAAAGGTATGTCGATTTTAAAAATCAGATCGATAGAAATCGATATCGCGTTGCAGAAAAACTCTCGTACGAAGAATCTTGCCGTGGAATGGCGTCATACGGCCTGCTTCTCCACTAGTACGGTGGATTCCATCCCCACAGCCGGCCTCCACCTCCAGAAATATATCAAAGTTCATGCGTTTCTACCTAATATCATTCGCGTGCACAGCCTCGTCCCTCCTAGCCACTTCCAGGGCAACCGAGTTGCCGGTTTACGTGCCTGCAATCCACTTCCGCCACCCCTTTAACCCTCTCACCACCAAACTCGCGTTTCCCTGATCTTTATTCATTCTTTCGCCTCGCCCATTTCAATTTTTCTACAGTTTAGCCGAAGGAAAAGTCGTACCTCGCCCCAACGGATCCCCGGGCCCCCGTGCACGCGCGCGTGCTCGATAAATTTTTCGCGATTCCTAATGTTTAGCCTTTATGGCTCGCCAGCCGGCGGTTTAAGAATCCGTTGGAAGGGTTATATCGTAGACTGTTAACCCAAGCCGTTGTTTTCTGCGGTTGCCTTGTAGGATGGTCGAATATTTTGCATTACATGGTTCCTTTATTAGGTGTAAGCGTTGCTGGAATTATGTATTTTTACTGGATGTATATATATATATATATATTGTATTTATATTATATATATTATATTATATTTTTTACTTTAATTATGTATTTTTGCTGGATATGTATTTATCAAAATATATAATTAAAATACATAATTAAAGTAAAAAATACGATATAACATATATATATACATATATATAGCATCGAAAATTTAGATGTTCATGTATTATGTTCAATGTTCTTTGTATTTTAGGAATAGCGAATAACAAGAAGCAATTCCGTATTTATCTAAAAATATACAAGTCGTCGTACAATTCATCGATTTCATCGCAAACCGTTCGATCCTCCTTTTGGAAAGTTCTTAGAAAAAAGAAGGGAACCCTCGGGAAAAAAGTGCTTGTATTATATACCATTTATACAAGTAAGAGTCGGCCCTCTCTTAATATTATCCATCCATTATTCATCTTGGATCACGGTAGGAATCTTTCGAAATCGTATTCGCGAGTAAAGGCGGTAAGAAACGTCCGATTCAGATTCAAATGCTTATAGATCCCGCTGTAGATCCACAGCCATCCCGTGGTCCATTGTATTTATTGGCAGAATGCACGTTCATGCGAGTCCACGCACAACTTGTACCGACTGTTTCTGTGAATCTCGAATCGAAATTCCCTAAGAGAGCTTCCGAGAAAATAAATACCCTAGCCACTTCCTTCTGTTCCCCTCTTCAGATCTCTGTTCGCTTCAACAGTGCCTTTATCGACGTAAATAAAAACGTTTGATCAGTTTTATCAAGTTTGACATATCTTCGAGAAAGGAGCGGAAAATGCGGATGATATTGAAACCTTGTTTTTTATGAAAGGAGAATTTACCTTTAAGATCGTGTTAGAATAGTGTTTGATAAAAACAACTTTTTTAACTAACTCTCCATGACAGTGCCTGTGCAGCCTTCCATTGCTATTAGGTTATCCGAAAAGTTTCTTTCGTTTTATAAGGAAATAATAGACGCACAATGTTTCTTGTTTTATATTAGTTTATTGAATTATGTACGAACATAATAATAGAAATAAAACGGAATGGATCACATCCAATTCAGTAAAATAATATAATAATAAAACAGGAATTGTTGTTCATCTATTATCACCTTATGAAAAGAAAGAAACTTTTCGGATAACCTAATACTTTCGTATTGCTATCTTGAAATCTAAAAACCTGAAGACTACATGCTAATCATACATAATGTATGTTATGAATAGCGCCATTTCCCACGATGGTAGCAGATTCCGATCAATTCAGCACGGATCATACCACGCTTCGACTGTGAATCTCATATTTTCTACTTTACAAATCAAAAAAGAGGATCTACTATTCGGCACGAACTATTAGGTTGTCCGAAAAGTTTCTTTCGTTTTATAAGGAAATAACAGACGCACAATGTTTTCTGTTTTATATTAGTTTATTGAATTATGCATAATAATAGAAATATGACGAAATGTGCCATACCTAACTCAATAAAATAATATAAAACAGAAATTGTTGTTCATCTACTGTCATCTTATAGAAGTAAAGAGACTTTTCGGACAACCTAATACTATTCTAAAAGAAAAGAACTATGTTTAATAAATATAATAAAATCTACCTAACCAAAGGCAAACTTTTATCTCTTCATAAACACGTATTATCTTCTATGAAAAGATATGTATTTTCCCATTCTTTTTTATAACAACTTTCTATATCTATACGCAAGTGAAAATCGAACGAACTTATTGCTCAACCCACATTAAACACATTAACGATCTAATCTTAGCTTAACCCAAATCGAAAATTCTATCATCCAAAATCCTCCAGCGGCTGTTCTAAAAATTTCAAAATGTCGCTACGAAAAAAGTACGCGATCCGACAGATATTAAATCGAAGAGGGAAAAAAGGAGGTTGCGTGCGATCTCTTTTCTCCGGCGTATTTGTATTTTAAAGCACAAAAGACGCGAAAGGGGATGATACGAGATCGAAGCGCGGAATAACGCGAGGGTGGTGGCTCTCTCGGTATAAGGGTGGTCGCAAACAGAATGGTGGGGCGTCCCCCTCTCGCATTCTCTCTCTTTCTTCGTCTCCCTTTCCACCCGATGGAAGGATGCAAAGGTGTGGGGTTGGGTTTCAACCATGATTTCCATTCGCCAGCCATCCATCTTGTTTGAGACTGGAAACTGACAGATAGACGCGGATCCGAGTGCCGGTGACGTGGCAAGTCTTGCACGGCTATGCAGACGGTCGTGTTGGTGCACGTGCTCGCGCGTCCTCGTGTATGTACGCGCGACGTTACGGAGCAAGTGTACACGCGAGGAACGTGGAGCGTCGGCCAACTTCCGTATCCGCGTGAAAAATTCATTTTCGACGACATTAGCGCGCCAAGAAATTGCTTTTTCTTTCTGCCGGACGCTCGGCCTCCTCTTGTCGATCGACGCCGATTGACGTGTTGGCTGAGCTCTCGACTTCCTAGGTGGAATTTGTTGAAAGCAGCCTTCCACAAAATCAATTCACTATGTAAATGATTTTCAGAGTAGTTTGTTCCAACACTTGGATTGCAAGTTTATTTTATCGATTCACTTTCGCTACGTAATTTTTTGTATCGTAAGATCTGCGTTCAATTTTCTGCAGTATCAAATACATATACATTTTATTAACACTTTGACTGCCACCTGGATCGTATATGACCCGCCACGGCTTCTCCTGCGACGCCACGGTGGTTATCGGTGACCGGAGCGCTTCAACATCTTACAATTGTAAATAGAAGATACTTTGAAATAAAAAGTGCCCCATTGAACAATTAAACGTTTTTATTCGAACATCGATGAAAAGAAAAGGAGAAGAAATCTTGCATCCAACTGTGCACTGTGTTTGCGTCCATATCTTTGAGGAGTAATCTACGAATATTATTATAAACACACTTTAGAAAATAATCGTAAGTGCTGCTTTATAATCATATGATTGAGGTTAGAAGTGTGAACATACCTTACTGTTATATATAGAATAAGCAAATACTGTTTACTAATATCTTCTACACGTTTCAACAATATATTCTGCACGTTTTGCGTACGACGAAACAATGAATGCGAATGGTTTGTTAAAGTAAACGAAGCCTTGTTATCATATGTCGCTATCAACTGTTACCAAGGCGCCATGGCGGTCACCAATGACCACCAATAAGATAAATGGTTCATTGCGGAAGAATGTTGTCTTACATCATCGATTTGTTATTATTTTGCCAGTAAATGCTTTGAATAATAAAAATCCTCCCGTGGCGCCCTCTGCGAAACATGTAATTTCAGCGTGACAGTCAAAGTGTTAAAAATAAGGAAAGATTAGAAACAAGAAGTGTAATGATCTTTCCAAAATTTCAAATTGGCACGCTACGTTGACCTTTAATTTTTTAGTATTTGTGTGTATATATATATACCCGCTTTCTATTAATTTCCGATCTTCAATGAAGTATGAATTTCTAAAAATTGGTCATTTCATACGCTATAACCTAAAATTTGCAATTCTAGCCGTTGATTGGAAAGGAAACTGGCTAGTGTCTCGCAGAACGCTTTTACTTTTTTTTAGAACGCAGAACTTTTTAGAGAACGTTTAATTCTTCAACATTCTTTGGGTAGCAAATGGAAAATGAAATTGAACTTTACTTAAAGAAGAAGATTAACCGTAAAGATTTAAATTTTTCGAGATTACGAACACACTTTGGAACAATTCTTTCTGAAAATATAAGTTTTCAATGTTTTTGTATCCACGTAGGTATACAATTCTTACCGAAGATATAAATACTTAAAATATTTTTTTCTTTACTTTTCAGTCAATATCTTGGCATCACTACCTCTTCTGATTGTATCTAAAGGAAGAGTTTTACTTATGAAATAATTAACGTCTACCCTTACTTAAGAGTCGGTATGGCTACTAAGATAAAATCAAAAGCGCGTAGTTGCTTAACTGTAAACTGTATTTATCACTATCTCCGTTATTTCCACCTATTCATGACGTAAGCGTGCATTGTACCGTACCGTGTAATTATCGCAAGCATTCAATCATCAACTACCTATTTAATAAAAGTCGTGACCGAATTCTGTGGCGAGTTTCTATGCACTATCTTACATTTACACTAGAAACAATCAATCCTTTCAATCTGGATCTCTGTAAGCAAATTAGAAACACCTGACCTGTCGTTCATTTTTATTCCACCAACATTTTCTTTTTAGCTTGATTATGAATTGACTATCTTATAATCTACTGTAATTTTTCTATCAAAAGCAATGAAGTTTAAATTTGTGTTAGGTTATCCGGAAAGTTTCTTTCGTTTTATAAGGAAATAATAGATGCACAACGTTTTCTGTTTTATATTATTTTGTTGAATTACGTACGATCCATTTTGCTCTGTTGAGATAAACACCGCGACATTTCACAGACTTGGTTTCACGTTTGTACGAAAGTGCACTGTCGTGAAGTACACGTTTGCGAAAGAAACACACTTTCCGGACAACCTAATATATTACTAGAATTTTGGCAAGTTAAAAAAAGGTTATACAATAGCAATATTATTTACAAATTTATTTACAAATTTATTTACAAATTTACATATTTATACATTTTTCTACCTATTTATGTAATTCAGAAATTTACTAAAATTATGAGAACCGAAAATCCTTACAAATTCTTATACATATTTACATAATTTACAAATCTAATTTACAAATCCATTAAATCTGAAAAATCCAACAGACTGCTGCGAATCACCTCCTCCAAACGTGTATCCGCTGCTTCAGAATTTGGTACATAACACGCGTTATCGTGCGTATAATTGTTCATGTCTGGCGATGCTATCGATAGCTCTTGAACGATGTCGTCCAAATTGGGATAACTCTCATACGTGTTCTCCTCTGGATCTATATACGAACTTCCTTGTGTATAATCTGCATTTTCTACCTGTGGATATTGCATTTGGCATTCGTATTGTGGTTGTGCATTGTACATTCTATAATTATATGCTGGATTTAAATATTGCTTTGCAAAGTGAGGTTGTGTTGACGATCCTTGATCAACGTAGTAAGCCATATTCTCAGGAGCGTATATCTGTTGACTGCCATACTGGGGACAATTGTACATGCACAATGCTCCGATTTGTGGATTGGTTGCGGCGTTAGTCGGGTACGTCTGCGTAATATTATTCATCGCTACGTTTTTAACATTCCAATTGGAGCTCGATGCGACGTTGGTCTTTTTATACGAACTGGCAGCCTTCAGATTCGCAAGACAGGCGTCTCTAGATTTCGCAATCTGATCCTTCTTATATTTCATCCTGCGATTCTGGAACCAGATTTTGATTTGTCTTTCCGTTAAGTGAAGTGATGTTGCGATTGCAATACGTCGTGAACGACACAGGTAACGGAGAGAGCTAAATTCTTTCTCCAGCACAACTAATTGCTCACTGGTGTATGCTGTTCGGGTGCGTTTAGTCGACTTTTTTTCCGATCCTGAAATTAAAAATGTATCTTTTATTTAATGAATGTGTCTGAGAAGATGCATTAAAAATTATAGTTAGGAAAATTAGAGATTTCGGAATTTATAAGAATAGGAATTCATAGTAGAATTGTTCAGATTTAGAAGATTTTATACTTCTAATTGCTATATCATAAAAATATAATTTTCGCCTGGAAATAGCTTAGAATTTATAAAAATAAGTTTACTATTTCTTTCAGAAGAAATTTTTCTTACAAACCGACTATCTTTTTTAAGGACTATACCTACACATTGACATACGCGTCAGCGAGAGGCGTAAATTCTCGCTATGATTCCGATAGTCGACTATTTCGATTAGGATAACAGAGGTAGTTCAAATGATCGTAACACTGAATTAACAGGGTTAATATACGCTTCTACTTTTAACAATTTTAAAATTATAATTAACACGTTACAAATGATTTAACGATGATATAACTAGGTTATTATTATAATTCCACTCGACTTTACCATATTTCTCGACGTATTCGTTTGACTAAGCAACCTAGATTTTATTTCTCTGAAACTTTCGACGCATTCGGTTTGAATCCTCAAATCATACTGACTGCCCTTCGATTTTATCTTTTGTTTCTCTAGGAGACGATCCCCACCACGCTCGGCTCTCGCAACAGTTCGCGCCTATGATCACGTACGCCACTTTTTTTGCGTGGCTAAACTAACGGAACGAAGGCGAATCGATGTTTTCTAGAACGACTATGTGCTTACCGCTACTTTGTGTATATCTCGCCGGTCATGTAAGACGATCTGTCTGCGACAGTGTAGTACCAAGGGAGACGGTTAGAAACACGGCCGGTTAGTAAGCCTCGGGGCATAACAACATGCACAACATATACAATATACATTTGCGATTATAACACGGTGAAAATATAATTTTTAAGTGGAAGTTTTATAATTGTACGCCGATTATCTTTTTAGCAAAGAACTTGTGGTTTTAACGAATCGTTTACATAAGATTCTTTGAATGTGTAATTTCGACAGCATAGAAATATAATTTCCATGTAGAAACAGGAATCGTCTGGAGAATGCGAATGGAGGAGGTGTCAAGGGTCGCTCAGTGGGAAACTCGTCAGCTCACGAGGTGGCTATGTTCCCGCTGTGCGACTCAAAGGCTCAACACTGAAGCCGTGTTATTGGATTAAATGGTCCTGGCGTGAATTTACAAGCAAATACGATTCGTCAATGACACAGATGAAACAAAGAGAACCGCCTAGTCGTCGAGGTCGCGAGGCTCGCACGCGACAATTTGTCGATCGATGATTGATAAACGACGTTGTTTGACGCAACCTGACTCTGCCAGGGAAACCGTGAAAAACGGAAATAATCGGCGAAAAATGTGCTACGAAATTGAAACTATTTCAAAAATTATCGTCTTCCATTTAATTCATGGTTATTATAGATATAGTATACTTCTGATTTTCTCTCTTTTTCTTTTCTTTTTACTGTTCGAATTCTTGGTTGTTTCTCACGACTGAATCGAAATTTGTTTGAAGTTTGAATTGAATTGAAGTTTGTTGAATTTGGATCCAGGTAACACTTTCTGTGCCTGTAGAAGAGTCGAACGCTCTATCGGAGACTTCAATGAAAGAAAAGAAATAGAATTTCTAATTTTCCTGTGTAACACTAAACTGATGGAAAACGAAGGACAGAAATTTGTATATAATTAAACACGTGTGCACGTTTCAATGTTTTATCTTCGTCTATCGATACGTCAACAGCCTATTGCGACATGCGATGCGAACTGCGTGTTCTTTAGGTATTTGGTATGGGCATATAGTTGCCCTGAGGGGAAGAAACACTCGTGTAAGATTCGAGGAAACGTTATCATTGGAACTGGACGCCGGATTTTCACATTCTGATCGAACTACGAAGGTAGATACACGCTCGATCGTGAAACTAGTGACGAAAATGATAAGGACGTTATCTGTCTATCGACCTCGTTGATAAGCTAATTTCGTCAAAATTCTTCAAACTTAGAAACAATAAGGAAATATTCGGAGAAAGAGTCATCCTCTGATTTAAATATAACTGGACAAATTTTCTTAAGGAGAGAAAAGATTTTCGAAATAAAAATTTGTCGAAATGAAGAGTTCTCAATGAAGCAGAAAACTATAATATCGACATAATTAGGGTGTATTTTCGCAACCAATAAACGTGTCGCCACTGACCCAAGGATAGCAGTCCATCATCTGGTGACTCTGTTTTATGTAAACCTATGTAGAGCATCGACGAGCAAGCGGGACGAGAGCGCCGTTTTATAATCCCTGGAGACTAAAGTCTCCTAAATGGGCAGCTCGTTAATCAAACTTGATTCAATAATGTCTACAGGAACGTCTATTTGCTGTAGAATCTGTGACGGCGACGGACATTCTTGTTTAACGTTGCTGTGTAATTTTACCTATCAAATAAAAACGTTCGCGTGTTTTCTTTTCCTTTGTAATCGGCTAATTTTAAACCTGCGTTAATTTTACCTACTTTCAATCTACAAAGAAAGAAAATGCTCCATTTCAAATGCTCCGTTAAATGAGTACTAGTAGACATATAAATATTTAATCCGGACAAGATTTTCAAAATAAAAATAAGCAATTTTTAATAAACCTCATATATGTGGATATTATAATATTTAACTTCTACTTTCAATCTACAAAGGAAGAAAATGCTCCATTTCAAATGCTTCGTTGAATGACCACTAGTAGACATACAAATATTTAAACCGGACGGGATTTTCAAAATAAAAATGAACAATTTTTAACAAAACCTCATATATGTGGATATTATAATATTTTACCACTACTTTCAATCTACAAAGGAAGAAAATGCTCCATTTCAAATGCTTGAATGACCACTAGTAGACATATGAATATTTAATCCGGACAAGATTTTCAAAATAAAAATAAAGAATTTTTAATAAACCTCATATATGTGCATATTATAATATTTTACTACTACTTTCAATCTACAAAAAAAGAAAATGCTCCATTTCAAATGCTTCGTTGAATGACCACTAGTAGACATATGAATATTTAAACCGGACAAGATTTTCAAAATAAAAATAAAGAATTTTTAATAAGCCTCATATATGTGGATATTATAATATTTTACCACTACTTTCAATCTACAAAAAAAGAAAATGCTCCATTTCAAATGCTTCGTTGAATGACCACTAGTAGACATATAAATATTTAATCCGGACAAGATTTTCAAAATAAAAATAAACAATTTTTAATAAACCTCACATATGTGGATATTATAATATTTAACTTCTACTTTCAATCTACAAAAAAAGAAAATGCTCCATTTCAAATGCTCCGTTGAATGAGTACTAGTAGACATATAAATATTTAAACCGGACGAGATTTTCAAAATAAAAATAAACCATTTTTAATAAACCTCATATATGTGGATATTATAATATTTAACTTCTACTTTCAATCTACAAAAAAAGAAAATGCTCCATTTCAAATGCTCCGTTGAATGACCACTAGTAGACATATGAATATTTAATCTGGACAAAATTTCCAAAATAAAAATAAACAATTTTTAATAAACCTCATATATGTGGATATTATAATATTTTATGAAACGTTAGATCTAGAAATCTAAATATCATATATTATATACAAGATGGATAACTGTTTAATCGAATTTTCTATTAGATAAAAATTCTCCAAACATTTTTAACATTTCAGTATAAAAATTGCTCACTCTTCTTAATTCGTTGATCTAAACGAAAACCTATACTACACTCTTCTGTTCCGTAAAGAATTGTAAAGAATTAATTTGAATTTATAAGAATATGAAGTTAAAATAATTCTTTTAAATCTGAAAAATTTCAAGGATCATCTAAACGTTACTCAACCATTCGAGGGAAACTAAATTCCATAAAAATAAAGAAATATCAAAATAAATACCTTGTACTGATGGTGGATGATTTCTTGTTACATTAGCAATCTGCTCCTGCTGCGTTGTTGCCTGTATCTGCTGCATCGCTGGCTGTATCTGCAGCGTTGGTGCCTGTACCTGCTGCGTTGCTGGCTGTATCCGCTGCGTTTCCGGCTGTATCTGCTGCGTTTCCGGCTGTATCTGCCCCATTGCTGGCTGTGCCTGCTGCATTGTCGCCTGTGCCTGCTGTATTCTTGGCTGTATCTGCAGCATTGTTTGCTGTATCTGCAGCATTGTTGGCTGTATCTGCAGCATTGTTGGCTGTATCCACTGCATTGTTGGCTGAATTTGCTGCATTGTTGGCTGTATTTGCTGCATTGTTGGCTGTGTCTGTTGCAAATATTCCATCTGTGCCTGATTCATCCGCATCGTGTTGCTGGACCCGTTCATCATCCACAAGATTTGATCACTATAGTCCGTAGTCAAACCGTTCTGGTATATACACCTAACGTAGTTATCGTTAGTGCAGCTGGATGTGGACGAAATAGGTGAAGATCCGATGCTCGTCATTGACAGAGGTGACTGGTTGGCGGCCATGTTGTTCTCAGAATAATTGTTCATCTTCCTGGCTTTGCTAGCTTTGCCGATGTCCTCACGACGACAACTAGTTTTCGACTAAGTTCACTTGAAATATTCACCTTGCGAAGCGACAGGTTACACGTTCCAGAGGCTACTGAGTATGTACATAGCATTCCTTGCTAACTTATATAGTTTCTAGCTGTCCCAAACCCTTTGGGCCCGACCAATTGGAAACGTCGATTTCCCAAAACGGTGAAACCCTTTTGTCTTTTGGGGGTTGTCGTCGATGACTCAATCCATTGCCATTGGGGCCTGAAGATATAGGTGGACATTGCTTAGAGTTTTCCAGACTACAGATTACACGGAACTTCCCACCAATCTTCCTCTTGTTGAGCGTCTCTGGAGAGTAGCCCAGAAACTTGCGCGCTCTTGGCACAATTTTAATTATTTCTCATAAATAACATTTTGAATCTTCGAATTTCTTTTTTGTATCTTGTATCATTTCTCGTACACCTGATCGTCCATTCGATTCAATTGTTTCCTTTTTCCAATAAATATTGCGTTCTTCGAGAACTATTTTTATAAATAAATTCTGTAGGCCAAGTTGACGTTGTTTTCGTATTTACTTCATATTCCAGGACTTCGTGTGATTTTTCAAATAATTTTTCATGGATAATAATCCAATCTTCAAGATTAGACAAATCACGAACTGAAATATTCCGAATAATGCGTTCGATGCGCTCCGGAATTTTGAACAAGATTGTACCTCGGATATTCTGTTATATGTGAACATCGACCAAATCGTAAGAGCGATTCACAAATACAATTCAATGGAGATTTTTTGTATACAGTTACGTTCAAATATCGTGTAACTCGATGTTCATAAAAATGTCAAATAATTTGATTTGAATATTGTACGTTACTACATTTAAATAAAATTTAAATATCGTGTAGCTCTATGAGAATTTTGTTTATATTTTCAATATAGAATATACAATGTATAATTTTTGCATGCATAATAGTCCACCGATTCAAATATCTCTACGTTTATTATTTTTTTATGGAAATGACATTTTTCCAATTTCCCTGTTATATTACATTTTTCCAATTAAAAATCATCTCGCCGAAAAACAAATTTTATACATTTCGAGCGTCAATCGATTGTCAAAGGCATCAAATAATTAGGAATTCTTATTTATTTTTATTTCATGAAAACTGGGAATAAATCTCAGCAGAAACGATGCGGAATCGGTTCACGGTCCAGTTTCCCAGACACCAAAGCGAGAAATTGATCAGCGTCATTCCTCGGCCATTCCTCTTGCCCGGTAACATACAACATTCTCGTTTTCTTCATAACTGTACCCCTCCCCCCTTTTCTATTTTCTCCTTTCTTCCAACCTACGCACCCTCTCTTTCTATACCACCCCCTTGGCCACTGCCTCCACCCATTCTTCCATCTCGTCGAATAACGAACGCTCTCTTTTTCCACGTTGGACCGTTCTACGGACAAAAATCGTTGCTTGAAGGAAAAAGAATATCGTGTTCTGTTCACAGGGGGTTGAAAGGGTGGACTGAACAGAAAAACCACAGTTTGCCACTGTTTCTTTCATTGATTCCATTCGTAGAATCTAGACCGACTTTTTCTATAGAAAAATCTATAGTCCTGTATTTTTCTTTTTTTTTTTATAATGAATACACTGCAAATTTGTATGCACTTATGGAATATTTTCAGATTTGGGACAAATTACAGAGAATGCACATAATATGTAAACGTACATATACATATTTATGCATAAATATATATTTTATATTCTAACATATTATAAATTATGTATATGTGATTCTATGCGAAAAAAGAAGTCGAAAATATAGAATAACAATTTTTCCTTCGAGGCTTCGTTTTCGAGAAAATCGACTTTGAATTTTCGATCGGTACGCGTCCACTTTATCGCGTCTCGTTAGAACGGATCTCACTGTAGATAGTTGTCTCGGTGTAAAAATTATGTAAAAATTTTTTTTTTACATTATTATTTAGAAATTATTTTATTTAAAATGATTAAAAATTTAATTTTCATTTAAAAAAGATTTTTTTTTATTTTTATTCTACATTTCCGACTTCTTCTTTCGCCTAGAATCATCTCCTTTCCGCTTGTACCGCCAGTTACCAATCCTGTGCCATATATTTAAAGCATAATACTCTTTCTAATACAAATAAAACTTCCCTAACCATAAACATAATTACCCTAGCCATAAATAAATTAGCCTTTATTCAGTTATATGGAAAAATGGGAATTTTCACTTGCGTTGGCCAGTCTGTTAATGAAAAGAACTATCCTCGCCTGCTACCTACACTTCACAGATACTGTTTCAGGCAGAGATAGTAAACAGAAAATTGCTAATCCCTGAATTTCTTTCAATGAGATTGGTCGGGTACGTTTTTCCCCAGGATCTATTATACGAAGGACAATTATCTATTTATTTTTAATTATCTACATTATTCCTTGTGCAGTGTTGCGGAACGTTGAACACGGATAAGATAAGTATAATAAAAGGAATAGGCTAAATCCCTACAAACATAGAAGTGCTACCTCTTCTCCCCAAACAACCATATATTTTGCTAATAACAGCAGTGGTCAAATGTAAAATCAAGTTTTGACAGTTCGTCAAATTACACTATAGATTTAAAAATTAATCACGATCAATTCGAGATTTGTTGATGCATCCCATCAAAAAATTAATTGCACTTATTTTTCAGTTGCACTTTTATTTTCAGAAATGAAAATTATTTCAGTAACTCGAAGATAAAGAATTTTCAAAATAATTGAAGTTCCTCAGAAGGTTAAATATCCGAATATATATATAGTCGCAAACGTCATTGTAATATTAATTTCTAAACATTCTTGTCATCACCTGACATCATATTCTATTTCACCGGATATTTTGCTCGCATTGAATCATTTAACACTTTAATTTACGAATATTATTATAAACGCACCATAGAAAATAATCCTAAATGCTGCTTTATAATCATATGATTGAGGTTAGAAATGTAAACATACATTGCTGTTATATATAAAACGAGCAAATACTGTTTACTAATATCTCTACACGTTCAACAACATATTCTGCACGTTTTGCTTACGACGAAACAACGAATGCGAATTGTTTGTTGAAATAAACGAAGCCTTGTTATGATATGTCGCTATCAACTGTTACCAGGGCGCCACGGTGGTCACCCGAGACCACCAATAAGATAAACGGTCCATTGGGGAAGAGCGTTGTCTTACGTCGTCAATTTATTATTATTTCGCCATTATATGCTTTGAATAATAAAAATTCCCCCGTGGCGTCCTCGGCGAAACGTGTGATTTCAAAGTGTTCAATTATTTCTATTGCTACTGAAGATTTTGAAAAGTTACTAACGCTACATACGACATCATTGCGAAGTTATCTTCAATTCGTCTTGATGTCGCTTAAAACATCGTATACGTAATATAAGATATACAGGGTGGTTGGTAACTGGTGGTACAAGCGGAAAGGGGGCGATTCTATGGGAAAAAAGAAGTCGAAAATATAGAATAAAAACTTAAAAAAATTTTCTTTTAAATAAAAATTAAGCTTTTAATTTTTTTTAAATAAAATAATTGTTAAATGATACTTTTAAATAATAATAATAATCGTTAAAGAAATTTTTAAATAATTTTCAAATAAAAATTAAAAAAAAATTTTGTTTTTAATGAACTCGAAGGAAAAATTTTTATTCTATACTTTCAACTTCTTTTTTCGCCTAGAATCACTCCGTTTCCGCTTGAAATTATTTTCAAGGACAGAATATGTCAAGAAGCCAGGTATAGCATTGTCACAAGTCGTAGCAATCTATAATTGCTAAAACTGTACTTTCGTTAAATCCCACCCCACAAATCCCATTCATAAGTCTCGAACGTAGGTCGCTTCGTATGACATCAATACGTAAATCCAAGTGCAATTTGCAGGCAATTTTCACATTTAAGAAGGCTGACCTTTCGAAGGTTTAGCGTG
The DNA here is from genome assembly GCA_014737485.1 of Bombus picipes. Lineage (NCBI taxonomy): Eukaryota > Metazoa > Arthropoda > Insecta > Hymenoptera > Apidae > Bombus > Bombus picipes. Next base: position 1,642,021 of record JACXIP010000044.1, on the reverse strand, counting down.
AACATAATCCGATTTTACACAACGCTGGTTAATCTGAGATAGTGGAATTTTCCATTCAGTTGCATCGACGAATCGGAGGCTAAGATAAACGCGACTGGAAAAGTCAAAAGGCTTTTCGTCGACGACGTTAAAGGCTCATCGTCGTTGTCGTTCCATGTAAGAGCCACGAAGGACGTAAACGCCTTATCAAGACGGCGCTCTAATCCCTCGTTGGATCGCGCTTGTCTGCCATGGCAGTCGTCGTAGACCGTCCCGGTAATTTATGGCGTTTTAACTTCCCCTCCGCGGCGCAGATTAGTACGGAAAATCCTTCGTGTCGATCGGTCTGCGATTACGCCAGCCTCGATTTACGGTGAAATGTAGGCTAATATTGGCCCACTTCTGTCCTGGCGTGCAGCCTAGCGTCGATCTTGTGAACCATCGATCGATCGATCGTCACTTGAAGATTGCCCAGTATTCAACTTTGATATTTTTTTGCTTTGTAACGTAAACGAAAATGTCGGTTGATTTTAGGCAATGAGTAAATTGCGGGATTTTATGCAAATTTATGCTTTTCTGAACATAATTCAAAAATTAGCACCTACGTAGAAATTTGCTTTATTCGCGAGATACTATAACGGATACGTTCTCGATATTTTATATATTTTTGAATATTTCGTACGATCCGTGGATTTTTGTATCTTCAAATTTTTTTTAAAGATACAAAGGTATCTACTGTTTAATTACGATGTATCTTCCGAAAATATTATTTTGAAATAGTCATTTGCAAGTAGTGGTATGTTGGACGTAATTGAGATATTAAAAGTGATCGATTATTGTCATATTGGTATGCAGGTGGATAATCTCATAAAGGTCAGGGTATCATTAAATTTCAATATTTGCATAGAAAAAAAATAATGCGGTAGTAGGTGAATGAAACGAATACAAAAATTGAGATTAATAATTTCTTAATACCAATAATATTCTTTTATGAAAAACTATCTCTAATTAAAAATCGAATATATTTAGTTAATTTTCATATCGTTTTGAAAAATATTCCTGCAAGGTATTTCTTCATCGATACTACGTTTATGTTTGGGAAATTTGACCCAATTTTAGCAATATTAAGCCTGTTTTGTTGACGTATTCATATACCGGGTCTGCATAAGAATAGAATATATTTAGTTAATTTTCATATTATATTGAAAAATATTCGTGTAAGGTATTTCTTCATCGATACGACGTTTATGTTTAGGAAATTTAACCCAATTTTAACAATATTAAGTCTGTTTTGTTGACGTATTCATATACCGGGTCTGCATAAAAATAGAACATATTTAGTTAATTTTCATATTATATTGAAAAATATTCCTGCAAGGTATTTCTTCGTCCATACTACGTTTACTGTTACGAAATTTGACATAAGTTCAGGCAATACTATGCCTGTTTTGATGACTTGTCCATATACCGGGTCTGCATAAAAATCGAATATATTTAGTTAATTTTCATATCGTTTTGAAAAATATTCCTGCAAGGTATTTCTTCGTCCATACTACGTTTATGTTTAGGACATTTAACCCAATTTTAACAATATTATGTCTGTATTGTTGACGTATTCATATACCGGGTCTGCATAAAAATAGAATATATTTAGTTAATTTTCATATTATATTGAAAAATATTCCTGCAAGGTATTTCTTCGTCGATACTACGTTTATGTTTAGGAAATTTAACCCAATTTTAACAATATTATGTCTGTTTTGTTGACGTATTCATATACCGGGTCTGCATAAAAATAGAACATATTTAGTTAATTTTCATATTATATTGAAAAATATTCCTGCAAGGTATTTCTTCGTCCATACTACGTTTACTGTTACGAAATTTGACATAAGTTCAGGCAATACTATGCCTGTTTTGATGACTAGTCCATATACCGGGTCTGCATAAAAATCGAATATATTTAGTTAATTTTCATATCGTTTTGAAAAATATTCCTGCAAGGTATTTCTTCGTCGATACTACGTTTATGTTTAGGAAATTTAACCCAATTTTAACAATATTATGTCTGTTTTGTTGACATATTCATATACTGGGTCTGCATAAAAATTGAATATATTCAGCAAATTCTCATATTGTATTCTGCAAGCTATTTCTTCGTCCATACTACGTTTACTGTTACGAAATTTCACATAAGTTCAGGCAATACTATGC
>JACXIP010000044.1:1628238-1638569 GCA_014737485.1 Bombus picipes | reverse complement strand
TTTTCATATTATATTGAAAAATATTCCTGTAAGGTATTTCTTCGTCCATACTACGTTTATGTTTGGGAAATTTGACCCAATTTTAGCAATACTATGCCTATTTTGATGACCTGTCCATATATCGGGTCTGCATAAAAATAGAATATATTTAGTTAATTTTCATATTATATTGAAAAATATTCCTGTTAGGTATTTCTTCGTCCATACTACGTTTATGTTTAGGAAATTTAACCCAATTTTAACAATATTATGTCTGTTTTGTTGACGTATTCATATACCGGGTCTGCATAAAAATAGAATATATTTAGTTAATTTTCATATCGTTTTGAAAAATATTTCTGCAAGGTATTTCTTCGTCGATGCTACGATTCGTTTATGGTTACGAAATACTTATCGCAAGATACTTAAGTTATCGATGGCTACTCAAAATATCAAGTGCACCGCTTGCACGTTTCATTTTGCTAGTGCTTAATGAGTAGTAAGACGAAGAGTACGTTAAGGTTGATAATTATATGACTGATGTTTATCAAGTTTTATTTCCATTAGATAATTGTGCACAGGTATTCATGAAATATGATACGGAAGATGAACCGATACCAACTATTCCAGACAACCTTTACAACCTTGATATCCTTTTACAACGCTGATAGTAGAAACACGTTTCTTTCCAACGAGCATGCGTCGGACGTCATATAAGCTTGCATGTGTATAATATTTCATAATTTTGAATAATCAGAAAACGTTATTATCAATGAATGAATAGTCTCTCAGCATCGTATCACTTCTCCCCTGAAATGCGATATAATTTCATTAACGGTAATGTAATTCAAATGACTAATTTGTAATTTTGCATATAAGTTAGACAGATTTTCAACGATACATTCGCACAGGAATTTGATAGATTTTTCGTACGACAGTGACGCAAGTTTACTTTTCTCTATGCGTTATATATTTTTCATTTAATTTTCTTTATTCTAATTGCTCTTATGCAAATGTTAGGAATCAAATTATTAAGTTATTCGAGAAGTTTCTTTCGTCTTATGAGGAAATAATAGACGCACAACGTGTTTTGTATTATTTTGTCGAATTACGTAGGATCCATTTTGTTCTTTTGCGATAAACACCGCGACATTTCACAGACTTGGTTTCGCGTTTGTACGAAGGTGCACTGTTGTAAACGACACGTTTGCGAAAGAAAGACACTTTCCGGACAACCTAATACATCAGAGCAAACGAAGAGTTCGATGGAAAAGGATCTCTAATCTGTTTAAACTATTCTAAATACTAATACGTTCGATGCTAATATAAAACGTCTGTATTTATCTGTCTCACCCCTGGATTTGCACATTATCTTCATCGGAAATGTCGTTACTTTGAGCAGCGATGATTATTCCAACGATTCTTCTCCGCCATTTTGTTCAATCGCCCAATGGGATTTCTTGAAACACACGAAAACTAAAAATGCACTGGTTGTGTCAGTAGCACGATGTTACTTATTGTTACACAATCGCGATGGCGTGGTGCAACGTACTTAAAATACTGTAGTATATATTCTTATAAAGACTCGAAAATTCATAACGAAATCTGCTAGAATCTAAATAATATAATTTCCATTAAAGAAAAATACTTTTAGTCTTACTACTCTTCGAATGTTAGGTCGTACAGAAAGTTTCTTTCGTTTTATAAGGAAATAATGGACGCACAACATTTTTCGTTTTATATTATTTCATCGAATTACGTATGATCCATTTTGTTCTTGTTGAGAATTTTCGATCTTAATAGCCGAGATAATGGTATAGGAACACTAAACTTATACTTAGAATTTATATTACAATAGTTATATATTTATTTGATAAACGATTTCAAAGATATTCGTCGATACGCACTTGCACGCGTCATACCCTTTTCGATACCAGACCGTTAACTGAACAGTTTACATTCCTTTGTCTCTTCGAGATGTCGCGGATACACATACTTGCACACACTGATATCCACGTACAAGTATCGCTACTACGCAGCTAACCTAGCCTAGCACATAAAACTATAAATATCTCAATAGTTCTAACAAAATAAACACTACGTTCGACAGATTAGGTTTCTTGTTTGTATAAAGGTACATCGTTGTATAAGACGTGTCCGTAAAAGAAAGACACCTTCCGGACAACCTAATACAGAAATACGGATATCAAATTGCAGGAAGAAAAATATTGAAAAATCAGGCGAATTCCATTGCTCTCGACTATCGCTGTAAAAAGTTACTTATTTGGCAATTGAAAAACAATAAAATTCCGAGTAAATACGTCCCTCGATAAATATTAAATCAGCGGCAATTTCGGCCAGAGGGTTGCTCCCAAATGACGGCGAATATTCCCGGCGGTCGGATTTCCAGATCGACGAGTCGTGCCTCTGCTTTTGTATAATGTAATCTAGAAGTTTGACAGGGTCTGACGGTGGATTGCTTTCAGCCAAGGCTAGTCGGGGCGACGAAAATGGGGAAACCAGGATACGAAGAATGCTCGCGTGGTGTGAGTCGCCGCGAAATAGGGGTCACAACTACCGCATCAAAGGATTATCTCTGGTATAGAAAAGTAATTACAACCGAATTACCATCTGCCTCAGTCCAATTCTGCCATTTTTCCCGAATTTCTGGTTTTTAAGAACAGGCAAATTCAAAGCAGCTTAATTTTATTCCCACGGACTAAGACAGTTTAATAACAGTATCACCTGTAACAGTTATGTTACATTTATGATAAATGGTCGATCTTTCATCTAACTTTATACCTGTCATAGTGCTGTTTAAATATTCAATCGTTGCAGTCCAACTGGCTATTGTATCATGTCAATAATCATCATAATTATGGAGGGCTATAGACAGGAATTTCACAGGAGTAAAGTAAACAGTACAGTAAACAAGAGTAAGACCTGGAATTCGTTGTGAATATGTAGCAAACGAACGTTTCATGATACGTTTATAAATACCTGCAAAAATGGATAAGTTGAACAGATCATTTTCATTGGATTCAATTCGTTGAATGGATTTATTAATGGTAAAAAATATAATACTAAAATATATTACTAATATATTACTATATTAATAATATATTATTTTATTATTATTTATAATATATTACTTATTAATATATAATACTTATACTTATATATTATTTTATTATTATTTATAATATATTACTTATTAATATATAATACTTATACTTATATATTATTTTATTATTATTTATAATATGTTTTTATTATTATTTTATATTATTAATAATATATTACTTAATATAAAAATATAATACTAATATATTACTAAAGTTTGCTTTACAAGAATTCCTACCAGAATTTCTACCTCAACATTTTCTCTTCATATTTTAATACAATTTTAGTGCTGAACATCGACGATTGTCGATTACTTGCCATTTAACAACTGACCAGTCGATAACACGTAACAAGTAATCCACAATACGTTCATAACAGACAGCAGCACAGAAATTCCAAGAATCATGCCAACAGCAGAGCAAAAGAATTCTGTTCACGGTAAGCCACAAAGCAGCTCGTCGAAAGATGCGCCTGGTCAGAGCAACCACTCAGCCCCTTTCTGTGCGGCTCGTCGTGTAACATATGCTTTTATCTAAATTAAACAGTGTCGGCGCGATTTTCATTTCCTGGCCTGAAGCTGCTGATGTTATCCGCAGGATAGCGCGTCGCGAGAGCGTTGCTAAGGGTTGGGAAAGCTCAGCCCTGCCAGTGCTCGACCAACCCTCGTGTCTCTCTCTTTCTCTCTTCGCCACCCTCTTCATCCTTCTTCCTGTTCTCCTTCGCTGTGCCGCGGCTTCGTCGCCTTATACACCCGTTTCTCTATACCTATGCACGCGCTCCTTCTCTGCTATCTGGTCGTATTCTAACACCAAACTCTTCATCCCCCTCTTCCTGTTCCACCCTCTCGTTCTATCGCCTGGACAAGTTACACGGTGCTCCGTTGCTCCCTAGGATATGGCCGGGATATTTCGTGCACTGGAATTATGCTCGTGATTGAGATTGTAATTCGAGGAACTAAGAATAGAAGTGGGAGATTAGTATGGCGAGTGGTTGAATAGATGGTTCGAATAGCGAGATAGTTTTATTGGCTTGGAAACTAAGTGATTGCGGATTTTGTCATTAGGTGGTAATTGACAAATCCGCAATCACTTAGTTGCCAAGGTAATAAATATTTAAACAAGGTAATTGTACCTCTTGGTACTCCANTTTTGACAATATTTTGTTAGGGGGAAATTAAAGCGTTGCATTTGAAAGGAGACAAGTTTGAGAAGTGTAAAAGGATGAAGAATAAGGATGGGGTGCACTTAAGGGGCATTTAAAGATGTAGGGATGCACTTATGGGACATTTAAAGATGGAGGGACGCACTTATAGGACATTTAAAGATGCAGGGATGCACTTATAGGACATTTAAAGATGCAGGGATGCACTTATGGGACATATAAAGATGCAGAAATGCAAAGACTGCATATAACATGCCAAAATATATACAATATGCAAAGTATAGTACTCGTTGGAGGATGAATCAATAGCAAAGAAATCTAGCCAAGCCATCTCTTCTATTAATTTCTTCTGTTTATTAGCTTGGCAACTAAGTGATTGTGGGTTTTGTGATTAGGTGGTATTGAAAAATCCACAATCACTTAGTTGTCGAGCTAATAAATATTTAAATAAGGTAATTGTACCTCTTGGTACTCCATTTTGACAATATTTTGTTAGGGGGAAATTAAAGTGTTGCATTTGAATGAGACAAGTTTGAGAAGTGTAAAAGGATGAAGAATAAGGATGGGGTGCACTTATGGGACATTTAAAAATGCAGAGATGCAAAGACTGCATATAACATGCCAAAATATATACAATATGCAAAGTATAGTATTCGTTGGAGGATAAATCAATAGCAAATAAATCTAGCCAAGCCATCTCTTCTATTAATTTCTTCTGTTTATTAGCTTGGCAACTAAGTGATTGTGGGTTTTGTGATTAGGTGGTATTGAAAAATCCACAATCACTTAGTTGTCGAGCTAATAAATATTTAAATAAAGTAATTGTACCTCTTGGTACTCCATTTGGCAATATTTTGTTAGGGGGAAATTAAAGTGTTGCATTTGAATGAGACAAGTTTGAGAAGTGTAAAAGGATGAAGAATAAGGATGGGGTGCACTTATGGGACATTTAAAAATGCAGAGATGCAAAGACTGCATATAACATGCCAAAATATATACAATATGCAAAGTATAGTATTCGTTGGATAAATCAATAGCAAAGAAATCTAGCCAAGCCATCTCTTCTATTAATTTCTTCTGTTTATTGGATTGGCAACTAAGTGATTGAGGTTTTGTCAATACCTCTTAATGACAAAATCCGCAATCACTTAGTTGCCAACCCAATAAAATAGATGGATGATTTGGATACATTGGAAGGATGATTATGATGATTATAGCTCTGAGAATGTAAATGTTGATTTGCAAATTAGTATTTCTATTATCGTATGAAGAGAAGAATATACCCACTGTGCCCATGTATGATTAAAAAAGACAACATATTTAAGCTCGAATCTATAGATATTGTTCCCCAATCATTAAAAACACGTAAGCAAGGTGTTGCTAATCATTTTGAAACTTTGGATAGATTTTTTTAAACAAGGAGAAACAACAATTCCCTGACGATCTCTCTTAACGAAGAACGATTCGATATCAATGGAGGTGAAGCAGGAAACAGTAGCTTTCACGTTTTCATAGACGCGGACGAACCGATTGTTTGCGAGGACTCGAGGTCGAACGCAAGAAGCGGTCACGGATATGACGCGTTTTTATCGACGGGGCAATGGGGAGATCGAAGCGAGCCGTAAACGTGGAGGCCGGATACCAAGATCCTCGCGAGCAGATAGAAAAGAAGGCATCCCACTTTTATACTCTGGAGGTTAAAGTTTACCAAGTTATTCTGACTTTCCCTCCGTCCTCGTCGTCGCCGGTTGGTATCGCGCGGGAAAAGCTACCCCGTCAGCTCGGTTGACGTCTCGCGTCATAGTCACCCTCGTCCCGTCCATCTTCCATCCCCTTTCTCGTCTTCCTCCGACTATCTTCTCGTTCTTCCTCCCTTTTCCAGATTCTTACCGTTCTGTCATCCTTCGATCGACTTTCCCAAGTTTTCCAACTTTCAGGACATCTTTTAAGGAAGCTTCGAGAACTCTTGCTGCCCCATGTTTACGTAGATCTATAGCGCGTAGCGAATTCTTGAAATTAATTCTTTCACACTGCAATAAAATGAAGAGTTTAATAGGAATGATTTTTTTCCATTCTATTTGCTTATAGAGAATTTATGGACAACCATATGCAAAGCACTTTGGACTGGTATGCCGTGATAGATGCGAAAGGAACACTCGGAAGTTTAACGAACAATAGTTTATTAAGAAACGATTTCACAGACAGAGTCAACAAACAACAATTAACAGATATGGTCAACAAATAACGGGTAACGATTAATAACTAACAATTGACACCGAGAGTTCAATCGACGCGTCGTTATGCAATGGCACTGAGGACTTTTATATCTCACGGCGTAAGACAGACTGACTGTCCTTTTGTTCTGCATCGAACGGATTCTTCCCTTCGTTGCCCATCGATATCCCCCACTAACATGCGTTCATTAGATGTGCTGCCGCGGCTGCCACGCGTATGCTGTTCCGAGAATTCGGCGGAAAGAGCGTGAAGATATCGATGGCACATTGGGCACATTGGGCACGTCGCTTTGACGGTGTAACGCTTTGTATCCAGAGCCGTTGGAAAGTTCCGTGGCCCGTGCCGCCACAGAACATATGTTTTAAACTTTTCGTAGAAATATGAATAATAATTGATATTATACGAATAATACAAATAACGAATTACACGAATAATATGAATAATCGTGTTGCGCATGGTGACGTGTAAGATGTGAAATTTATGTGCACCATATTTGATGATTTGGTCGATGGTTTTAAATCTGCATCCTGAAAGACAGACACTGTGAAAGGGGTAATGTTGACAATGCAAGAAATTGTATTTATACAATTGTATTGTATTATAACTGTATGAAATTTTTGCTCTAGCAATTTTTTACCTGTTTATTTTGCAACAAATATTGCTAACCCTCTGTAGATTATCTTGCTGCATACTTATTATTTTCTTTTTCACTGATGATCTCAATATTAGGTTGTCCAAAAAGTTAGTGTGCTGCATCTTTCTCAGAGATTAGGAGGAAAAATAAATCATAGTGGATTCCATTGTAGGCATAGAAATTCTTCTCAATGTAATTAATAAACAGAATTAAATGAATCAGGGTAACATTCACAAGTCTTCATACCAACTGCATTGGAATAATTCTTTTGTTTTCTAACCTTAACTTTTAACTTGAAGTTTAGCTTTAACTTTAATCAGAGTAACATTCACCAAGGCAATTCTATGTTCTAAAGTCTTTGTACCAATTGCATTGGAATAATTCTTTTGTTTTCTAACCTTAACTTTTAACTTGAAGTTTAGCTTTAACTTTAATCAGAGTAACATTCACCAAGGCAATTCTATATTCTAAAGTCTTTGTACCAATTGCATTGGAATAATTCTTTTGTTTTCTAACCTTAACTTTTAACTTGGAGTTTAGCTTTAACTTCAATCAGAGTAACATTCACCAAGGCAATTCTATGTTCTAAAGTCTTTGTACCAATTGCATTGGAATAATTCTTTTGTTTTCTAACCTTAACTTTTAACTTGGAGTTTAGCTTTAACTTTAATCAGAGTAACATTCACCAAGGCAATTCTATATTCTAAAGTCTTTGTACCAATTGCATTGGAATAATTCTTTTGTTTTCTAACCTTAACTTTTAACTTGGAGTTTAGCTTTAATTTCAATCAGAGTAACATTCACCAAGGCAATTCTATATTCTAAAGTCTTTGTACCAATTGAATTGGAATAATTTTTCTATTTTCTAACTTCATTTAACTTGAAGTTTAGCTTTAACTTCAACTTTAATTTTAATCTTTTTGCAGTCTTCTGCTGGAATGTGTTAATTGCAGCGATGTCTCATTTATTTAACTGCATATAATTATCCTTTAATACGTGACGAAATTATCCGGATAGTTTCTTTCGTTCTATAAGGAAATGATAGACGCACAATTTTTTTCTTTTGTGTTATTTTATTGAATTATGCACGAACGTGATAATAGAAATAGAACGAAATGAATTACACCAAATCCAATAAAATAATATAAAAGAGAAATTGTTGTTCATCTATTATCACCTTATGAAACGAAAGAAACTTTCCGGATAACCTAAAATTTTAACTTTTACGTATATAAAGATATCTGTCGGATATTTAAAAATAAAAATCGGATATCTTATATTATTACAGTGTAACGTGAAAAGAGATTTCAATTCATAAGTTTTCTTACTTTTAATGCTATTTTTTTTACACTCTTATTTTTTTCTAATTTCTTTTCATTGCATCTCTATCGGAAGAAACGTGTTCACGGAACCGAAAGTTTTGCATTCGTAGAATTTTTGCTGTCCGCTCGCGACCATTTTTCTTTCCCGCCTCTCGCCTCTTTCTTGTCCCATGTCTCAGCGTCGAGCAAAAAAGTTGGCAATTTTATAACGGAAGTTGGCTGAATACAAAATCAGTGGGCTGTCGCTCTTCACGGCCAACTTGTATCGTGTTTTAATGGAACTGACTCGACGCCGTCAACGAGACACCGTAGACCATTCCTTCGCGTAAATTCTTCGACAAACCTCTTTGTACTTGTACCAACGGGATATCAATTTTATTTCAACAAGAAAAAATTCTCATAATACAAAAATGATGAATCTTCATGATATATACATACACATATTTTCATGTGTATTCATCTACACATACTTCTACTACACATACAAATAATTCAACTTTTTCTATGAACATAATAAACATTTTGTTAATTGAATTTAATATTATAAATTCCATATCCTAAACGTTATCACAGGTAATATAATTATTTAGAATATTACTTCCAAAAAGTTGCAAGTACGCGTTCTTTTATATCAAATATCCGAAATGCAAGGAATTTTAACGTCAAAGAAATATTATTTTCTCGGTTGTCCATTCTCAACTCTTCGTTATTTTATTTTATTTTATTATTTTTGAAAATCTCCATAGTGCTAACCCTTTTAGATGAAACCCTTTTAGAAATTTATTGAGAAATCAACCATTAGGATTCATAATAAAAGAGAAACATTTTTATAAGACATTGGAACATTATTTATGGAGGATTGGGAAGATTACTTTGGTACTTGACGGTCAATCAGTCGGTTCACAGGGAAATTGTTTATTAAGCAGACAGGAAGTGCACAAGAGATAAATTTTTGTTACTATCACTAATATTCGCAGGTCAAAATGGCAGATAGAAAATTCCAAGGTTATTCACGAAATTTATCGTTATCGTAATCAGACATCGCAGCTTCTAGCTTTCTTCAATCGCTAAGATCTAAGCGGACTAAGGCTATTAGGTTATTTCATCTATAGATATACACATTTCAAAATCTGTGTTTACTATCATTTCGGTTGTAACGTGCTAATGATGAGGTCGTGGCCCTAAACTGTAAGGGACCACAGAAATGGTAATTTCTGTCTCTATGTCTGTTAATAATAAGGAGGATTATAAGGAAGCAAGAAGTCAAATAATCCTGTTGTAAAACAATAATCCAGCATAAATCATAACGTGTTCCACTGTAGGCATAGAAATACTTATCAAAGTGGTTAATAAAAAGAACTAAATGAATCAGGGTAACATTCATAAATCTTCATACCAACTGCATTGGAATAATTATTGTTTTCTAACCTCAACTTTTAACTTGAAGTTTAGCTTTAACTTCAACTTTAATTTTAATTTTTTTCCTGTTTTCTGCTGGAATGTGTTAATTGCAGCGGTTCCTCTATCAGTCAACCTCAATAATATCACACATTAAATTAATAAATAATGATAATGATATCTGTTACAAATGCATCCACTGGTTCTCTAACAGTCAACCTCAACAATATCACACATTAAATTAATAAATAATGATCACAATTTATTTGATTTTGATACGTGTACCTATACTTATTTCAATATATTTTTCTATTACAAATGCATCCACTGGTTCTCTATCAGTCAACCTCAACAATATAACATATTAAATTAATAAATAATGATAACAATTTATTTGATTTTGACCTCATACACTATACCTGTACCTATACTTATTTCAATATATTTTTCTATTACAAATGCATCCACTGGTTCTCTAT
>JACXIP010000044.1:1601914-1626525 GCA_014737485.1 Bombus picipes | reverse complement strand
TACTTATTTCAATATATTTTTCTATTACAAATGCATCCACTGGTTCTCTATCAGTCAACCTCAACAATATAACATATTAAATTAATAAATAATGATCGCAATTTATTTTATTTTGACTTCATACACTATACCTGTACCTATACTTATTTCAATATATTTTTCTATTACAAATGCATCCACTGGTTCTCTATCAGTCAACTTCAATAATATCACACATTAAATTAACTCCTTCCCGTAGTTTAGCGAGGCAGAATCGCGATGGAGATTTTGGCCCAAACATGAATATCGCGAGTCTGTCTCGCAACCAGATACTTGGGCCAAACGTAAACATAACAAGCCGAGCTCGCGGTCTGTTTTTTTGCCCTTTACGATCGTAGCCGAATGTTAGTTTCTGTTTACGACCATCAGTCTGGACTGTTTAGCGCGCGTCGATATCTACTGCTTGGGCCCGAGTTTCGTCGAACTGAATGGCACGGGAAGTGGGTAATAAATAATTATAACAATTTATTTGATATTGATCTCATACACTGTACCTATACCTATACTTATTTCAATATATTTTCTATTACAAATGCGTCCACTGGTTCTTCCATCAGTCAACCTCAACGTATTACAATAAATCTACATACAAGAGTACACATAAATGATTATAGCGAAATTGATACAGACAAATATAACCATGTTTCCCTCTTAAAGATATTAATTTTATCAATAGCACATGTACATTTTTAAGAAGCGTAAAAGACAGGAAATACAGAACCCTGTATTTTAGCCAGTTTCATAGTTCCACAATATTATTTAATTCATTTAGATATTCCGTAAAAAATGTTCTCTTAATCACAACTCTCTTACCGCTGTGTGACCGGAGGTCGCATATTATCACGTCAACCATTCAACCACCAGCGGTGCCGTCGTATTTCATCCGCGGCAGATTCGCGTATCACAGTCACCTGGTTGCACTTGGCGCGCTCATCCCCTGTGTAACCCTTATCAAACTTCATTATTACAGGTTGTACAAACATAACAGTCCTTTGCAGGACTCTGCTTCCATCGAGTTCTAGACCCGTGAACCGCTTTCGCGGCGCATAGAAGGGGCCGTGTCTCGAGGGTTGAAGGGGGTTGCTTGCTCAACGGATGATATATTATCGGCTGCTGTTTGCGCTTTGACAACATCGCGAGGCATAAAAACGCTGACTCATTTAAAGCGGCCCCCGGGATTGCGCGGTGCTCCGGGAGGATCCGCGTGCCGCCACCCCTCTCGATCCTCCTCTCACCCTCTTCCAGCGCCACCGCCGTCCAACCTCCCCTTTTCCGTTCTAGAGCGATTCACCCCTCTTCTTGTACCCATCTTTCTCTTCTTTCTATCTCTGTTTCACCATAAGAGCTGTTCCAGCCTCGTTTTGTCCATCGGTTCCACGGCTCCCCGTTCCACACCCACCACCCACAATTTCCCGGTTTTATCCAGCACCGACTACCCCGTTCCTCCGATTCACCCCCATCTGGAGGACAGCTCCAGCATCTCGTGACTCTGTTTTCTTCCACGCCACCGGCGACTGGACTCATCCTCCTTCTTTCTCGTTCTCTTCTTCACGCTTCTGGCTTCCATCCTCGTTGCGAGCATTTTGCCTGCCTGTAGCCGCACCAGTGGCGCTGCTCCTCTTTCGGTTATCCACAAACTGCCTGCCAACGTTGCCCGTGGAATCAAGCCCCTCTCTGCCGCTGGAATCAAGCGATATCTTCTGTTTCTTTCTTCTTTTCTTTTCTTTCTTCTTTTGCTGCAGGGAGCAGGAAGAAACTTACACCCTTGGTCCGTACAGCTAACGTCTCTTATAACTGCGATCCTTCCTATAATTCTTGTTAAGGCTAATTAATTGCAATGACTTGTATAATTCAGTTTAGCCAGTGTTTCCGCATGAAAGGTTTGTTTGGCATCAGTATCTTCCCTACACTTGGGATATCGAATGTGCCTGAATGGTTGGAAAAACGATAGTTTAAATTACTGTTTATTCTTACATCTATAATCTTCGGGCAGGTGTGATCTTCGCAACATAAATAAATATAATGAGAGGCACTTGAAGATATTTGAACAATTAGTACAGTAGCGTTTCTGTAATTCTCAAACTTCTCCAAATAAATGTTTATTCAAAGGTACCCCATTCAGCGACGACTATGTCACTTTCCGGAATTCCATTTCGCCAGCCCAACCATCAATTCACAGCGCAATTAATCGCACAAGACGACCGCAAGTTCTATCTGTAATTTCTCTGTGGTTAGGAAGCTTACGCGTCGAAGTTCACACAGAGAGATCAGAAAGAAGAGTAGAGTCGCATCGTTTCATTTAACGCTTTGACTACCACGCAGAAATCACATGTTTCGCTCGGGACGCCGCGGATTTAGCTTTCCTGAATGCGAAAATCACCTGCCAATTGTATTTGGACTTTCGCGTCGATTTGCTGGCTGTCGTGGTTTATGAAAAGGACTTGAGGAAAGCGGATTGAATTGTTGCAATTGCAACAGAAATTGAAGCGCTCCGGTCACCAGTGACCACCGTGGCGTCCCAGGAGAAACCGTGGCCATATATGGCCCACGTGGCAGTCAAAGTGTCAATAAAACTCAAATTCACCCGACTTCAACGCTCTTCATACTCTAATCAATGCAACAAAGTGATCGCAAGTTGTTTCATACGTTCTGTCCCTAATTTCTACCGCAGAGTGGCAATCTTAGACGCAAGCTCGTAGGAGCTTAGGTGCGAGGAGGGTGGTGGCGTAGGATCGGAGAAATGTGGGTCGCGAGGCGACCCTCCAGTGGATCTGGCGGGGTATTCAATGGGGTAAATGGGCTATTGCATATTAAATACGCCGATAGGGGAACGAAACGAAAGAAGATGGGAGAAGGGGGACGTAGAATGGTTCTGGGTTCCGGGAGCAGCGTGTGGAGCAATGTGTGTAAGCTTGATGCGGTTATTGATTACAGGCTACTGTCATTGACGGCCCGTCATATGGAAACGGTGACCGTTTTTCGTTACGCATACGCGAATATGCCACGCTACAACGCGGCCATCCTACTCGCTCTCGCAAATGCCCATCAATTTCTACGTCCCGTCCTCTTCGATTCGCCACTTTCTCTTCTTCCGTTTCTTCCATTTCCCAATTTCCAGCCGTGTGCAACTCGCTTCGAATAGCTTTTTCAATGGTATTGTCACGACAAGGGACGGTCACTCGACGTGCATCTCGAGTCTTGTCAACATCGACGAACACGGCTTACCAATTATACGAAATACATTGGACAAAGTATGGTTGAATCGTTATGAAATTACAGTCAAATTCTTAACCCTTCACGCTCTGACTTCGAATCGTGAATCTTCGAAGTCTGAAAGGAACAATATTAGGCTTCGCATTCAAATAACGATTACTTCTATTCTTTTTTTTTTTTTTTTTTGTGCAATAACCCACTTGCCAACTTTTTCCCGCTTCCGACGTTGAAGGTGAAGAAGAGATCTTTGGCAAATGTTCTGCTCGTTTTCTCCGGCTAAACAAATTATGAATTGCTTTCTGGATATTTTCGACCTGGTCCACTCTTTGTGCAATATCCGCGCGTTTGTCGCTGCCAAATCCAAAATATTGAAAGAGGACTGGAAGTCCACACCAAACTTTGTTTTATTGTAAAAAGCAACGGTTTCTGGAACACGTTGATAATTATCTTCTGTTCTGTTTGGCGCTTGGAAGGAGCACTTTTACTTTAGGTTTACTTTCATACACAGCAAGTTTTCTGATTTATATAAATCTGAGGAAAACAAAGCGATCTTGTGCTTCCTCGTCTTCGCTGGTTTTGCCGGTTCTCTTTTATTCGACCGGATGGTCCTAATCAAAGTTGTCTTTTGTGTAAACAATTTTCTGCTAGAGGGAGGGGCGTGCTTGAAAAGAAATCGTCTGTTCTTTTATTTCTGCCTCGTTGTAAATATGGTCCGTCTAATTTTAGCGTTATAAACTCTCGTTATAAAACACTTTCGTTGGGAATAATTGCTCGTGTATTGAAATATTCTCATGTGGCTTATAAGAAGCCTGGCTATTGCTTCTAAACCTGCTTCATATTTCGGAGAATACAAAATTTGTGGTTAAAATTTATGGTTTCTGAGAGATTTCATTTCGAAGTTCGAAATCTATCAAATTGCCGGGTCCCGTAAACTCAGTGTTAATGTTATTGTTATTTTTCTAGTGATGATTAGAAAAAAAAGACTTTTTATTTATTAACAATTTATTTAAACGCGAAGCCTAATATTGTTCCTTTCAGACTTCATTTGAATAAATCGATTTTTTAAAGAAAAATGCGTATTTTCGTTTATCCGTCAATTTGACGGCTGCTCGCAGAGATAGGTATATACGAAACGAAGAACAATTTCTGTTTTGTACAGGGTGGTTGGTAACTGGCGGTACGAGCGGAAAGGGGGTGATTCTAGGCGAAAAAATAAGTGGAAAATGTAGAATAAAAATTTTTCGTTCGAGGCTTTGTTTTCGAGAAAATCGACTTTGAATTTTCGCTCGGTACGCCTGCGCTTTATCGCGTCTCGTTATACGGATCTCACTGTAGATCGTTGTCTCGATGGAAAAATTAAAAAAAAGAAAAAATGTTTATTCTATATTTTCGACTTCTTTTTTCACGTAGAATCACCCCCTTTCCGCTTGTACCACCAGTTACCAACCACCCTGTATTATTTTATTGAATTAGTTATGATGCATTTCGTACTATTTCTATTATTATGTTCGTGCATAATTCAATAGACTAATATAAAACGATAAACACTGTGCGTCTATTATTTCCTTCTAAAACGAAAGAAACTTTTCAGACAATCTAATACTTCGACTTGCAAGTTTCTAAGTGTCAGATTTGAAATGCTACAATGACGTGTAAATAATAATATTAAAATCGTTCAAAACAATACTTATACTTATCTGAGAAATAATATGATTTTGATTACAATATTTATATTAATTATAATTGAGTAATGTGTGGAATTCGAATCGACTGAATAATCGAAAATGAAAATACATTAACGTGTCGAACTGTTCGTCGAAAGCTACCTACTTTGTGACTTTTCAATGCGAACGAGAACAAAACTTTCATCAACTAGGCATATTATAACGAAGGCATAAAAAGTTACAAACTTAAAAGCTAAGCAAAAAAACATTGGGGATAGGCAGGGTTTTCACGTAGGCAAAGTAATTTCAGTGAGTTAATTTATGTCAGGTACGAAGGAGAATAAGATGAAACAGTTGTATAAGCTCCCAAAGGGAGATAATTATCTATGTTGGGATAGGTAAGGGTCACCTACAATGTGTGGCGATGCCATAAACTATGTGCAAACAAGTTTACCTGATTCCTGGGAAACGTCCAATACAAATATTTCACGCATATTCTAAACTCGTGCAATTTTCAATTTCAATGGTATTGCACGCTTATTAACAATCGTATCTGAAAAAGAAAGTAGTAACTTTACTGAAATACGTGTAATTTTGTGCGCTAGGTTAGTTTAGCCGCGCGTAGTGACATACACATGTGAGTATGAACGTGTGAAGTACGTACGTACACAGCGTCTGGTAAAGCAGATGAATGCAACTGTTACGCTAGTAGCGCGGTATAGAAGATGGTGGGACAGAGAGAGTGCTGAGACGCGTGCAAATGTATATCGACGAAGATCTTGTCGATCGCATATTAAATAAATCTGAAACTATTTTGATATCAATTCTAATTGTAATCTAAGTGTTGCTATACATTTATTTCGGCGATTAAGATGCACAATTCTCAACAAACTTTTATAGAATGCACTTCATTGTTATTGGAGACTTCCTTCCAAAAGTGAAACACACAAAGTTATTTTGAGATTGAACGCTAATGTCTAAATATATTGTGACTAAACTTATGTTTATGTAAATTCTGATTTGTGAAAATGCAACTAAAGAAATGGAATGTAAATACAGATTTCATATTCCAAATATTACAAACCAGATACTTTACATGTTTGTACATTCACACATATTACGTGCGTTCTATACATTTCTATTTATTTAACTACGTTAACTGCGTTCGACGTGTATACGCGACAATCCAAAACTTGACTTCGGCGCGATTGACGTGTATACTCCTCGTGTGAAATAAAAGATTAGCATTTACTATAAAAACTCTAAATTTTAGAGTAAAAAGGTAATATTAGTGATTTTTAGTGTTATGTTTTCTTTATACTTCCAGTAAACTTATTGTTTGTTTTATAAAAAATAGTTTGATTATTTGATACATATATCGGTTATTCCTCGAATTGTTTTGTGTTTTATACCAGCTACACCTTACTTTCCTTTCAAACCTTACTTTCAAAAATACCACATTGAAATCAATTTAATTAAAATTATTTATTATCAATTAAATCAATATAATCAATATAAATATATAATTTCAATATATAAAATCAATATAAATATAATTTAATCAATATAAATCAATTTAATTAATATTATTATTAAAATAATTAAAATTATTTTTCTCTAATGTTTCTTGTTTATATTAATATAATTTTATTATATTTTAGCAATTTTTAAATTTTTAATAACGATACCTTTTTCAACAATGAATTGTTAATTTTTTATCGAACGAACATGTAATCCTTCCTCGTTTTAATTTACTTTTATCGTAAAATTAACAATAGAAACATTTTACAATTTTCCTTATTTCAAAACGAAAGATCTTTCAATCGTCTACGCTGAAAATTCTGCGAAATATTAGGTTGGCAACTAAGTGATTGCGGATATTGTCATTATCACCTAACGACAATATCCGCAATCACATAGTTGCCAACCAAATACGATATCGATTGATCAAAAAAGAAAAAGAAAGGAAAGCGGGGGACAAAAAATGAATGAGTTTGGCAAAGAGTTAGACAAAGTCACAGTCACCGTGAACATCGACAGACAGAAGGCCAGAGAGGAGCGGACAGAACGAGAGTCCCGAGGACGTGTGTCCCCAAAAGCCGTGGAGCTCAGCGTTGAGTGATGGCCGCTCAGTCGACCTCGTAACCGGCGCCATACATCATTCAAGATGGCTGGCTTCTCACGCTGCTCGGGGAGAGACAAGGGTGACAACCCTCCCGTCTCTGCTTGCTACTTTTGACTGGCTACGTCTACGCCTTCGCTGATAATCGTGTTACGAAGATATCAATCTTGGAGCAACACCCCTCTCGCTTCTTCGTTGCAAACTGTATTAACGTTAAAAATGTGAACACAGGCGAAAGGAACTTGGAGCTATGACTCTTTCACTTTTTAACTTCTTCTTTTTCGAACAATCGAAAAATTCAAACGCTATCGAGAGATGTTTCGATTGATTCTTCAAATTTTTGCTCATTTTCGTTCCCCTTTAATGTTTTGGGAGAATGTAACGAGGGATGAACTTTAAGAGATAGCCCTTGTAAGATTTATTATATGCTTTCAGCTTCGTGATTTTATTTTTTCTTCGTCTTTCTCTCTTTTCTGTTTCTTAAAGTTTGTTTATAGTGGGTGAGAAGTGTCTCGATATTGAATATGTTGAGATGTCTTGGCAAATTTTGAGACGAGTCTTGTTCGATCGCTTATAGTTCTTCATCTGTATCAGAATTTCTTTGAGGTTAACATTTTGTACTATAACAACAGAAATGTCGAGAGGTAAATTTATAATTTTGTGAAATATCTTATATATCATTAGAAAAATGCCGAGAATTAAATTTACAACTCTGTGTTAATTACGTTTAATCATAAAATCACTCAGTGTTTTTCGGAATAACTATAATTGCTTGAAATCGTGCAAAATCCAAGGAATTACTATTTCAAAAATGACGTAAGAAATTAAGAGAATACGAAAGTATCTTGTACGCCACCTACCATGGACAATCTTGTACTAACCGGTCTTTTCCCACTTAAGATCCAGCCAAGAAATCTACCTTACCAGCATTAGATTCATAGAAAACTTCAAGTTTTTCCTAGTTTTCCCTATTGTTCCTAGATGAACCAGCCACCAAAAACACATTAATGAAATGTTAATGCAATTCCGTTTTTCTCTTCGTTGCAAAAAATAAACGCGACAAAGGGTCCACATTAAGCGTCCATCTCAGAAGTTTCTTTGGAAGTGGAGGAAAAATAACAGCGTGACATCGCGACAAGCGGTATAAAACGCACGAAAATTTAATTAAAAGGCGACGGAGACGTCACCGCGTCAGTTCGAGGGATGAAAGCACGGCGTTATTAATATAATTTTGGTTCCCGCGTTCATATTTTCGCTCTGTCCCACAGACACCTATCATTCCATTTTCCCCTTTTCGTCGAATTTTCCACGAACATTCGTAAGCATTTGTCCCTCGAATGAAAATTGCATTCGGAATTCCCGCGCTTTCATCCCATCTCGCAAGGATTCCTTAATAAGCCTCTTTCAAATGAAAAATCTTTAATCGTCCTCATAAATAACGAAAGAAGAGAAGAAACGAGCCAAATAATATTTCGATAATATTGAAAAAATTGCGCAATAAAATTTAAAAAATAATTTGTTCAATTTTTACGAGCGTGATCAGAACGCTGAGATTTATCTGGCGCGCCATGTTAGCGACGAAATATCGTTCCACGATTTCAGTATTATTCTAGATTTCTAAAATAAATGGTTATGTTTTTCTAAAGACAATAACGCTCGTCTATCTATCATGGGTCCGAGCAATATTGGCGTATCCATCGGATGTAATATTGAAATTGTATTCTTTCGTAATATGAGAGTTATTTATGAAACGTAGCAGGCAATATAGCGCGCGGGGATGGCGCTGAAATCTGATGGTGGCGTTACAATATGATGCGAAGAGGATCGGAGGCCTCCTTGAAATGCGGACCGTGCGTGACACTTCCTCCCACTTATGAAATATTTCCTCGTCCTTTATTAGATAAATCGACTAAACATTTCTGCTGCAGTACTATTTCTATTTTCCAATAGTCAAACTGCCCTCTACTTTGCATACGATGTTTCTCTTTAAATCGTTATTTAGTCAACCCTTTATAGACCTATAAGCATATTTCTTTCATTTCTCTATAAATTCACAATATCACAGTAATCACATTTCTGTTTCGTGCCCACTTGTATTTCTATTCTCGAATAGCCAAGCTGCTTTATATTTTATATACGATATTTTTTCGTTCTATTGGGTTGGCAACTAAGTGCCAACTTAATTATCAACCCAATATGTCAACTCGTTGTTTATCGATAATATCACATTACCGATTTTTATTTCGTATCATCCAGTATATTTATTTTCTACGAGACAATCTGTCTTCCATTTTACATACGATATTTTCTCCACAACTCGTTATTTAATTAACCCTTTATGAGTTCCATATTTCTTTCAGTTCTCCACTCAATCCTTTCTCGATGATATCAGAATGGTCGCGGGATTCGATAAAGATCGTGATTAATATATCTGACGATGAACAAGGAGAAAGAAAGCCGCGGAACACGGCATTTTCCCGTTGCGGGACTTTTCAGAAAACACGCTGGCAGCGTGTAACGTGTACGGTTAGAGCTCAACGAAGCGACAGCTGTTCGCCGGTTGGCTGCGCTATTCGATTGTCTCGCTCTTGATGATTGATGATCGTTCGGGGTAGCTGCTGCTGCTGCTGCTGCTGCTGCCTGCCGCTGCCCGCCACCTTGACACCGCGTCTGTCTTTTCCCTCATTTCCCGCCGCCTCTTTTTTTCGTTTCCTTGGCGATTCCAGTGCATCGTAGCCGGTCGATGTACCAGCCTGGAATATCATTTTCTCCAGCAATTCACCAGCCACGATTCTGTCTCCTTTTAATCGCAACTTCTTGATATTCGGGTCGACTTTAACGTAACTGCCTCGAAGAAAGTTTTCACAGTTCGGCTTGACGGAATTTTGAGGAACGTAGCGTGTAAATTTGTTTTGATATTGAAACAGTCGTAAAATATAGTAAGGTATTGTAAATAATGTGGTTTCAAATGTTATATACACATGCGTTATTTAATTTACCCTCAGATAACGCAAACTGGGTCAACTGTATTATTGAAATTTTTTCATTTTTAGGCTATATGTTAAAAATGACAACGTGAGTTCGCGCTCGCCATCTATATGCAGATACGCTAGTTACAATAAATAGTAACTAGAAGATAGTTCTAGATATAATCGATAGATTTAATCGATAGGTTTAAGATATTCTTTTGTTTTTATCCCATATAAGAAAGTGCAATGAAGGTTATTCAGCTCAGAACGGTGTGATAGATTCATCCGAGGAATAAATAGCTATTGTGATGCTACCTCTAAATACAGAAATAACAACACCATATTTTTGTGTTACGTTTTGAATATATTGTTCATCGTGATATTCAAATATCGAAGGAGGTTAAAGTACTTTGTTTATTGTAAAATACTGTAAAAAATGTATTAGGTCGTCCGAAAAGTTTCTCTAGTTTTATAAGAAAATAATGAATGCACATTTTCGGTTTTATATTATTTTATCGAATTACGTATGATCCATTTTGTTCTATCAAAATAAAAATCGCAACGTTCGACAGGTTAGGTTTCTTGTTTGTATAAAGATGCGTTGTCGTAAAAGACGTGTCTGTAAAGGAAAGACACTTTTTGGACAACCTAATATTTTGTTTCAACCGTTTTATTTTTGACTTTTACAAAATTTCAGCTGTACCTTTGAACGCAACAATTTTACAATCACAATTCATATCACAATATTCCAGTTTGGTTACAAAGTAAGATTAAGTGGTAAGAAAATTAACAAAAATATCTTGATCACGTCTTTTTCTGTGATCCTCGTATCAATCTTAAAATAACGACACGCAGCCTTCATCAGGTGAGAATTAAAACGACATTTTCCAAGGAAAGAAAAAGAAATTGAAATAAATTTCCAATCCCCAACAGGTTCCTCTCTCTACTCTTATTTACACGCGTGCTGCAGACAATTAAACCTGCCGCTAAAAAGGTGAAATACACGTTTCTTCGCGTCGAAATGGAATCGCGCTGCCGGTTGTCAGTGTCCAGCTCCGAATATCCCAAAGAGCGGTTGGCCAGTAGCAAAAAACGCAATTCCAGCGGCGCGAACGCGGCCAATTCCGCTCGAATCCCAATCCGCTTGGCGTACAAGGCAAAAAGAAGATGTGCACGCTGTTCTACCTGGCGAGCCAAGGGAATTAGCCTTCGGGAATCGCGGTCGCGATGCATAATGCAGGGGTAGCCGCGTTGGATTTATGTAACTTAATTTGTAACGCGCGACGTCCGACTGTCCTGTCCGTCTAAGAACAAGTTCGAAGAGGAATAAAGGGGCGGATGAGGTGGAGGGGATCATCACGAAAGCTACGCACACGCGAGACCGTGTAATAATGGTGAACTCGATGAGCAAGTTTTTCACTTTGCATGCAATAAGCGAGCAAACTCGACGAAATGCTCCTCCTTCCGCAACAGCGCGCCATACCAGCGGTTTTAATAAAATCTCGTTGATCTAATAACACGAGTGTGACCGTGGCTAAAAAGAAATCGAGGTAAGAATGAGGCTGACAAAGAGGGGGAAAGATATTGGGAAATAAAGGAAGCTGGCAAGGATGGAGATGCTTGTCATGGTTGCTGGTGAAAAATGTTACCATGGAATGGTGGGCTGTTCCTTTTTGTTGGTTTCTCGCTAGGGAAGGCACTTTTTTGACAACTGTGATTCGGAATTTCTATACAAAATTTGCCTGCTTAGGTTTAACACAATTATAATAGCACTCTGTTTATATGAACTTATCAGTAGACAAACCGATGAATCTATCAATAGATGAAGTTTATATATGTAAATTTAATTAACAAAACAAATAGGTGAATTTAATGAACAGTAGTTGGTGCAATCGAACGTCCACTAAAATTTCGTTCAGATAAATAAAAGTCATATAAACGAAGTTCTACTGTAAACATGTCAATTCAATGAACGAGAATATGAACATTCATGTCAATATATGGATTCTACCTAAGATACAGGACAATACATTGTGTCTTCGAACTTTACCTTGATTCATTTAGAATCTACTTCCTGAAACCTCTTCGTCTTGCACGGACACTCAGTTGCTGCTTTATTTAAAGGTCACAGGAAACAAGAAGTAACGTGCCACAAATTCTAAACCATTGTCGGACCGATATTGACCAGGTGTCCAGTTTTCAAGTAACAGCGAATAAACGAATCGTCACTGACGATTCTTCATCCGTCGCTAAGGAGGATCCACGTGATCGCGTAACTTGTTCACGAACTCGTGTAAAGTTGATGCTGTAGCCGTCGGATCTTGCTCGTATTGCGCAAATAGGCGAACTGAAAACGCATTGACACGAGAGAAGCCGTCTAATGCAAAAGGGGAAGCCGAGAGGAAGGACGATGGAAGAAGAGAACGAAGCTGATGCTGAATGGCGCCCTACCTGGTCCCCAAAGTCATAAATCATTTCCCCGTGATACTACCCTTCTGCGTTTCCCTGCACCATAACCTCAGTGATCGGCGACCGGCCAACATCACCTGCAATCCAGACTCCGTCATCTCGATCCTTGACCGCGTGCTCCAGGATCAGTGATATGTCGTGATGCACGCGTGCGCGTCCTGATCCGCGTATCCTTTAGTTTCCAACAAGTTAATAACGACTTCAGTGGTGTTTTCTTCGTTAACCGAATTTGTTTGTTGCGAATGGAAGAATTGTTTAAAGAGAGCTTGAAATTGGAAGAACAGTGGAGCATCACGTTGATGGTACCGGCACGTGGATTTGGCATTGAAAATAAGAATACAACAATGGAACAATATTGGAAAATTGGTTGTTAAAATTGTAGAAGTGTTTTGTTTGGTTTTATGAAGTAAACCTTTTTTTTTTAATCGTCAAAGGATTTTCTATGACAAAAATAATTTTTTTATTAGAACGACTGCTGTATCGTTGTGGGATTTTTACGGGGTCACTGAGTTCTGGTGGAACATACAAGTTTGCTTTAATTGGAACTGCGTGTTTCGTTACAAAAATCATATTGTATTTAGTTTCTTCAAATTCGAATAGAATTTATTAAAAAATCTAAATTATTAAAAAAAAAAATCTATTTAGAGAAGGTTAGATAAATTGGGCGAATAGTTGTATTTATAAAAAGGATACGTTTACCAGTTTGTTTATTAAATCATTTTGATTGATTTGTCCGGTGTTAAGGAGTTAGAACTTGATCACCCTTTATACACGTATGAAAGTACCCTTATGATTTCATTCATCGATGATTATATTGAGTTTCAGTTGAATTTTTCCCGGCAACGATCCTTAGATTTACATTTGTTGGAACGTTAAATCTTTTGGCAGTGGAAGAGAGAAGTCCTTCGGAGCTGGAATCGTTCGCCACGACAAACGTAAAATTAATAGCCGTCCTTTACTGCGCGGCCCTATAGTCAGGCATAGGCTGGTGGGGGACCATAAATTTCAGCACACAGATTCAAAATGATCCCCTTTATTGCCCGAAACCCGGGTTAGTTCTACCTCGACCTGGACCCCGTGCAGTCGGTCCATCGACTCTCGAGTCTCGTTTCTTTCGTGGCCGTGGATTTCCTTGCTTTCTCTTGGCTCAACCAAACTCGCCGTTAATCGTGAGTCGTTGCTCCCGTCGCACCGTGCGAATCGCCCTTAGATTGCTCGGTGTCGCCGCCAGACGTGAATGCAACAACGTGGATGTCGAATGGATCCTTGCACTTCTTCCATTGTCAAAGTAAGTACTACAACATGGATTATATGGCAATGCAAAAATATCATCTTAATAATTGGAATTTTTCGAGAAATTAACGTTTTGCGTTCTTAGTAATGTACTGTCGATACCGTAATTAGTTTGTTTCGGATCAAATGAAGTGTATCGCTGTGTATTAGTATTTGATAGTCGGTTTGATAGATGTTTATAATTGCTTGTTTTTTCTCTTAATCATGGCGTAAATGTTTGATCGATGGCACGTACTGATTGCAGCGCTTCTAAATTTCCTGAAAATATTCGGCCGTTAGCGTAATCGATTAATTAAAGTTTCATTGCTATAATTGTTGGATAAATACTAGAGTTTAATAAGCGTGCATGTATAAGTAATTTGATTTGTTTATATAAGTAGTTTGATTTGACAGATTTGTTACTTTTTTTTATCATTGACGAGTGCAATTGACTAGAATAATGAAATATTTTTCCCTGAATAAAAGATTACATATAGAGCGTTCCAGAGAGAGTAAATAATTTTTGTATCGTCCTTCGGGGTAGTTAAAAGACGAGATGAAAACATTTTTATCCAATCCTATCAATTTTTTATTCGTCCATAATCGCCAAGTGAAACAGACAAATAACATGGCTGACACCACCTATCGGTGACCCCTCGAACGGTATTAAATCTCCAAGGATCTCCGAGGTGGAGCCACGATGTTGATTCACATCGTGTGCTTCCTTTTTTCTACGTCTTTTCGTAACAAAAGAGTTAATGCGGAAACTTCATATTTCATCTTAAATATTCTGCATTTTTTATTTTAACAATTGTCCATCAGAACGACCAATTATTTTTCTTTCGTATTTCGTTTCTTTCGCACCTACACAAACAAGAAATCCATGAAGAGAGATGCTGCCATCCCTTTGCACGTAATCGAAAGGTTACGTCTCTGTACAGTTCTTACAAAAAACTCTTCTTCAAAGATCTCCTCTCTATTGTAGTGGCTTAATTCATAAAACGGTTACTAACGTTTTATTATACATTTCTCTTTCTATCACTATCATCGACATTTATTATATTCTTTGTTAAATTATTTATCATTCATAAATAAAACTCTGAATCGTTACTTATCGTTCATTAAGACTGTGTCTTGAATATCCGTAACTAAGGTTAACCAAAGTTCGTAATCTCGATCCCATATCATTTCCATTCGGAATTCAAATACAAGAAAATACAAGAAAAAAGGAACATTATCTTCAGATTCCACTTCTTTCGAAACTTCTTTTCCTCGCAAAGAAAGAAAAAAAAATCGCTCGAGTCCCAAGACACTGTACGGATATGTAGGTTTTCGTTTCGATGACGACCAAATGAAGAGAGATAGGAAGAGTGAAAGAGAAGGGGATGGGAAAGAGCAAGATAGAACAGCCGCGTTTTATTCACGACGCTCCAGATACTGCAGCCATTTTATATAGATTGCAATGTATTGATCGTCTCCGCCAACAGCCGACATTCTACGTAGTATCAGAATGACAGGCTGGCAGATGGAATCGCAACTTCCCCTTCCCCTTTTTCCACCAACTGCCACCACGTTCCAACCCTCTTTCGATGCTTTGGACTGCCTGCCAACCCCTCGTCTCCGCCTATACCTATGTACACTTTCTGCTTAGCTACTTACAGAAACCTGCCTCTTCTGTATTCGTGTACCTTCACATCTACATATCTATCCGTATACGTATCTTCCTATGTATACTCTACGCTGTACACACATTTCCTATGTGTCCATAAACGCACATAGAAACGTAGACTTGTGTCCCGCTACGTGGATCGCATATACGTCTGTCCAGATATGTAAAGAATATGTAAATAACAGGGAGTGGTTAGATATGTACGAGATATATCGCGGTTTTTATTTATCCTTTTTGCAAGGAGGTTAGGATAAATGAATTTGTCGGTGGCACAGAGTGCAGCACCATGTCGACGATCCTCGAATGCTTGTCGAAAATCGAACGATCAAGGAAGCTTCTTTCTATGGAGGAAATTAATCTATTTTTTGTCATTTTTAGTACTGTCGCAGATTTCTTCGTTATCTTTTTTTTTTTCTTTTCGTGCTGAGAAATAGAGGTTGTTCGATGAAGTTATTTTTAACAGCAACGTTTAACGCACGCGTACGTGTCGCGCTTTCTCTTTGTCTTTTTAACCGGTTGCCGGATAGATAAATAAATTCGTTGGGGACGGAGTGGCCCGTTAAACGAACCGCTCGTTTTTTTATCCCGGTTTATGAGTGACCGAATTTGAATATTCGATTTCGTGTTTGTTTGAGGAAGCAAAATAAACGTACAGTATTTTGTTTCTGTTTTCTGGATTTTCCTATTTCTGAAAGAATTTTAATGAAGAATTCGAAGCTCTTCATGGTGGATGCTTATTAAAAATTATTGCTGGGTTTAATTCGAAACATTGAGAGACCTGGCAACGGTGTGGCGAAACAGATATTTCCCCCTCTCTCGGCTCTGCCGCGTCGTCCCAGGACGAGCATCCACTTTTTTAATTAAAATCACACGCCACCCACACTCTCAAACTTTCCGCGTGAATAGATTTTATTAAATTAGTTTCCAACCTGATATAAACAAGCTGTAAGATTGCATCGTTTGTAAATCGCTCCGATTGGTAAACAATCAAGATATACAAAAATAAATAAATAAATAAATATTATTGAAAAATACCTCACAGTATTATGGATAAAGATAGAAAAGCTACAGTTTTTTTCGATATTTATTTGTCGTATCAAGATATGATAAATGTACTAAAGAGACACGCCCAGTAAAAAATTCATCGTCTTTCAGAAATCTTTCCTGGCTGATGCTACACGAATTCGTATTGTCAGTTTCGTTTCGCTAGAAATCTCTTTCTGTTAAAGAACACGCGATAGATTACCAGGAGAAAGCCGCGATAACGTGTTCGCATTCGCGTCCACTTCACCCTGACAAATGATTGTCTTCTTCCGTTACATCCCCGCGTCTCGCAGCAAGTATTATCGAGCCACAATATTGTTGCCCCTGCCGTGTCTGAACGAGATCATTTTCACCGATAGAGACACTTCCACCGATGGAAATGAACTTTGCTTTTAGACCTTTAGATCGAGTTTACGGTTTTTATATTTTGAAATTATCGGAAGAATTCGAATCGATCGATTATCTCGGTTATCTATCGGCAAATATATTATGTACCGTGTAATGTTAATTGGAAGACTGTTAATTACGAAATAAATCGAAAATAATTTCGAAAACTGGGGGAATTTTAATTTTAAACTGTAGAGTCCATAACTCTTTTAACAGACTAGCGAGGAAATTTTTTAATTTATTAGCTATCAAATTCTTGAATTTTTTCGATAACAAATTTTCGAACTGTGGAAATTCCACGCAGTGAAAATTTCAAATTTCGAAATTTCCAATTGTCAAGTCGAGTCAAGTTTTCAAGTTTTTGGAATTTCCAAGCTTCGAATCTTCGAATAAATTTTCGAACTGTGGAAATTCCACGCAGTGAAAATTTCAAATTTCGAAATTTCCAATCGTCAAGTCGAGTCAAGTTGTCAAGTTTTTGAAATTTCCAAACAAATTTTCGAACTGTGGAAATTCCACGCAGTGAAAATTTCAAATTTCGAAATTTTCAATTGTCAAGTCGAGTTAAGTTTTCAAGTTTTTGGAATTTCCAAGCTTCGAATCTTCAAACAAATTTTCGAACTGTGGAAATTCCACGCAGTGAAAATTTCAAATTTCGAAATTTCCAATTGTCAAGTCGAGTCAAGTTTTCAAGTTTTTGGAATTTCCAAGCTTCGAATCTTCAAATAAATTTTCGAACTGTGGAAATTCCACGCAGTGAAAATTTCAAATTTCGAAATTTCCAATCGTCAAGTCGAGTCAAGTTGTCAAGTTTTTGAAATTTCTAAGCTTCAAATTTCCAAACAAATTTTCGAACTGTGGAAATTCCACGCAGTGAAAATTTCAAATTTCGAAATTTCCAATCGTCAAGTCAAGTCAAGTTTTCAAGTTTTTGGAATTTCCAAACAAATTTTCGAACTGTGGAAATTCCACGCAGTGAAAATTTCAAATTTCGAAATTTCCAATCGTCAAGTCGAGTCAAGTTGTCAAGTTTTTGAAATTTCTAAGCTTCAAATTTCCAAACAAATTTTCGAACTGTGGAAATTCCACGCAGTGAAAATTTCAAATTTCGAAATTTCCAATCGTCAAGTCGAGTCAAGTTGTCAAGTGTTTGAAATTTCCAAACTCCAAATCTCCAAACTTCTAAAGTCTGGAAACATCATATTCGTAGACTTTCTCAATTTTTAACCATCGAGTGTTAAAATTTTCGCAATTCCTAAACATCGAAATTCCAGAATTTCTGAATTCCTAAAGTATCTTCACGCAATACGTTTGCAAGCGTTCAAACATAAAATCTACAACAATAGAATATTCCAACACTCACCTCACACCCTATCCTCGCCATCTTACAAATCGTTTACCCTGAAAAATCTTTTTCTTTCTTTTGATTCCTCAAACGTAAAGAGATTTCCCGGCGTACGCTCGCTATCTCCACCGGCTTGAACGTCTGTCGCGCGATATTAGGTTCTCGATTCGAGGCCGCGAAATAAGGGACGCGAGCATGGAGGGTGGAAGGGGAAAACAGGGAAAAATGAAGGACAAAGGATAAAATGGGAAGGACGGTGGAAAAGCGGAATCTCCTGTTACGTCGGCTTTCAGATAGGGTGGACCTTTCGTCCGCAAAAATGCCCCGCGAGACCCGCGTCAACGTCCTCGAAGGAACCCTCCGCGTTCCCTGTAAACCCTCCTCTTCGTAACCGTCGGCGAACACTTGGACACCGGGAACGACGACAAGGAGCTCTCTGACTAGACGTCACTCAGATTCCAACTTCCCTCCATTCTTCTGGGCGACCATGATTTATGGTCTCGCTTAATGCAACTCTCCTCGCGAGCGCTCACACGCGGAAATTCGGATTAACCGGTCAGCTGTGCACGGAAAAAGTACTCGATATCCAGATGTGAGCGTGACGGAAGCTGGTTTGGGTTGGATTTCGCTTGTTTGTTCCGATTGATGAAGTGTGTTTTTCGAACTTTTCCTTCCACGTCCAAATGGATGCTGCAAATGTTTGCATGTAGAGTTTTCGTGATTTTATTTGATGCACGCCGTTAGTATTGGGATATACAGGTATTGCGTTTGCATAGGATGTGGTATGTTGTACAAAGTGAATGATTCTACTGATTTTGTTTCATAATTCTTTCATCATAAGTTCATTTAACTATTTCTGTACAATGTGAATATCAAAGGGCATACAATTTGGTATAGTTGTTATTACTTAGGTAGGTGTATCAGTATCTATGGCTATGTGTTTTATTTTATAATTGTTTCATCATAAGTTTATTTAGTTATTTCTGTACAATGTGGATATCAAAGGGCATACAATTTGGTATAGTTGTTATTACTTAGGTAGGTATATCAGTATCTATGGCTATCTGTTTTATTTTATAATTGTTTCATCATAAGTTCATTTAACTATTTCTGTACAATGTGAATATCAAAGGGCATACAATTTGGTATAGTTGTTATCACTTAGGTAGGTGTATCAGTAGCTATGGCTATCTGTTTTATTTTATAATTGTTTCATCATAAGTTCATTTAATTATTTCTGTACAATGTGAATATCAAAGGGCATACAATTTGGTATAGTTGTCATTACTTAAGTAGGTTTATCAGTATCTATGGCTATGTGTTTTATTTTATAATTGTTTCATCATAAGTTCATTTAATTATTTCTGTACAATGTGAATATCAAAGGGCATACAATTTGGTATAGTTGTTATTACTTAGGTAGGAGTATCAGTAGCTATGGCTATCTGTTTTATTTTATAATTGTTTCATCATAAGTTCATTTAACTATTTCTGTACAATGTGAATATCAAAGGGCATACAATTTGGTATAGTTGTTATTACTTAGGTAGGTGTATCAGTATCTATGGCTATGTGTTTTATTTTATAATTGTTTCATCATAAGTTCATTTAATTATTTCTGTACAATGTGAATATCAAAGGGCATACAATTTGGTATAGTTGTTATTACTTAGGTAGGTGTATCAGTAGCTATGGCTATCTGTTTTATTTTATAATTGTTTCATCATAAGTTCATTTAATTATTTCTGTACAATGTGAATATCAAAGGGCATACAATTTGGTATAGTTGTTATTGCTTAGGTAGGAGTATCAGTAGCTATGGCTATCTGTTTTATTTTATAATTGTTTCATCATAAGTTCATTTAATTATTTGTGTGCAATGTGAATATTAAAATTTGCTACATTTGTTATTACTTAAGTAGGTGTTTCGCTATCTATGGCTGTGAGTGTAAGTAATTGTTGATGTAATTTGATAAAAGCGCTTCCAATGATTACTTGACACTTTTGTTGAATATTATAGTCTGTTGGAACAATGTTTATTTCTGTAATAAGTAGACTTATTTACTTGTAAAGAATCCTTTGCTGTTAAAAATGGCTAAAACATTTACTGTTACTTATATACCACTTTGCAGAAAGTTGTTTCTATGAACTAAAAATTTGTAACAGAGAGGAAATTGAAATTCTGCTTGGGTTGTTAGTGTTGGTTAATCAATCTAATCTAATTACAAAAGGCTAGGATACTAGATACTCGTAAAAGGTGAAAATTGAACGAATTAAACCTAACTGTTAAAGAGCTTGTATTTATTCAAGGGCATCCATAAAACCGCCAGTAAGGCAATTAAGAGCTATTGTAAAATTTACCGGGCAAGAAATTAACGTTAAATTCAGTATAATACCTTTGGTTGATGCTACCAACTACCAAAACCCCATATCTACGACCATAAAAATTTTTTCAAAATTTCCCATAAAAGTACCAGTAGTTACAAACAGTATTACACACGCCTTTTGTATTTCATTTTCACACTATCAAATTTTTGTAGCCATCTGAAAGTAACCTTAAATTACATGAAATTTCACGTATCTGTCTAATTAATTACTAATTGATTAATAGAAATCAACTCTATTAATTAATCAGTACGTTATAAAATGCTATAACAAATACTGATATAAACACTATAATGCATGCTAGTTATAATGAATATATACCTTAAATCACATGAAATTTCACGTATCTGTCTAATTAATTACTAATTGATTAATAGAAATCAACTCTATTAATTAATCAGTACGTTATAAAATGTAATAACAAATACTGATATAAACACTATAATGCATGCTAGTTATAATAAATATATACCTTAAATTACATGAAATTTCACGTATCTGTCAAATTAATTACTAATTGATTAATAGAAATCAGCTCTATTAATTAATCAGTACGTTATAAAATGCTATAACAAATACTGATATAAACACTATAATGCATGCTAGTTATAATAAATATATACCTTAAATTACATGAAATTTCACGTATCTGTCTAATTAATTACTAATTGATTAATAGAAATCAACTCTATTAATTAATCTGTACGTTATAAAATGTAATAACAAATACTGATATAAACACTATAATACATGCTAGTTATAATAAATATATACCTTAAATTACATGAAATTTCACGTATCTGTCTAATTAATTACTAATTGATTAATAGAAATCAACTCTATTAATTAATCAGTACGTTATAAAATGTTATAACAAATACTGATATAAATACTACAATACACACTAATATAACAAACAGATACTAATAAAAATCCTAGTATAATATTTGATATTAATACTAAATATATTATGATGTGCAAATACTTTTTCCAATCGCTATAAACAATGTAGGTATGCTCGTTTGAAGATGTCTATCTATCGGTGTCTTAAGAATTGTCGAATGAAAACATCGATAAGGACGTGGTTAATCAGGCTGCAGTTAGTATAATCTACGTTTGCAGAGGCGCAATTGAATTCTCGACGGAGGGCATTTTTCAAACGAGTAGAACGACCAGAGTGGAAGGTAAAATTTTGCTTGGAAATGCGCGGCATCGCGATTCCTTGTCTGCAGTGGAGGGGGATTCTAACCCGCCCATCTGGCTTTCGGATTCATCTCAATAACATTAGCCCAGTCGTTTAAGCTTCCGCTGCAACCGACTTGTGTTTTATTCGGAGCTGCCCGCGTGCAATTTGTTTGCTCCGTTAAATTATCGGCTGAGAGCTCGATTTCTCCTTTTCCGTCTGGATATCGCGTTTTAGGGCGTTGCACGTTTATTATGGAGTTTCAGGGAATTTTTGCCCTGGACCGAGTGAAGTGTTTGTTCCTTCAATATTTCACGAATCTTCCTTCTTCTCCTTTCTTTCAAAGACAGCAACGTCTTTTGTTATGAAATATTTCTTCTTAAATTTAGAAATTGTTTGTCTTAGTTGACTGTGAGTCCATTTTCAGGGATGCCCGTGCCAGTTGTATCTTAATTCTGAATTTGATTATTGTAATATTAGAAGACAATATTAGAAATATATGGAAATTATTTTATAGTAACTTCATGTTAAGAGAAAACTTACAGTTAATAATCCCTTGCTTTCTCCTCCTTTCTTTTTAATATTGCAGAGTTCTACAGAAAGTAACAGTTGCATTTTAAAGTAGCTGGCATCGCTTTATAAACTGTATTTTATTCAAACTTTCTATCCTATACACCTTACACTCTCAATCATATGATTCTACCATTTTAAAAACAAGAAATAAGACGAAATTACTGCAGGTCCAGAAGCTTCTCTGTCAATCACAACTGCAAAAAGCAATTTCATCTATACACGACAAAGCATAGAAAATACTTCACATATCTTACTGCCAAAATTCATCGGAGAACGAATGAATATTTCAAAACACGACTTCACCTATAAATCGAGATATAGCGTACTCCGAGCATATGCTACTCCTACAATTCATCTAGCTAAACTGCCAAATAAATAATTTAACAGATTCTTCTTTGAAATTTCCAGGCCACTCCCTTTTGATCGTCGATCAACAGGAAGATTCCATAGTGGATCGAAATGCCGTGGATGACATAATCCATCCATGCAACGGACCCATCGATCGCGAAGAACACAGGCGACGGGAAGCGAGCCGATTCTTTTATGGCGTACTCGATCCGAGATTCAAAAGGGCAGCGAGCCACGAATGCGAATCGCGGTGTTGGTCGGTGTATGGAAAAGGAAATCGACCGGCGATCGGCATTTATTATTCAACACACGGAGCCCGGACGTTCCTTCCTTCTTGAAGCATTCCACGATATACGATACTCGATGCCAGTCGAAGACAGCACCTCTTGCAAGCATCGTGTGTCCGAGCGAAGATCGACGGAAATAGCGTGGACGACGTTCTCTCTTCCTGCATCTACGTAATCGTTGATCAAATTCGAAGATTTCTTCGTGGTAGAAAATGGAATTCGGTAGCGGGCAGCGTCGCCATAGTTTGTCGGAGAGTCTTCCGAGAAAAATTTCCATGGGGTTGATGCGGATGACCTTCGAAAGAAGAAAATTGTGAAAATCTTTGACGACAGGTAAATTTTAATTTAGAATATCTTTCGTACAGTTTGCAATATTCTTTGACAATATCTAACGGAGTAGAATTCTTTAAGAGAATTCACTTTCAAGTTCTTTCATCCCTTAAATAATTCTCTCTATGCTCTATAGGTATTAAATTTCTTTTAAGACAATTACAGAGTTCAGATAATTAGCGAACAATTCTAAAATTCGATATTTCTATTTTATATGGCGCGATAGAATTTTAAGGATAATTTGCTTCTCAATTTTCTCATCCCTTAAAGGACTAACATTTTATAAGTAACTTCGTTAAATTTCACTTCTTCTGACATATATACAAAATTCGAATATCTTCGACAAAATTGCATAACTAATTTTTCTCTATAAGCGATTATCCTATCAGTTGCCTGAATCACTGACGCATATTGCAAGCAAAATAAATGTTATTTTTCTCACA
Organism: Bombus picipes; assembly: GCA_014737485.1. Taxonomy (NCBI): domain Eukaryota; kingdom Metazoa; phylum Arthropoda; class Insecta; order Hymenoptera; family Apidae; genus Bombus; species Bombus picipes. Next base: position 1,602,783 of record JACXIP010000044.1, on the reverse strand, counting down.
CAGAACGCACGCTATCGATCTTTGTCCTCGGCTTTTCATACTACCAAACATCCTCCGCTATTTGTCGGCCACGTCGAAATTGCGCTGTATGCTGATGAGTTGGCGTGAATTAATCAATAAATATGTAGTCGCTGTGTTAACCACGGATACGGGTCGGTCGTAAACGACGTCTGGGAACGGGAGACCCTGGTCGGGATACGTGCTACGTGCGTTCGTTCTACATATTTTTGTTGGTCATAAACCGATCGTAATTTCAACGAAGCCGCGTTTAATGTATGATGCATCCACTACCCCAGCGCTAACGTCTCTTCGCTGCCATCGCTGAAACATGGTGGTCGAAAATTACTTTCTTACTTTTTCCATTCCGTTTCGAATATAGATACAGTGAATGTAAGGTTTCTATCAAATAGATTGTATTTCAGTAATTGATACCGTGCTTTCTCAGGTCTACTTCAAATTATTTTCAAGTCCAAAGAATTTTTGTATTTAATCCTTCCAATTGTATGTCAAGTGTGTGTCTTTGGATTTCTTCATCTTCTTTCTGTCAAACTTTACCAAAAATAGATTCCAGATTTTGTTTACTTTTACGTGTATCTTAGAATATATGTACTCACTTTTCATGAAGTTTGTTAGATAAAGTACATGATCATAATTACTTTTATTGGTACAGGTTACTTACAAACACAACAGAAGACTCAATTCTTCACTTTCTGTATTGTTTTGATATTCCACTAAACACTGGCTGTTTATTCTCTTATCCAAAATATCTAATATATAATAGAATTCAAAGTAAACTTTGTTACAAATACATTTTATATTCGTTGAATTAGTTATTTAGTTTGAAACATTTTAAAGTTAATTATAAACGT
>JACXIP010000044.1:1571818-1600890 GCA_014737485.1 Bombus picipes | reverse complement strand
ATAAACGTGAAGTTACTTACAAACACAACAGAAGACTCAATTCTTCAATTTCTGTATTGTTTTGATATTCCACTAAACACTGGCTGTTTATTCTCTTATTCAAAAAATCTAATATGTAATAGAATTCAAAGTAAACTTTGTTACAAATACATTTTATCTTCGTTGAATTAGTTATTTAGTTTGAAACATTTTAAAATTAATTATAAACGTGAAGTTACTTACAAACACAACAGAAGACTCAATTCTTCAATTTCTGTATTGTTTTGATATTCCACTAAACACTGGCTGTTTATTCTCTTATTTAAAAAATCTAATATGTAATAGAATTCAAAGTAAACTTTGTTACAAATACATTTTATATTCGTTGAATTAGTTATTTAGTTTGAAACGTTTTAAAATTAATTATAAACGTGAAGTTACTTACAAACACAACAGAAGACTCAATTCTTCAATTTCTGTATTGTTTTGATATTCCACTAAACACTGGCTGTTTATTCTCTTATTTAAAGAATCTAATATGTAATAGAATTCAAAGTAAACTTTGTTACAAATACATTTTATATTCGTTGAATTAGTTATTTAGTTTGAAACATTTTAAAATTAATTATAAACGTGAAGTTACTTACAAACACAACAGAAGAATCAATTCTTCAATTTCTGTATTGTTTTGATATTCCACTAAACACTGGCTGTTTATTCTCTTATTTAAAAAATCTAATATATAATAGAATTCAAAGTAAACTTTGTTACAAATTCATCTTATCTACGTGGAATTAAAACTACAATCCATATGACGAATATAACTGGGTGTCATAAACCAAATACATGCATACAATTTAATCGTTAATTCTTGTTGCATGAAAAGTAAAGAAGACGTGTTCTACTCGTCATATTTCAGAAGACGCTTTTCTCTTCGTCAAAAGACCAACAAATACGATGGAACAATGTGAAGATAAAAAAAATGTGTGTTCGATGTTTCCGGTGTGCAAGGGAGAAGTTAGGAAGAGAAGAAGAGAGAAGCTTCGTCACGGAGGCCTCACAAGCAACGATACGTGGGTAAACTCGGAGAAGACGTATTGCACGTGAGTAGAGGACGACAGGCAGAATGTTGGTTGAGTGACGTATGATACGAGGATGAAGTTACGCCGTAGCGAACGACGTGTCGCCGATTTATCGAGTTAAGTCGTCCCAAGGCTTATCGGCTTTCGTGTTCCCGGCCACTTGTTTTTCGCCATCCGTCGAATATTTGTGACAATTCACGCTGTCTACCACTGTATTTATAGTATGGTATCGTGTCGCCATGTAGCAGGTAACATTTTTATTTTCATTCGAGTAGATACGATGATGGAAAAGCGTGCAGGGTGATTTATGGAAGGTAGTCAGTGTTAATTAGAAGGTTAATGGAGATCATCCGATAAAAGAGTTTAAGTTGATGATGGACATCGATTGCTGGAAATTACTTTGCCTGAATTTAACATCGTTTCGGCAATTCTTTTCTATTTTTCATACCAGGCTACTCGAAACCATTAGAACATTATTTTCCCTGTCACTTTAACCTTTATCTATACATTTTTCTTTCTAGTAATCCATTTTTCCAATTTTTATACTTCAACCCTGCTTCAATTTTGGGACATGAAAGAGAGTTCTCATGTTTTAGGATGTTTAACGTATAATTGGAAGAGTGCAGAGATCAAGCGAACAAATCTTAAACGAACTCTCGGAATTCTTTTATACCCACAGCATTAAAGCAAGGAAAAAGTCAATCTAAATCGATTGAAAATAAAAATTGCAAATGGAATGTATTAACAGAGATAATAGAGATGATCAATGAGATAATAATTTCCAGATTTATATTGAAATTTCTTCTGAAGACAGCCTGCAATCCCAGCAGAGTTCCATACTTTCCACTTTAATCGAACCTCGAATTCTTCCTTCTGTCCGTGAACTATCCTCTCTGCCACCCTCGGACCATCAGATGGCCTTGGTCTTTTTGCACGCGCACCACTTGACGACGTGACCGTTTCCATTGGCAGTGCGGGTCCTCTATTTTTTCCCTGCTGCCAGTTTCGACAAAGATACGCCTGTACAGAGCCAGTTTCATCGAAGCCACCCCCTCAAATCTCTCTCTCTCTCCGAAGATGCGTTTTCTCTCCATTCTTCGTTTCCCTCAGCGGATGTCAGGCTCCTCCGGTCGCGGCTTCAGGAGAGCAGAGAGACGATCAATACGTCGCTCCAGAACGGAGAAGGAACGGAGCAGGCTAACGTTATTGGGAGACTTCGTTGGTGAGGGTGGGGGGTGGCGACACGAGGGTGGAGAGGGTAGGTCGAGGGAAAACGGAGCTTTTCCAGGCGATTCCTCCGAGAAGAGGAGAGCACAGGCCTGGCTCCGAGCAGATATGCCCGGCTATGAGCGCGAAAAGATGATGAGACGAAGGGTGGCCCCTGCCTTTTACCCTCTCCCTTTCGCCTGTGATCCGGTTGACAGGGATTCGAAGCCGAGGCTGCACGATTTCCACCGAGCTGAAACGACCTCAGGGCTGTATCCACTCGTGATCATGCTCTGCACGAGTGTTAACTGGATACAACTTTCGAGAAATTCTGCTGCGTCGTTTTTCCATCCTTTCCACTTGTTACAGCTTCTTTCTTACTTCTGCTTCCTCTCCTCCCGTATGATTTCCGTATAGCGGTTTCGTTAACTGTAATTAGACATAAGAATTAGAGCAAATACGATACAGCTTTATATAAATATTTCTCTTCTACATATTACATTCTTATCGTATGATTTTTCTATAATTATTTGATTAATTTTGAGATTTAGCTTGAGGGGATTAAAAAAAGGAATACATTTTGGATATAAAGAGCATGAAACGTTCGATTTTGCTGTACCAATTTAGCGAATCTTCCTATTAAATATATAAATATCTTTATCTTTGTAAATGTATCGTTATGTATCATTTTAATGTTGTGATGTTCATTTTTTACATATTTACATGTGTGAACGAATCCTTTTCAAGATTCATGGAAATATGAATCGGTATAAATCGGACATTCCATACGCAACTTAATGTATCTAAATATTGCAAGGGGAAATGGAATAATGGAGTAAAATTTGCGAATAAAGGACAAGCACTCGGTTCGGAGAAACTCAATCGTTTAGCAATGTCGATGACATACGAGTGTAGCCCGATGTCAATTTGTCATGTAAACGATAAAATTGTTCGGCCTCCCTTTCTCTTAATACAGAGCCACATAAACTTCCTTCACGCTCACGCCACACGTATACAATGCATGAATTTCTGCGCGAGAATTTCATAAGAGAAATTCTGTACATCTAATCGTTACTCGATACCAGGTGACTCTTAATTACATATCCATACAACATTCAATCTTCAGTTTCCTAAAATTTCCACTTTAACACTCAATACAACCTTTGATCTTGTTCTATACAATTGTAAACCTAAAACCTATACTTTCATCAGATATCTAAACTTACATTCTCTTTCTAAAATAAAATTGACTACCATATGGTTCTGAAACCATCGCTCCTTTGAATTGTACACCGAATAAATTGTAACTGTACGACAATAAGATGCGCAAACCTACATTTTCCTTCGCATATCTGAGGCTACCCTCTTCATAAAATTACATTTTTCTCACGATTCACAATAAAATACCTAAACTTGTCCCCTCTTCAAACATCCAAACCTATGTACATGCTGTTCATAAAACAAAATTCTCCGTTTCTAGTTCTTAAAACATCGTCTATTTTAATTCCATCTCTCGTACTACGCCAAATGAAACTTATAACTAACATTATCCATTACATTTCAGGTCTCATTTGTCCCTTTTACTCTGAACAATCGAGCCGTCATCTCCCCAAGCCAATTACCCCCATCCACAAATTATCCCACCCCATTTTTCCAACAGCCATCCACCCTCTAGCAAACGTTTCCACTCGCACGGTAACATCCGCGTCACAGGGAAAAAAAACGTTGGGCGCGCGTCGAATAATGCGATATCAATACTGATTTCGGGGGTTTTGCCTGTGGCACCTGGTTTGTTGGCCACGGCCCTGTGCGGTGGCATCCCCCTCGTCGCGAGTGGGGCGAGGGTGCGCGCGGTCCAATCATCGCAGAATCCGGGGGATGCCCCTGGCTTCGGCCGGGCAACCGTGGGAGAGACGCCCCGCGACTCGAGGATTCGCGCTTGTCGCCGAATGCCTTCTCCGCTCGGGGCCAAAAAGGACAGTCGGCCGCTGCGTTTCGTTTGGAAGGGCGTTGGCCCTTCCGCGCTTCCACTCGCGCGCTCTTTACACGCTGGAAAACGCGCGAATCGCGCCGCTATTGTGAACCAGGCTGCAAGTAGTGCATAGCAGTGAGACGAGTCGTGCACGCGCACGCAAACACGTACGGGCCCAGGATGCATGTGCACGCGTGACGCTAAACAGGGATGTGAGTTGAGGAATGATTTTTACAAGATTTTCATTCTTCCGTCAAGTCTAAGCGGACTGTCTTACTTAACTATTTCACTAATTCTGTGGAAATTCACTTTGTGCTCGATATTATGTTGGGGATGAACGGGTGTACGTTGGTTTCGTATTTCTGAGCTTTCTTGCATGATATTTAGTATGTGAATTTTGGTGGGAAATAGTAGAGAGTCCGGCGTGCACGTGCATGGGTCTGTTAACGATTTACTCACGTTTGCTACAACGATCGTGTTGTCCGTTTTCATGGTTTCACTTTTCTAATAGCATTCCCAGCATGTCGATACTTTGACCTCGATTCTGTGAACGTGAAGGCGCGCACGCCTGCCTATCTTATTGTTACTCGTTGGAATTTCGTGAAATCTAGTCTTTTTAGGTCTTTGGCTTATGCACTTTAATCGGTTGTTGAACAGCTGCGTTGCACGCGAGCTGTTTGCTCCGCCTGTTGCTCGCGCGAACGATCAGAAGCATGTAACGTTTTGTGTCCTCTTATTTTCCAATGATCAGCTATTCTGCAAATGTTTTGCGTATTAATACAAGTTCTATTCTCTTCTCTAATATTGTTATCGTATGAGAATCGAAGTACCTGATTCGTGTTCTGCCATCGCTCTTTTTCTTCCTCTCTGATTCCACGAATTCAATTCCGATCTCTTGTTAATTTTCCATTTTTCACGTCACTGGAAAAAATTAATGGAAGAGGAAACACGACTATTGGTCCTCTATTTGCCGATCAACTTTTGTACCATTAGGTTAGCAACTAAGTGATTGCGACTTCTGTCAATACCACCTAATGACAAAATCCGCAATTACTTAGTTTCTAACCTAATATTATACTATGCTACGATCACCTGTGTTTGCAGGTTGATTCATTCAACGGTAGCGTAGCCCGATAGAATTCATCGAACGAAGCGTTAAAAATCGACAATTTGAACCGTGGACAAGATAGTATCATACGTACAATACATCGACTTCCTTCTGTCGTATTCCGGATATGCATGCGGTGTCACGTCCGATTTTAGTGAAGGTTTTCCGGCGTCACGTACGGTTCGGTAGCTGGGACGAAATTTCTAATCCCTGCTGGCTTTATATAGTCATGCTCATACGGTTATTCATATTTAGCTACGTGTCGTTGCACGCTTGATCACTTTGCAATCGGTATCATGCAATTAATTCGCGATTACTATCGCTTGGTTATTACAACCATTGCCCGATTCGTATTCAATCTCGAGGATAATTCTTCCTGTGACACTGAATGGTAATTTAATGACTGGACGCGATGTACAATTTTCAGAGTGTAATTTAACGATGGGCAACACCGTGTTTGCTATCGATTACCGCGATTCATGGAAATGAGCCTTCTAACCTAAACCTAACCCTATCCTCCTCTTTCGTGGTTTCGACGTATGAGTAAAAACTGGGCTTCTGTGTTACAGATCTCGCTACCTAGAGGAGACAATGGCCGAAAAGAGTGGGGGCATAAGATAGGCACATTCGTGATCTACCCTGTAGATCCGGGCTTTTGTAGAATTGTAAATATCAGAAGCTCGTCTCTACAGGTATCTTACGGATGACATGCCACGCGACTTTAGATTACACTGCACCACACGTTCGAGCAAATCTGGCGCTTGGGCTTTTCGAACAATCCGATGAGAAGATACTTTAGTTTTAGAAACGAGTCATCGGCTACTTGCAAACAATGTATAGTACATTCGAACGAAGGATTAAACGATATAGCTTATTCGATGTATAGTACAGTTCTAGGTCCTAAATGTAACCAACTGCCAGGCAAAATATATTGCTATATGTAGGCTTAAAATGCGTAATTGTTTGTAGATATTAGGTTTAGATGGGATACATATATTCTGTAATATAATTTATTAATTAGATAAATATTTATATACTTATGAATTAATGTACATTAAATATGTAAATGTAATGTATGAGAAATAAATGTATCGTCCGAAATGTTGAGAAGGTCTGTCCTAATTACTTTATTTACCCGTCTCTAAATAACGAGATAAACAAATAGTGTTTAAAGCCATAGCTAATTTTTTAGTAGTAATTAATTTCAATGAAAAATTATATTTTCTTCTAGTTTGATGGAAATGAATAATATTGAAATTATTTGCTGTTTCTACGGAGTACGCTAGTACAATTTTTGCATCCCTACCGCAAATTTGTGAAACTATTTCTGCGCTTTCCTCCTATGGTGTGACAGAAATCTGTAAATTGCTGGAAAATTACAGATCTCGACATTACCGGTAGAAGGAACTATACAGAAATTCTTAAATATGGACTAAATTAAACTACGCCTGAGAATGTAAATTTGATAACATGGTATAAATTCCTATAAATCGTATAAATTTCATAAAAATGAACAAAGTAAAATGTCTAAATAAACAAACAAATAAACATCAAATAAAATGTGGAACCATCAGATGGCAGCACAGTTTAAAATTGAGCCACCCCTACGATGAAGATCATACTAAAAAGAAAAGCTTACCAACTTTTACAACCTTAAAACTACGTCAATATATATCCTATAATATAGGAGTTATATGCCTAAAAACACGAAAACTTCCTTCTTTAGCCATCCATCCAACGAAATCAACGTATCGCTTTCCAAAACGAGCTCTCAAATTTATACATCTAACAATTATCGCGATACTTCTAGTCATTAAAAGCGTTTCTTTAAAAATTCTTACCAGGGTTTTTGATTCCAAAATTAGCTGACCTACTTTCCACCATGTCGTCATTATTCTCGGTACGCCTTATCGCGATTCAAAGCATCTGTGTCCACCGTTTCCACAGCGACTCCTTGTCGTCATCGACGACGTGGAAGGGCGTCAGCAATCGCGTTCACGGTCGTCCTGAAAAAAATACGAAACATGTTCACGAAAAGGCGAACGATAAGCGGATCGGAGCACATGAAAGCCGGCCCAGGATTCGATGGTACGATAGCATGGTGGTACCCGGGGCGACGGGGTATTATATTATTGATCGTCCCTCGAGCTCTGTCCCCATCAGCTGTCGTGATCCCTGGCGTTCTCCTGGTACTACCGGGTTGCACGTTAACCTTTGTACTCACGGCGGAAAAAAACGTTTACAGGCTGGATATCTACTACGACCGAGTCAGCCGGATCTTGCTCTTTTTTGTGGTTCGACGGCCAGCCGCTCCGACGCGCATTTGCAACTAACAATAAATGTACCATTCTCTCTTACACCTTCCATTCGTAATATCGTGTATCGTTCGATCTGTTTGGTTGATCGTGTACCAACTGTAATATTGGAATGTTCTTGTAGATATCGGGTGACGCAAGAATCGTAGTTATATCGTTCAAAAATGAAAGTGTGATAATAGAACTGGTTCTGTTTAATCTTACGTGTGAGATTTAAATACCTTTCGTAACTGATAGAAATGAATTTCTAAAAGACCGTTCTTCAAATGCTACTGTAACAAGGAGGCTGCTACGTTTCCCATTAATATGAATAAACCCAAAAAAACTAACTCAAAATCAAATAAGATTAAATCGATTTTTGGAACGTGCTATGCATTCATAGTCAACCTATATTCGTAATAATAAACCTTTGCACTTTTGAATACATAATCTAGATCTTTCTCTCTCTCTCTCTCTCTCTCTGTCTCTCTCTCTTCCAAGAGATACAAATTAAATATCGGTGTCCTGCCTCCTTATTGCTGCAAACTACAATTCCAAATACGCGAACACATGAAAGTGAATAGATAGTATAGTAGCACAAATTTTTAATAAAAGATACTAAACAACTAGCTGCGATTCAAATCCATTCGACGTCGTCACAAGGTACTCACCTGTTCCAAAGTCAAATTGAAACGTGTCCTACCACGTATTTCCCAAAGGACGATCTCCTCGAACTACGTTCACGAATCGTGGAAGCTTTGTAACGTCGCCAGGCATTAATCGCGCGGTAATGACCGACAGATGAAGAAATATCGTTCTCCAATGACGCGCCACTGGGTTAAGGCGAATCCCCGCCATTATGACGTGTCAGCATCCGGGGGTAATCCACGATAACCATTTATTTCAGATCCACGGACCGTGCAGCGAAAGGGGTGGCAGTTGGGGGTGGAAGAGCCGCACAAATCTTCCTTTCGTGGACAAGCTGAAGAGTCTCTTCGACCTGCTTCTTCCCAACCAACCTCTTGTTTCCTTCTTCTTCTCCTTCTTCCCTTCTTCCTTCTTCTTCGTTCGTTCTCTCCCGCCTTTGGTCCGCGAACGTAATATCCTGCCCCCAGCCGCTGCCTCGAACCTTCTAACACGAAGAGATTCGTGTCCCCTTCTGCTGAGAATCAGCTAGCTCTCGAGTTTCGTCCGCGCACCCCTTCCAACCTAGTTCTCGTTCCTCAGAGTGTCACTAATGCCGCGAGGATTAATGCTACGCGGCGGGGCTTACGGCCACTATTAATTTCATCGGGAGAACAATATCTTATGTGGCTGGGTATCGGGTGCATGTTTCTAGAGCGCTTCCTGGATACCTGGCACACCTCTTGACGATCTAATGCGCGGTTAGCTGGAAAAGAGATCCTATCCACGTTGCAAGAGACCTGAAATCCATTTTAGGTTAGGTTTACCAAAGGAAATTATTAAATTTAGTTCTAAACAGCTACCTACTTGTGAATTGCTTTTTTCTGTTTGGTTTTTATTAACTGGAAATTGATATGTTAAGGAAAGAATCGTTGATTATATGTATACCATTGTTGACATTTTATCTGGATTTTGATAAACGGAAAGAATCGTTGATTATATGTATACCATTGTTGACATTTTATCTGGATTTTGATAAACGGAATTTACCGAGGAATTTTGTTGTTTTTCCTATATTACATCCCTTTTGCATATTTACTGCTGAAAGAATTTTTATTATTTACATATGTTTAACAAATAATTTTCGTTTAAGACCACAAGCGTTATAAATGTTTCTTCCAAATGTTGTATATATTTTTGTGTGTGTGTGTGTGTGTAATAAAATACGTAAGAAACCGAATCTGAAACGTAGATTTTTGAAAGTAGTAATGTATTACATGAAAAATACACCGAGTTGACGGATCAATGTAAAATTATGTAAACAATGGATATAACATTCTGGAAATACCTACGACAAGGAAAATTGTTCCCTAGCGTGCGATAACGTTTGAATCGTTGCAAGAGGAAGGTATCAATGCATCGGAATCGCGTTTCTTTTCCTTCGACGTTTCGAGAGCATCATAGTTACCGGTAAGCGTGACACAAAGGTTATTACGCTGGCACGATAACATCCGGGCATAGCTGACGTGTTTGACTGACGAGCTCTCAGACGTCGCTGCAGGAGCACGCCATTTGCGGACGGCCGGCTGATACTTATCTGCAGGTAATTAGAACTTGGACCTGGAATCACGCATACAGTTTCCGCCGTTGTTCCAGGACTGCTTTCGCACAGTAACACTGACAATGATAATTATACACTTCCCCTGTACTTTGACATGGTTGACGTATAGTTTATAGAAGCCTCGATTCTGTGTATCTTCAAGGGAAGTTTTTTCGATTCGTATAGAAGTTTATGTTGGTTAAGTGTGTCGACTTTCGGTACTACGCTGCGAATGTCAACAAGGTGGACAGTGTAAGTAACGCTGGAAGGTTATGTGCCCGGTCTATACAGTTAAGGTACAAAATTTGAATTTAAATTTATATTCAAATGCAATGTAAATTTGAATTTACATTTGAAATTAACACTAGGTGGTTTTCAGATTTTGAGATTATGTTGTTTTTAGTAATTACTAAAAGTATACAAGTGCTCTGTTGACAAACTTGATGATCACCGATGTTGACATGGATCAAGATTCTATTTACGTATTTATGTTTATCATATTATTTTAATTGCAACTAGGTATATATACATAAATAATTAAATATAATGCTAAATTTCCATCTTGACACTTTCTAGAAGCATCGACTAAAGTCATTACACAGACTGGAAGCGAAAAGTAGGAAACTGTCGAGGAAAAGGCAACCGGACACCTTTCTCGTTAATAGAGAACGGCGGAACTCTTTCTATCAACTTTCTAGTCCCGTCACGGCAATTAGCAAAGTACTTGCACGTGCGGATAATCCTCTCGTGGCAGAAGCGCGACTTATTTATGACCATCCGCATCCCGAGACCCGACTAAAGGGTTAAAAGCGAAACAATGCCACGGTCGACATTGTTTTGATGCGGTCAGAACTGAGGAAGATCGGTGAAAAGATGCATAAACCCTCACGTCGTGTGCCAGTTTTCCAAAACGGATGCTTCGGCGTGAAACCCGCTAGTCGTCCCATCCGCTGACATTTTCTCTTTGTACGAAAATTGCCAATAGAAAGGTTTGTCTGTTCGACCGCTAGAATTCTTGGAACTTTATTTGTCGATATTTGTCGGATATTTGTCGAATTTCTTTGTTATCGGTAATATTAGCCTTTCATTTCTCTTCTCTTTCCAAAATCTTCTTCTTTTGATATGAAATATGTCAATTCAAGATGCAGTTTGAATTACACGGAATTTTAGTTTCATATTGTGGTTATTGATACATATATTCAGGATTTTTCTGTATGATAATTTCATAATTGACAATATTGGTGCCCTAAGCTTTTGGCTAATATACATATATTGAATTACAGAGGATTTTAGTTTCTTATTGTGGTTATTGATATATGTATATCAATAAATAATAATAATTGTTACATATATATCAATAACCACATAATATATAATATCACATAACCATATAATCAATAATATTAGCTTTCCATTTCTAAATGGAAAAATCTTCTTTTGATATGAAATATGTTAATTCTAGATGTAGTTTGAATTACATATATATATCCATAATACTAGCTTTTCATTTCTCTTCTCTTTTCAAAAATCTTCTTTTGATATGAAATATGTTAATTCAAGATGTAATTTGAATACATTACATGAATCATATATATGTATATATATGTAATTCAAACTACATTTTGAATGCAATTTGATGTAATTTGATGTAATTTGAATACATTACATGAATTATATATATATATATATATATATGTGTGTGTAATTCAAACTACATTTTCAATTAACATATTTCATATCAAAAGAAGATTTTTGGAAAGAGAACAGAAATGAAAAGCTAATATTACCGATTATGTGGTTATTGATTATATATATATATATATCAATATATCAATCAAATTCTCTGTAATTCAATATATATATTGACCAAAATCTTAGGGCACCAATATTGTGAATTATGAAATTATCATCCATGAAAATCCTGAAAGTATAATGAGCACTTACTACCGCGTCGCCAGGAAACGAAAGCTTGCTATCAAAGGGTAAACGCTGTACCCTATTCGACCGGTATTTTTGCAACGATACTGCAGACCCAGGTTCTCGAGAGGAACGATAACGGTAATCGTAGCGTTGGTTGGCGGCCTCGCAGAGGAAGGCAGCCACGGTGTTCATGATCAGAAGAGCGGCAGTATCCTGGTCCTCCCTTTAGTAGTCTCATACCACTAGCGTATACCCTTACTATGGTACCCCTGGCGGCGCGGTGCTAGCCATGACACGAGAATGTGATTAATGATCGCAACAGAGAGCCATGCACCGTACACCGCTCTCCTCTCTTTTCCCTCTTCTCCCCCGCCGTAAACTCGCCGGGTTCTCCTTCTCTATCGTCCGTTCCTCTCTTCCCTGGACGGCCACCACGTTTTCTCTTCCCTCCGGTATCGTTCTCTCTTTCAGCAACCCCTGCTGTTGCCGCTGACGTTGCTGCCGCGGTTGCTGCTGCCGCAACTGCCCTCTCTCTTTCTTTCTCTCTTATTCTCTACTTGCAATCTGACTGCCTGCCAACTTTCTTCCATAGTTCTTCATCCTCGTCCTCCCTTCTCGTGGCCACCGCTGATTATCCATCGACTATTTCCAACGCTGCCTCCAGCTGGTTTTCGCCGTTTTTCCTCGACATTCTCTTGTTCGACGCACCAACGTTGACCTCAGTTCGACAGAAGGAGATGAGCATTCTCGAAGGAAGAACAAAGAGAAGAGGAGTTTTAAATAATTCTACAACGAGCTCAGTCCAACGGATACTGCACAGCTTCCTGGATTTGCTAAAATGGATCAGATTCCAGTTTAGAAGTTATCAACTCCGTTTCAGAAATCTTGGAACAGTATGTTTGTTTGAATAACGGGAAATGTCAAGTAATTGCCGAAGTATGTATGTAGTAAGGTGCCTGTACGATTTTTCCTGAGGGCTGAATTATATTATAAAGGTCCGTTTAAGAGTCAGAGCTTGATCGCCTAACATTTAATTTCTTGTTTATTATTATTTTACTTAATTGAGCGTATTTAATTTTATTTACATTTTCTTCTTCTTCTTTATAGAGTGGAGGGTTTCGTGTCCTCCGCGTTAAATGAACCTGTCCAAGGCAGGAGTCGTAAGAAATGAAGAAGTCACGGGAACAGAGGAAGAAATCAGTCAGTGCCTGCTCCAAGCACGATGACTTTGACTCTATCGACTCGTCTTCCGCTTATCTAAATCACTTATCGATATCTTGCCCTGATCCTGCTTTTCTTCAATATCCGATCGCCGTCGATCTTAATAATTGCACTTCTTCGTTTCGATTTCAACGATCCGTAAGTTTCACTCCTATCTACCAATTAAATAAACAACTTTTGTCACGAAATACGGACTCAACAAGCTAAACAGTTTGAAATTCCGTCGCCATTTGATACATTGTGGAAGGAATGGCGCTTTAAAATGGCTTCCAGATAAATATTATCTAGTTATCTCAACTCTTCAAATATGTTCGAACATGTATCTACTAATATGCAAAAATTGTTAATCCACTGTTTCCTCAATAAACGTCCTTATTTCTTAACAAAATACAAAACTCACCAATGGTACTCGCTGTACTCTCTAACTGAAACAAAAATTACATGAAAAGTTAGTTCAAACTTGTCAGAAATTTATTAATTATTCAAATTCTCCATTTCTAGTTTATATATCAAAAATCATACACGAAGAACCTGCATTCCAACTTCTACCACAGTAACTAGACAAAATAAACCATCCACTGGTTCCACTCATCAAACTCTCCTCTTCGTCACGTGGAACAATCGTTGGAAAACTGCAGAACAATAAACCACCCCTTTGATGTTCCTTTTGTTATCATTCTCGCCAGCCAATATTGCGTCGAAAATAATCCTCTAGTAGGATTGAACGATGATTCGACAGTGCGGCCATCGTTCGACGACGGTGACGAAGTCGGCAAGAGTGGAAAAGACTGGCAGGCGGAACGAAGACAGAGGCAGCGGGTACTCCCCGCGGAAATCAACGGGGCTGCGAGCGTTTCGTTGAAATTTCCGGCGTATTGTCGGCGTTCGGCGGCCGTGAATGATCCGGAGCCACCATCAACCCCTTTGTGAAGGAAGGGAGACGGCGAGGCGGGAACGAGGGCGAACCTGATGGGATATGGGGATGGCGACGCGTCCCTGGCGACGCCGCGACGCTGACAGCGTTCGGTCCCGGCGCCCTCTTCTCCCCGACTCTATTTCCGCGTTTTCTTTGACACACCCCGGATTAAATGCTTCAGCTGTTTCTACAAACTTGCGATCCGCAATATTCGCGTGATCGTATGGCGTTGGTCGAGTGCGATGGTTGTAACTGAGGGACAAAATGGTTGATGGAACGAACGAAAATCAGGTTTGAGAGAATGAGATTGTGAATGGTTGAATATTAATACATTGCATTAATATATTGTTTTCACATATATGGGGATTTAAGGATGCAAGAATGTACAGAATGTGGATAGTATTTAATGCATCAAAAGAATTTACAATATGAAATATTCGCAGTGCAACGTTCGTTGTAAAATTTAATGAATGAAGCAAATCTCGACTTTGAATCTATTTTACAATAATATGAACCTGTATAAACATCCGCTGTGTAAAAGTAACAAATTTGGAGTATGAGGAGGAACTGTATTTTTTGAAATTATAATTATTGGAAAATGTTCTGCTTTACGTTCTGGATAGATTTGGACGTTTCGTGAGAGTAATTACTATAGCTTTTACCAATGAATGAAACAATTCTTCTTTCACAAGTGATAAATATTAATGTCTGAAGTAACAATTATTTTTCTTAATCAAAAACAATTATTTTCTTAATCACAATTATAAAACTGAGATAACACGTTCCACGTTTCAAATTGATAGATAATACGTTTCATGAAATAATCTTACAATATGAAACGAACTTGCAGCTATAATTACTTTCCTTAATCGGTTCATATTGTATAATAGAATTACAGTTATATGCTTAATACATCTTATGTCATAAGATCGCACTACGAAATGTGTGTAGTCAGGAATCACTGTCTATAACATGGTTGTCTTATTAGCAATATTACGTTAAAAGTAATGCACGTACAAGCGGTTAGAAGATGATAATTAGCTGATGGTACAGATTATCACAATCCTGTTACGATTGATGGAGTAGAAGGTGCTAATGATTATTTAAAGATGATGGTAATTAGGTAAATTAAAGCGCTACCCAGAGTTCTGAATAACAGTATGTTACGCAAATATAACGTGCAGCATGCGCCTGTACGTGATACTGTAATTTAAGTAGTATCTAACTTAATCGTTGCTACATAATTTGTTTCATATTTGTCTTCTTAACATGCCTGCTGATTTCTGAGTAGATTGCGGTTCTGTGGATAGTCATTTCCTGCAAACTTCGTATAAATAGAAAGCACGAGGTTGCACGATCATGGTAAGACCACGAATTCTGCTAATCATCGCGCGAAGAAAAGCAAACAACCTTTTTCCAAAAGCAACTTCATGGTTTTCCAAATATCATTTGAATATATTATTTTAGGACCAGTTTATTTGTTAATAAAGCTACTGTTTCAATTGTTTGCGTCGCTTTTATAGCAACGAGCACGTCTGCGTTTACCACATTGAACAAAAAAGGATTGAAGAAATTTCTTCCGGAAACAACTTCATGGTCTTTGAAATATTATTCGAAGATATTATTCTAGGACCAGTCTATTTGTTAATAAAGGTATTATTTCAATTGTTTGCGTCGCTTTTATAGCAACGAGCACGTCTGCGTTTACCACATTGAACAAAAAAGGATTGAAGAAATTTCTTCCGGAGACAACTTCATAGTCTTCGAAATATTATTCGAATATATTATTCTAGGACCAGTTTATTTGTTAATAAAGGTATTATTTTAATTGTTTGCGTCGCTTTTATAGCAATGAACACGTCTGCGTCTGCCACATTGAACAAAAACGGATTGAAGAAATTTCTTCCGGAAACAACTTCATGGTCTTCGAAATATTATTCGAAGATATTATTCTAGGACCAGTCTATTTGTTAATAAAGGTATTATTTCAATTGTTTGCGTCGCTTTTATAGCAATGAACACGTCTGTGTTTACGAATCTTGCCCGTCATTGAACAAAAAAGAATTGAAGAAATTTCTTCCGGAGACAACTTCATAGTCTTCGAAATATCATTCGAATATATTATTCTAGGACCAGTTTATTTGTTAATAAAGGTATTATTTTAATTGTTTCCGTCGCTTTTATAGCAATGAACACGTCTGCGTCTGCCACATTGAACAAAAAAGGATTGAAGAAATTTCTTCCGGAGGCAACTTCATGGTCTTTGAAATATTATTATTCAAAAAACATATCCTAGAAATAGCTGCTTCTTTATCAAAGGTATTTCCTCGATTCTTTGCGATATCGTAATAATAATAATAAAAGCATACGTTTCAAATAAAATAACAAATGTTTCAAATTCAAAAATACAAATGTTTCAGATAATCGAGGAAGAAGAAATGCGAGGAAGAATATTTTTTTACCATCGATTGTTTGATTTTTCAAGCATTATTCCGAAGATATATTTCCAAAGCAATTTCTTTAATACGATATGCTGGTTCTTCGATTGTTCGCGATACTGTTATGGCAATAGACGCGTCCATGTTGGCGATATTAACATCACCGTCAGCGATGGCTGGCTGCCTTTTGTCCAGAGGGATGAAATACTTGATGATATTAAACATGAATAATGTAACGGGTCGGGGGCGAGCAATAGCGGCTGCGATAAGGCCTTCTGGAATACAACATACGCAAAATCACAATGTAACAGCTGTCAGACTTGTACCAGGTCTGCGTCTGAATAAAAAAATTAAATCTATTGCTGCCATATGTACGTACATTTTTAAACACATTTCTTCTCTTTTTTTCTTTTTTACATTATGATAATTTTGTACAGAATGAAGAAATAATAGTGACTGACTGGATTGGAGAGCCAATGGAATCAATGAATTAAGATATCAAGCACTTGGAAGGAAAATTGCAAAAGAATGTGCTCGTTTGGCAGTGGAAACTAGTTTTATTGACAGAAATCGCGCTGCGGGGGTAAATTGGTGGAAACAAGAGGGCAAAGGAGGAGGGAAAAAATCAGTGCCGGATGACTCGTCGGTTTTCGAGCGAACCGGAATGACTAAGTGTGAATTCAATTAAGGGTTTGTTTTAAGCATCTATCAGAGCTTGTTTACGGGTCAGCTCATTATTTACGTAACACGATGAAATTGACAATTTCGACTTGGCTAATTAACGCTGCGGATTGAAGAAATTTGTCCGATTTCAAGTTCCTTCCCCATTAGTCAAACTATCTACACACCCAGTACAAGATTTTTTCAAAACTAATTCATCTCATATTATTTTAATGTTTATTGAATTTTTCAGAAGAATCAAAAAAGAAGAAAAAAGAAATTGAGGAGCTTAAGGAACCAAAGAAGAGGAATTAGAAACTCCNTTTTTTTTTCTTACTATGTATCCTTCAGAAATTTGTTTCAAGTTCCTTCCCCGTTAGTCAAACTATCTACACACCTGGTATAACATTTTTCAAAACAAACTCATTTCATATTATTTCAATGTTTACCGAATTTTTCAGAAGAATCAAAAAAGAAGAAAAAAGAAATTGAGGAGCTTAAGGAACCAAAGAAGAGTAATTAGAAACTCCTTTTCTTTTCTTACTACGTATCCTTTATTTGTATCTTTAGAACTAACAATAATATAATATTAATATTGTTCTTTGTAAAAAAAATCCAAATACCAATTATAATTTTTACCATTTAACTGATTCTTTTCCATCAAACAAACGCATTCAACCGGAAACTTAAATTTTCTAGATGTTCTGCCTGAAGAAGAGGAAATATCCTCTTACCCTCTATGAGCAGCAGCCATGAAAATCGAAACGTAGCCAGCGGAAAACAGCAGGGTGTTAATAATGGTCCAGGAATTCGGCTATGGACCAATGTCAAAGGATCTTTCCTCGTCCAATCCCGGTCGACGAGTACGGCAGGATGTTGTTGTAGGCTGGACCAAATAGTCCAGGGCGGACCCTTCTTTTAATTGTATCGAAGGGTCGATCCTGAAGCCTCAGCTCGTGAGAAACGGAATGCGTGCGTCACGGATCCAATTCATTCGTCCAGACCTTTTCCCAAAAATGTTGTCATTAATTTGGAGCACGACACTGTTCAGGGAAAATTGACAAATCGCTGGGAAGACCGCGGTGTCTTTTAAGACACACGAAACTTTCCAAAGTTGTAGAGCGACAAAAAAAGAAGAAAAGAATAGAAATATATTTGTTAGGAGAAAAATATTGAACTACAGAAAACGTAGATAGTCCGAAGGCATTTTGAAGAGCGATTAGGAGTTTGTTTAAAACGACAGTACACCGCGATTAAGACACTTTTTAAGCTGTAACTGTGAAGAATCGTAGCTCGTGTCCACGCTTTGTGCTCGAGAGGGGCTGTCACAATGGGAACGATGGAAAAAAGAGAGCAGCTGTGAAGAGGAGCTTGAAATGGCGATTCTATGCGCGTCACGGGTCGCTCCGCTATGATCCTCCCTGCCCCGATGTCCGATTTCCCTCTTTACCATCGTCGGATTATGTTTTTGTCGAACGAGCGATGGGTTTAATTTCAAGTCGTCACGGCGTATTAAGCGATAAAGGAATCGCGCTGGATGCTCTGGATAACAGTCGATAACGTGTCAGAATTGCAAAACGCGCGGCAGGAACGAATCATATCTTGTGCATGGAACTCGAATGAATTTCAAAAACCATATTTTACCAGTCTCACCATGTATCAAATTTCCGCTCGTTTTACGGAAAATTGTAAATATGGTTTCGCAGAATTTTATTCGAAAAATTGGCGAAGATATCCGATATCTCATAAGAAGACTGCGAATTTTGTTGCATATTTATACTTTTATGAAGTAGACCTAACCTAGCTGAACCTCAGTAGAGCTTTGTTTTATCTTCTAAATACTGTAACGAGAGAAAGTGATTTTCAAAATTCTAATATTGAAATAATATTCTAACATTCTAATATTCTAATATTCTGACAAATGAATCTGTTTACAAGAAAATTGATATTAGTCTTTGAATGGTAAAGTTTAAGTAAGAAACATTGTAACAGAAAATGGAACAGAGTTCTAAGCTTCGTTCAGAAGTGGGATGATTTTTGATCAACAAGATTAATACTGATCCTTCTTCATCTTGGGTTAACGGAATCGCAGGATTAATTACACGAAGGGCGATAATGCCCAATTCGGTTAGTGTCGAAGGGGATACTTGTCGAGGACTAAGAGGGTTTCGCCACTGGCTACTCCCTATGTTCCACGTAAACCACTGATAAAACGTGTCATCGAGAAGCTGACGAAATTGACTATTTACACCCCGTATATATCGTATAACACGATAGGATGTTCGTGCAACAAATTTAACCTGGGACCTGGTTTGTTCGGATCATTTTATTTTCACGCCATGATCCCCGAAAAATCAACATTTTCTCACCGATGAAAGATAAAGCAGACCTTCTGGAACCTTGCAACGCTTTGTAAAATATGAAAGTCACGCTGTTGCTACAGAACAAAATTAATTCGTGAGAACAGACGTAAAAACCGCAAATTCATTAATTTCACGTGTTCGACTGCGTAGCAACGTCATACTTTGAACAATCAATTTACAATGTTGCAACCGTAACTCTATATAATATTAAATAATTACGATACGAGATAAAAGTAATATGTTTTCTTACATTTCAAGCAAATGAACATAACCTACAATTAATCGATTTTTCATTCAGCGCCATATCGAAGTCTAACATTTTTATTTTTTTTATAGCGCCATTTATTATTCAAGATACAAGAAGAAGAAAAAAGAGGATGGAGGGACGCTGGTGGAACAAAAATTCTAATTTCCCCGTCGTTCAAAATTCATTCTCCGCGGCCGAAAACGAGTTTCTACGCAGGAATCCCGATCGCGACTCCCAGCCGGCCGTCGAGAAGACTCATTGCTATTCCGCGGGTAACTCATGCGGGGCATTATGGTAGTCACAGTCGGGGCTCTACTAAATTGAAAACAAGATCCGTCACGTTTTCAGGCAAGCAAAAAGAATTTTAATGAATTATAAGGAGCAGGTATGAAGGAGGATTGACAGGCGATCCTGGTGAAATTAAAGGAGCTACCCACTGATCACCGCTATCCGCCGTTGTGCTGCTGCTCGGACGTATTTTTTGCCTCGCCATATCCTCTGTGATAGGGGTGCTTTTTTCATTTTTCGCGAAAAATTCCTTTTTGTTTTTTTGTTTTTTTGCATTCACAGGTAAATATTTTTTACTCTAAGAAAAATGATTTTGTGGTGGAAAAAAATTAATGACAGAAACACACTTTTCAGGTGGTTTTGCCAAACACGTACTTTTATCATTTGGTCAATTAATAAGAAAATTATGAATTAATATCGAAAGGGTTAACACTTTGAGTGCCACGCTCAGGACGCCACGGCTTCAGCTTTCTCAAATGTGAAAATCGCCTGCCAATTGTGTTTGCATTTCGTAAGAAGCAACGTGCGTTCGAGGTTTATGAAAAGGATTTGAGGAAGCGGATATAAAAGGACAAAAGTACTGCTTTAGTAATTATTGGTTGCTCTAATTTAGACAATATTATGCCTGTCTTGTTCACGTATTCATATAACTAACCTACAAAGTATCTGTAAGAATACCTTGAAGATAAATTCAAGGCGATCGATTCAGTTTTGCCTGTCAATATCTATTTCTTATATTATGTATACGATGTTTTAAGCGACATCAAGACGAATTGAAGATAACTTCGCAATGATGTCGTATGTAGCGTTAGTAACTTTTCAAAATCTTCAGTAGCAATAGAAATAATTGAACACTTTGAAATCACACGTTTCGCTGAGGACGCCACGGGGGAATTTTTATTATTCAAAGCATATAATGGCGAAATAATAATAAATTGATGATGTAAGACAACGTTCTTCCCCAATGGACCGTTTATCTTATTGGTGGTCACTGGTGACCACCGTGTCGCCTTCCTAACAGTTGATAGCGACATATTATAACAAGGCTTGGTTTATTTCAACAAACCATTCGCATTCGTTGTTTCATGGCAAGCAAAACGTGCAGAATATGTTGTTGAACGTGTAGAAGATGTTAGTAAACAGTATTTACTCGTTCTATATATAACAGTAAGGTATGTTCACAATTCTAACCTCAATTATATGATTATAAAGCAGCATTTACGATTATTTTCTAAGGTGTGTTTATAATAATATTCGTAGATTACCCCTCGAAGATATGGATGCAAACACAGTGTTCTAATAAAAATGTTTAATCGTTTAATGGGGCACTTTTTATCTCAAAGTATCTTCTACTCATCGGTTATATTCAAAATGCCCTAACTGTCAATTTTCATTCAATTTTTACGATTGTAAGAGGTCGAAGCGCTCTGGTCACAGAAGAAACCGTGGGTCATATATGACTCACGTGGCAGTCAAAGTGTTAATACGTCTGTAGAGTAACATTCACAAAAGTTTCAATCTTGACAGAACTTACACCTAAGAACGACTAAAGAATCCGTCCTGTTTCTCATTAAACATTGTTATTTCCAGCAAATACGGAGACCACGAGTTTATCTTGATCAATGATCGACGAAAATTCCTGCACAAGCAAAGTACAGTAAACACGCAACACCTGGAGTGTCACCCCGAGCGTACCTTTTCCTCTCAACAGCACCGCACATGCAACCATACGAACAGAGAGAAGATCACCGAGTTCACGTCGAATAGGTTGTGCAACGAAAGAAAAAAGAATTTAATGAATTATAAAGGCTCGATGCAGGCTAGAGAGGGGAGAGGGCGAACGAGGTCGAGGGAAGGGGATTGGCAGTCGATTCAGCCGGAATTAAAACGGCTGGCCGTCGTCGGCACTGCGGTACCGATCCGTCCTGGGGGTTTTCTTGCGCCCCTGAACCCTTGGTGTGCAGAGGAGGGTCCAGGAAAGAGTTGGAGAAAGAAAAAGGAGCTGCGAGACGCGGATGGAGGATACGAGCCAGAAGAGAAAGAAGAAGAAGAAGATGAAGAAGGAGGCGGTGGTGGAGGTGGAGGTGGAGGAAGAGGAGGTTGAAACGATGGTACTAGGGGACTTGATGAGAACGCCTGGTGGGGGAGGGTTTCCGAAACAGCTCGCCGCTATCTCGACTGATCCGATCAAGATTAATGAACGTGCGGCTTGCGAGTCGAAGTCTTTGCGCCGCCCAGGCTGCTCGTTTCGTCTCTATCTGTTGGCCGACGGACACGTAGTCGCCTCTCTGTCGCTCTGATTCTTTTTCTCGGGCCGCTGATCCACGCAGGGGCAGCGACTAGCGACAGGTACCGTCGACGAGTCCTGGTAATAGCGCGGTTCGCGGTGGCTGATGTTGCCGCGGCGACTCGTTCGCAAGTTGTTTCGTCAAGTTGACTTGCAGCCGTTGTTGGCTCTTTTTGGCGAAGGATAGTATGGAGGACAGGGCAGCGGATAGCTTGGAAACGTCGTGAAAGCGAAAAGAAAACTGTTTCGTCGAGATAATGATCTGTAGAGGAAGAAACGAAGGCTGATGGGGATGAGGTGGCTCATTTCACTTGAATCTTAGTAAAGCAAGAAGGTATATTTAGAGATTTATTTCCAGTTCTTGTTGCTACTCGTTGCTCAACGTTATTGTTCACAGTCTGATATTGATATTCTTTGAAAGATACTACGAAGAGCTACAGATTAATGGAACCATGGTTCATCCTTCCATAAAACCAGTATCGCTGGCAATCGCAACACAAGAAACATTTTAACAACAATCAGCAACGATTTGTTCGAGTCAGTTGTCAATCCAGAAGTCAGATTTGATCGCAAGCAGACGACGCGAGTCGATACTTATAAGGAAACTTATAAATGGACGCATTGGGATTGGCAGCGAAGATAAAGTTACGGTAGCAGTAGCAGGCGGTAGCAGAACTCGTCTTTTTTACGTGATACGGCAGCTTCGAGATAGATGTGTCACCAGGACCGAGCCAGATAAAAATACACGTCCCCCTCGTTTCGATGGTTTTAATTAATTCCGAGGATCGACGCGACCGCCCGTGTTAACTTTCCGGCTGGGTCGCTGCATCAACCGCGCGTGTCCACGATTGCTACTGTGCAGTAACACCGGACTCGTTTAACTACCCTGCTAAAGAAAAAAACATTGTCCCAGTATTGTAACTGATTTTGTCTTTCATTGCAACCAACTTATTGAATATAGTTTATGCGTTATTAAATATTCCAGACATCCTTATCTTGATGACATTGTAACAATTTCGAGGATTTTATATAAATAAACACACCAAGTGTGATATACGAAACTAACTGAATCAAAAATAAGTAAATCGAATGTAAGGTTCGAAATGTAGCTTTCTACAGCAGCGTTCAGTTTTCTTCATTCTGTTGTCTTTTGACCATATTGTCGTCCTTCTAAAAATTTAATAACAATCTTGTTCAATGTTCTATTCAATGTTATTTCAATTCACTTCAATTGGTAGACGCCTACTTGTGCATTGTGTATTTTCAAATTCAGTAATTCCAGCATCTGATTACTCCTTTATATATAGCTATCTATTCTTCAAAGTCCAAGGTAATTGTTTGTACATAACAAGAACGGTTTCAAGCAATTCGCATGATCGTCCATCGTTTACAACTGCCTCCAATTTTCAAAACATATTTCCATCGTTTCTCCGGTAAAATGATCCAGGTCTCCCGGAGTTACGATTAGCATCTCAGCGGTGATCGAATACAGGGTGACGAGGTGTCCGCGGTGTCTGCGGGTTTCGAATCTAATTTCACCGGGCTCCCCCGTCGACGACACGGGGCTCCTGTTATCTTTAGTTACAGACTAATGTGTATTTGAGATGCGAAACTGCCTCTGGGGGATGTCAGTCAGTCGGTGGAGCGAGCGTAAAGTGACGCGATGAACGCGCCACGGCGAGAAGGGGTGGCACGAAAGAGAGAGAGAAGCGGGATGCTTTGTAATTACGAGCCCTGATAAATGGAGTCGTGACTCGTTAATCCCCTCCAATTACACATAATGGGGATCGCTCGAATCCCCGTCATTTTTGCTGTTTTCAAATTCGACCGACCGCCGCGCTACTGAACACCAATTCTAACCATGAATTATCCAGTAGCCATATTGAACCATTGAAATATGTATAATTTTATGTGCTGGACTAGGTTAGATGCGTAGTAGAGATACTTGCATGTGAGTATCAGTGTGTGTGGAAGTATGTGTGTGCGTGACGTCTCGAAAACAGATGAATGTAAACAGTACAGTCGGTTAATAGTCGGATATGGAAGAAAATGCTGAGACGCGTGCAAGTGTGTATCGATGAATATCTTAGAAATCGTCCATCAAATAAATATATAATTATTCTAATATTAATTCCAAGTGTAAATTTAGTGTTCCTATACCATTATTTCGGCTATTAAGATCCAAAATTCTCAACAAATATAAAACAAAAATTGTTGTTCATCTATTATCACCTTATGAAGGGAAAGAAGCTTTCCAGACGATCTAATACAATTGAAACAGTGAATATAAAATAATACAAGTGAAAATATCGTAAAATGCAAGACACAGAATGAAATTTATACCGATCTTTGTTTCAACATTCTCTAAAAGTTGATATTACAAACAGAAGACATTGTATCACGAATGCAAGGAAACAGAAACTGGAAAATTATATTGATTTTTATTTCAAGATTCTCGACAAACTTCAATTTCAAACGCAAGACATTATATCGAATGAATGATTACTTATTGAGTCTTAAGGATCATACCTAATTCAATAAAATAATATTATTGAGATATGTATAATTTTATGTGCTAGACTAGGTTAGATGCGTAGTAGTGATACTTGTATGTAAATATCAGTGTGTGGAAGTAAGTGTGTGCGCGGCGTTTCGGAAACAAATGAATGTAAACAGTACAGTCGGTAAACAGTCGGATATGGAAGAAAGTGCTGAGACGCGTGCAAGTGTGTATCGATGAATATCTTTGGAATCGCTTATCAAATAGATATATAACTATTCCAATATGAATTCTAAGTGTAAATTTAGTATTCCTGTACCATTATTTCGGCTATTAAGAATCAAAATTCTCAACATTATTGAACAGTTGAAGTGTGTGTAGAACATATGATGAAATCGCAAACCAATAACTATGAACGTTGTAATAGATCATTATTATAGTAAAGAAATGGAAGTCAGTCGGCTATAGAAGAAAGTGCTGAGACGCGTGCAAGTATGTATCGATAAATATCTTTGGAATCGCTTATCAAATAGATATATAACTATTTCAATATTAATTCCAAGTGTAAATTTAGTGTTTCTATAGCATTATTTCGGTTATCAAGATCCACAATTCTCAACATGAACGCCATGCGTCCTATGTGGATAAACCTATCTAAATAGAAAGCGAGATAAAGTAAAAGTTCATAGGAAGTTGGAAAAATGACAGTAAAGTACGGTTTTGGTGAATGCAGTAGGCGTGCAATTTCGAAGTCAGACAACGTTTGCTTCAGAAACTGCAATCACTTTCCCGAGTCCTCAGCTGTCCACTTATCTCAACAGGAAGTGCTGGCTGCAACCGCACTACCTTCAACTGCAACCTTGTTACGTCTCATCATAAATCTTCCAATCTACTCAAAAACTCCAGGAAGTCTTGTCCAATACTCCAACGGAGTATTATTCCAACTTCTCCGATTCATTCGTCAAATATTCTTCAGAAATTCAACTGAGAACTTTGAACTTCACATTTCGACGCATAATTGAACGTTTCTTTTCGTAGGCTCAAAATTTCGACATAAATTGTTGTCGTTCTTTCAAATTTCTAATTTTACATTAAAGCAAGGATTTTAAGTTATTCCATTGTCGCGTTACAATCTTCAAAAAGCAGCATTTTCCAACGGCGTCAGCTTGCGATAAGAAAAGTCGATCGACGCTCGGACGAGTCCAAGAGAATGCATTTTCTCGCGAACCCAAAGTTGCAATCGACTTAAATAGTGCAACGTTGATGGTTCCCAGCGAACCATTTGTTAGGCTGATCGCAGCAACGTTGCGCAACCGAAGTGTGTGGTCAGAAACCCGTTAAATCTTAGCTGCGGGGGTGGTGGGGGGCGGGACAAGGCGCGAATTTCACGTTGTTTGTCCCCGTACTTTGCCAAACGAGCGATTCACTGGCCACCCACTGTACACCGTACATCGTACAGCTTGTAGATCGCGCGATTGCCAGGCGGATGCGAGGCGAAATGACCGACGCATACGGATCATTTGTCTTGGCGCAACGAATGTGGAACGTGGCGTGTAGGTGGCATAACGCCGCCTGAAAATAGGGTCACGAATCGTAAGGAGGATCTGATAACCGGCCCGGAAGGTATTTCGCGTTCGTAGAGCGTCGCTGTCTGTTCCCACCCCCAAAGAGACCAGGGACACATCGGACGAGTTGAAGGAAATTGCAACAAAGGTCGTCCCTTGATTTTTAATGTCACATAGGAACAAGGTATCTGTCGTTCTTCCAAGATTTTCCATTTAGTGCTTCTATCTTTTTTATTATAAACCTGCTATTTCTCTCGCGTTCCTTATAATATTTATCAAACACTACAGAACATTGCAGCTCATTTTGAACTAAGTATACTCAGATCAAATTACCGTACTCTCATCTATCTGCTGTGCCTAATATTATCTCTAACTGCATTCTTATATTTCATGTACCTTAACTCTGTCGCAGATGCCTGTATTTCGACCAAAGTAAAATTTGTTTGCCTTTTTGAACAGGTAGATGTGCCAATATCGACAATGTATGGATCCTTCTCGATGTAGAGACAAATAATTGCCAAGTAATTTCAGCGATATGGTCCGTTAAAGACCCAGTTCAGCACAATCAACCGGTCAGCCTATTTACCTTAATTCACGCCCAACACAATCTATATCCGAGAGTGGCTTGTAAGGGTATTCAAGACCGGAAGAGAACGTAGGTCGCTCCGTGGATAGCGGATCAGTGTATAGATCTTGCAATTAGCTGCTCTTGTGTGCTTCCTTCCTCCTCGAGAACCTTGCTGGCAACCGTGTCGCTTGCTCATTCCCTTCGCTTTTTACCCCAAAACTAGGGAATCTAGTTCGAGATTCGTTATGGATCTATCGTACACCGTGTTCGAATTAATCTTGGTTGGATTGAAGATGTTTTACAGACCGATGGAATAATGACACGTATTGTTTTAGCACGTGGACTGAAACATTCCCAATTTCCAGGAACACGAAATCGTCTGCCAGTCCTAATTTCATAGTGGAATGTTTCTATGTTCCATACATCTTAACCTCCCATCGTTCTTGCATTATCAACCATTGGAAACCGCAGAACAATATATTCAGAATTATCAACCATTTTTTGAATTCCACTTCTGAGAAGAGTTCAACGCAATGCGAGCTTTCTCGTATCCCTGACATGTTTCTTAACATTCACCAAGTACTCGGAAATAATGAAACGAGCGCGGCACAGTTGAAAATGCGAAAGAGATATACTGTAAATACGATTTGCCTAAGAAACGCCTACTTTCGCCCAAATGGTAAAAAATTCCGGAGCACCGGGTCGTTCGCAATGACAACGTGGCGTACAACATCGCATCGCGGACAGGCGATGCGATTATTCCAGAAAACATGAAACGAAAGCAGCAACGAGCCATGTCTGACTTTCGATCCTGGGTGGTAGCAGGTTATCTCGGCTGTTGGCTGGGCTGCTGGTTGCATGGGCGGAGGCAGGGTCGTGCAGGCGGCCCCTCATTCGCTTTCCGGGTGCCACCCTTCTTTTCCAGGCTGCTGCGGCATATCCCCAGTCCATGCTGCGGCAACCACGCACGTGTTCGCGCATGCGCGATAGCCACAGTGTTGCACGCATGGGCGCGTACGCATATAGGAGAAACGGCACCCGTTGGAGAACCCCTTTCGCGCTCGGGCTACCCAACAGAATGTCCCCTCGATGCTTGTAAACTGTACTGCTAGCGTAATACTGCGTTACGTATGCGTCGAATGTCCCCACATAAGAAATCGATATCCCTGCGATGGACAACTGGCACCGAATTTGCTGATAGAATTTGATACTTAAAATGGTACGTGTACATATAATAAAATAGAGTTGGAGAATCAGGTGAATGATGGAAATTAGACAAGTTAGGAAGGATAGCCATTGGCACTTAGTTGTTTCTTAACAAGGACATAGGAAACGAAATGACCACGGAATGGTAACCATTGCTGTCGCTTCCTTTGTGCAAACGTTGGGAATTAAAGAATTTATTTAACAAGGATCGTTACTTAGTCGTTCTCCAAGCTTCTTCGCGATAACGTTGGAAATTAGACAATCTGGCAACAATGGTCGCCACCATTTGGCCATTTTTCCTTCCTTTAAGAGTCGAATTGCTTTCACTGAACGTGTTCGTCAAATATTTGTCGGAATGTGCCAGTCATCGTCCTGTCTTATTTAATAAACTCATGGAATCTCAAATTGACCGATGCCCAGTTCTAACGAGCCCCTATAGCGCTAGAAAAGCCATTTCCCGTGGTTGATGGTAAATTGGGGCACGCAGCGTGAAACGATTGCCTCGTGACGAATTGACGTTTCGTTTGTGCAGAAGATAGCGGACAATCGAATTTTTTGGCGGCATTAAGTCGTCCCAGGGTTCGCTATCGTTGGTCGGTTTTATCAGAATGATTCATACGCGGCATTATCTCGTTATTTTTCTCGCGCGTTTTCCACCGATCGGTGTATTCCTTTTTCCAAGGGAAATGATTTATTATGCGGGCTTCTCCATGAAACCGGTAAATATATGCACGCAACTTTGCATACGTAATATGGATGAGATACTGTCAACGCCGTCAACTAACAAGTTTACCTCGACTCGGCTGGCTATCGTTTGTTTCCTGCTTCGAATGATGTATCGCGCGAAAAACCGATAAGAATGCGCCACATAATAAATCTATAATAACCGAAATGTTCATTTTTCACGTTCGCGATAACGACGAATAGGAGAGCGGGGGCGGGAGGAGAATGTGCGCAACTTAAGTACGTAGAAGCAACGAAACCGATGATAATAGCTCGCTAAAAACCAGTTGGGCTATGCGCGATAC
>JACXIP010000044.1:1546612-1571782 GCA_014737485.1 Bombus picipes | reverse complement strand
TTTTTTTAGGAAACACGACGTTATTGTAAATTACGAAACATTTATTTATTGATTCAATGTACTTCACGATTGTATCTTAATCGATCGCTACGATCAATATAAACATAATTATCGAAGTGTGCCGATTCTTATCGTACAGGCTATATACATTATCGGTAGAATGTCAAGGAATATAATGTCACACTTAATAGAACGTTCTTGTAAACTCGTGCACTTGCTTGCTTAGAACTGGCTAATTACACTAGGATCGCCTTTCATCCTCGTTCACTCGCAATAGAGCGTGTTTAATGTTTCTTAATATCTCTATATTCTTATATTTAATCAGATAAACATCGTTTTGGTATATCGTCACAGCGACTCCGTGCATTTAAATCAACCTTTCATTGATATTCTCTCTCTCTCTCTCTCTCTCTCTCGTAATACATCGATTCGTTTGACGCCACTTGCTACATCTTTCTTTTCTTTTCTTTTTGTAATCTAAATCCTCGTTATTGGTCGTTCGGTATACTTTCTCGATAAAAATAGACGATATCTCGCAGCGTTATTTACAACATGCACGTGACGCGAGCTTCAAGTGAGATTTCAGGAGATTTGGCCAGAGCCTCGCTCGGTCCGACGATCTCGCTACGCCCTGTCCGACGAGCACAGGAAGTTTCCACTTTGCCCCGGACAACGAACTCCGGTTCCATAAGCAAACAACTCTGGCGAATTCAACAACGATTGGACAAATCAACGGGTCTATTAACAGGAAGTTTGAAAAGAACCGGGGAAAATCAAGTTTCTATGGGAATAGGATCTTGCGAAGTGGAATTGTGGCGGTTTCGCTAAAGTGAAAGAAAACGCGGCTAAATCCGCATGATATTTATAGACAAATATTCTCAGTTATTTTCTTCGCTACTTTATTAACTTTTTCTCTCTTATTTTTGCATAAATACGTTCATATCGAAACGCAGGCGTCACTGTACATTTCCTTTGAAACGAATTCCTCTTCTACACGAAGAAACAACGTTCAACGAGTCCACGCTTGCCGAACATAAATGTGCTTTCGTGGCTGGAACGTTCTGTGACAGTTCCCTATCGAATACTTAAGACACTAAGACCGCACACTTACGTAATGACATACGAAATACGATGCACTTTAATCACATAGCAATAAGAATTTCTTTACACGACTATATACATGGCGTACGTTATCCAGGTGTATGTACAGTTTCACGCGTCGTGGAACGAATCGATTCCTTTTTCCCATCTCCTTTTTTACCTTTGGATCGAGGGGCGGTTATCTATCGAACCAGAGCTTTCGTCAAAAGGAAGAGTCATAGTGGAAGATTGGATTCAAAGCTTCGACTTTTGAAAACCCTTATAGTGTGCTGTGAAATATTTCCAATCAATTTTCGCAGAATTCTCAATGTTACAAGAACCCAATAGAAATAACGCAAGGGAAGAATGTCGAAGTTTGGAAACGCAGAGAATTCGATCGTTAGAAAGAAGAAACGTTGACGTATCGAGTGTGGTTTTTCAACGGCACACGCGAACACTCGCCAGTTGTCGGCCTGACGTTTCTTTCACAAAGTTTCAAACGATAACTCACATCTTTCCACACTCTTTTATACACTGTCCCGTGTCTATCAGTTCCTGGCCAGAGCTTGTAAATCCTGGACCCTGTTTTCTACACCTAGTGACACTTGACAAACGTCCTCGACATCGCCACTCAGTCTTCAAGTACGCGCCATGGTACTTGCTTCTTACTTGCAAAGATCTAGCGCGAGACGTTGTTTAGCGTTCCTGTTACCTCGACGCTCCTGTGACAGACACTGTGAACCCCAACGGTCGGAGAGCACCGAGAGCGAAGAAAATTAGTAACCGACATCGTGAGCGCCCATTTGTTTTACCAGACCAGCCGCTCGATCGTCCGCCGTATCATCCAGATGATGATGACTCAGCCGCGTTGGGAAGCAGAAAGACCGCAGGAAACTTCAGTGCCATCCTTTGTGTATTCAGGTCACTGTTTCGACTGAGACACAATAGACGAGCGATTTGCGCGAATCACCGTGGCTTCCAGACCACGTTCCAGTAACTGATGTTCCTTTCTAGGGCAACGCAAGATTATGCCAGAATTCGTCCTGGAGAACCACTGCTGGTTGTAATGCAGGATCCGCGCTTCCGGCTACTCGAATCTCTTTCTCGCCGACAGATCATCCATCAAACAATGATTCGTTGGAGCAAGGATCAAAGGATGACGCAGCTCTTCCTCTTCAAGTGTCTACCCTGATGCGTTCAGTAGTAGCCAACTGTGTTCTTCAATCGTTGAAACAACTTGTCCACCTCGTTTTCCATTCGTCCAATCTCTTCGATGGTTTCGTGAAACTTCAACTCACTCGATAAATAGCTAACGAATTGAAAACGAATACTTTTACGACCAAACAGCAACGAACTCCTGACCAGCAGTGCCAACAAAGCCCGGCAGTCGACTTGAACAGTCCGGTTCCCCGGACGGATGTTACAGCGCCGTTAGCCCGTAATCGGACTTGATCGCCGGTGGCGGAATGGGCGCGGAGACCTGCGACAGTCCAGACGGACTGGTCGCCGGGGCAAGAGGACTGATACTTCCGGAGCCGATGTGTCCCAACGGTCCTCCCGTCGGGCCCTCCATCATGCCACTCACATGATGATGACTCAGCTGTGCTTGAAGATGGGCCAGAGGATGCGGGTGACCTTGGAAACTCGGATGAACCACGTTCGTATGCGGAAGAGCGGCGTTCACCGCGTGCACGTCTGCCATGTCCGTCAAACCAACGCCCGAGTCCAAACTAGCGTCGATTCCACTCGACGGGGAATTGTTGTTGTTCTTCCTTTGGCTGTTGTTGTTCCCAGTTGCCAATTTCGATCTGGTGGCCGGCGTCTTAGCCGGTTTCGCAGACGGCGGCGCTGTCTGACCGTTCGCGTTCTTCCTGCGCACGTTCTTCGTGTTCGGCAGCTTGTTGTCCTTCTTCCACTTCATACGCCGGTTCTGGAACCAGATCTTAATCTGCCGCTCGGACAACACCAGGGTATGAGCGATCTCGATCCGTCGCCGTCTCGTCAGGTACCTATTGTAATGGAATTCCTTCTCCAGCTCGAGGATCTGGTGCCTCGTGTACGCGGTCCTCTGTCGCTTCGGCTCCATCCCTGGCTGGTACGAGCCGTTCGCTGCAAGAACCAAACAGAGACATCGAGTGGAGTTAGTTGACTGGCTTCGAGAGACCAGAATCTGGTCGAATTTTTTAAGATCGTATGGTTAAATATGGTTGTTTTTAGGGGGACCGAGAATATAACGAGGAATTAGAAATAATCGAGTGAAGTTAGTTGACTGGCTTCTAGGGACCAGAATCTGGTCGAATTTATTAAGATCGTATGGTTAAATATGGTTGTTTTTAGGGGGACCGAGAATATAACGAGAAATTAGAAATAATCGAGTGAAGTTAGTTGACTGGCTTCTAGGGACCAGAATCTGGTCGAATTTTTTAAGATCGTATGGTTAAATATGGTTGTTTTTAGGGGGACCGAGAATATAACGAGAAATTAGAAATAATCGAGTGAAGTTAGTTGACTGGCTTCTAGGGACCAGAACCTGGTCGAATTTATTAAGATCGTATGGTTAAATATGGTTGTTTTTAGGGGGACCGAGAATATAACGAGAAATTAGAAATAATCGAGTGAAGTTAGTTGACTGGCTTCTAGGGACCAGAATCTGGTCGAATTTATTAAGATCGTATGGTTAAATATGGTTGTTTTTAGGGGGACCGAGAATATAACGAGGAATTAGAAATAATATATTCTTGAAATTGTTAAGAAACGTTAAGTTGGTATGATCGCTAGTTCCCACAAGCTAAGTTGGTACGACTTCTAACGACGCTCCATTGTCTTACGCGTCGACCACGTGTTATTTATCTAAGTGTATCCGGTGTGTTCAGATGGCTGGTACATGGTGGTGAAATATAGCGTGAATCTGCGTGAATCCATTAAAAAACAAACTCCCAAACCTATTTAATAACGGAAATTATATTTAATGATGAATAAATATGATTAGCTTTCTCTGTACGATTACAGAGTTTTAGCAAGTAATCGTTTCGACCTTATCTGTCATTAGAAAATAGCACGCCACGAATAGCCAAGCGATTATTCAAGCAATTACACGCCGATGTTATCGTGCGATTTTTCTAGTTAATATGCGGCAATCGATTTTTCTTATTTATCCGCGACACGTATAGAAACGACTTAAGAAATAACACGATGAATGAATTTTTTAATACGATCGGATTTTTATCGCACATTCTCTCTCACTCTTGACGTTTCTTCTTTATAACACGATTTTCCACCGGTTACATTTAAAGTATAAATATAATTCTATTTCAAGAAACTTGAATACAGAATGGGTCTCTGACTGGATGATTTAAAATTAACAATGTCGAGATTCTGTTCGAGATTTTCATGTGTAATAAGGGTTTATTTAATCGCAAAGAAAAAAAAAATCGAAAGTGAATCGTGATAACAAATGGGAAGTAAAAACACAGCAGACAATTAATAACGTGCATCCATGTGAGCATTTTCAAGTCGTACTATCTGAATGTTAAATTTGTTGCAGCTTTCGAACGAGTACAGGCTTCGTCCAGTGACAAGCATCGTTATTTTAAGACTTGTACTATTGCCGATAGTCTCGAGGCGACGTGTCACCGTCTAGTGGCACACGCTCGACTTCATGGAACGCGCGATCACCGATCGCAATGGATAAAGAAGCGTGACACGTGCACCGACACCATCGTTCTCCAGTGAAACGCTGAAACAACTGACTCTACATTTTCCAATCGGCTGACCGATAATTCAAGGACGTGTTGCTCGAGCGCCAAATAGCTGAAATACTCGTCGAAATTCCAACAGGATTATCAAAGTTATTAGGCAAAAAGTCAAAAGAATGGGAACATAAATTTGGTAAATTCAGATAGATCCTTTTGGTTATGAAATAATATGAAAATTGTAAGTACAGTAAAATTGCAAACAAGTTGTTCAGAAGAAAGTAATTGGAAGAAATGCAGGTCTGAAGTTATTTGGTTATTTTCATAGTCCTGATACAATAATAAATATCATATAGTCATAAATATTCCAAATTTACAAATAAGATCATATAGTGTGGAAATAAATAGCTGAAGAAAATTGCTGAAATACTCGTCGAAATTCTAGCAGGATTATCAAAGTTATCTCTTCTTAGGCAAATATTCAGAAGAATGATAATTTGTTGTGATATGCAAACATACATTTGATAAATTCAAATGGTTCCTTTTGATTGTAAAACAATATGAATATTGTAAGTACAGTAAAATTGAAAGCAGGTTGTTCAGAAGAAAGCATTTTGAATAAGTGCAAGTCTGAAGTTAGTCAAAAGAATGATGATTTGCTCTGATACTTGAACATAAATTTAGTAAATTCAGATGGGTCCTTTTGGTTGTGAAATAATATGAAAATTGTATGTACATTGTAAACTTGAAAGCAATTTGTCCAGAAGAAAGCATTTTGAATAAGTGCAAGTCTGAAGTTAGTCAAAAGAATGATGATTTGCTCTGATACTTGAACATAAATTTAGTAAATTCAGATGGGTCCTTTTGATTGTGANAATAATATGAAAATTGTATGTACATTGTAAACTTGAAAGCAATTTGTCCAGAAGAAAGCATTTTGAATAAGTGCAAGTCTGAAGTTAGCCAAAAGAATGATGATTTGCTCTGATACTTGAACATAAATTTAGTAAATTCAGATGGGTCCTTTTGGTTGTGAAATAATATGAAAATTGTATGTACATTGTAAACTTGAAAGCAATTTGTCCAGAAGAAAGCATTTTGAATAAGTGCAAGTCTGAAGTTAGCCAAAAGAATGATGATTTGCTCTGATACTTGAACATAAATTTAGTAAATTCAGATGGGTCCTTTTGATTGTGAAACAATATGAATATTGCAAGTACAATAAAATTGAAAGCAGGTTGTTCAGAAGAAAGCATTTTGAATAAGTGCAAGTCTGAAGTTAGTCAAAAGAATGATGATTTGCTCTGATACTTGAACATAAATTTGGTAAATTCCAATTGGTTCTTTTGATTGTGAAACAATATGAATATTGTAAGTACAGTAAAGTTGAAAGCAGGTTGTTCAGAAGAAAGCATTTTGAAGAAGTGCAAGTCTGAAGTTATTTGGTATTTTCATAGTCCAGGGACAATAATAAATATTATATAGTCATTAATATTCCAAATTTACAAATAAGATCATACAATATCGAAATAATATCCAACTTCTTATCTTCGCATTATTTCAGATGCCATCATTTGAGCGACGTTACACAATTGAATGAACAGAAGCGAAAAAGTCTCATGTGCTTGATAAATTGACATGTTATTCGTCTGATACAACGATGAAGATTGACTTTAAGGTAGTCGTTGAGAAAAAATGCACAGTCATAAGAAGTGGGTGTAAAAATCAAAGTGACAAACAACGATCCTCTAATCGTTTTGTGCTCTTCACAACCCCCATATTAAATTTGGATGATCCAACTGTAGTGTACTTTTATCTCACCCTTTCAACCCCTTCCATCAATCTCTGTTCTTCTGATTACTTTTTATTATTTAAGCTTCTACAGGAAAACTTAAAAAAATGTTAATTACCATCAAATAAAGTAACTTTTGTTTCTATTCACAGAAATATAAAATTCTATTACATAAACGAAAAATCATAAATAATGGAGAGGTTGAAGGAGCTCGAATGTTAAATGAACTGCAATCTGAATAGAAGAATTCCATTTATTGATGCAACCTGATTCAACCAACTGTCTATTGTACCCAATTATTTCAATTGTTTTGAGCATCAACGCCTATTGCATAGGTGAACAATCACAGATAATGAAGACGGTCACTAAATCCTGATATTAAGAATTGCACATCCCTCGATGAACCCAAACAAAATTCTACAGTACAGTTTCTTCGTCCACTTTACACCCCATTTATTTCTCGCCTTATCACAAGCCTCTATCGTAGTTCTATGGTTTCCTTCTAAAGAGTTGTAACCGAGACTCGATATCAGAAGTGACCATCGTGGCTCGTCACTAGCATCGGTTCAGGTCGCGACGAAGGTGACACACGAGAGGAGATTGGTGCATCGATTCGTTGGTCGTATCACAAGCGACGTCAATCCTCGCGTGGCATGCTAGATGCGTTTCTTGGTGGTC
The DNA here is from genome assembly GCA_014737485.1 of Bombus picipes. Lineage (NCBI taxonomy): Eukaryota > Metazoa > Arthropoda > Insecta > Hymenoptera > Apidae > Bombus > Bombus picipes. The sequence continues at coordinate 1,564,540 of JACXIP010000044.1, read as the reverse complement.
CGTAGGAGCACGATAGAGGAAGCATGGCAGCGAGTTCAGTTTAGAATCTGTGCAGACACATTCCATTCCGAAGCTGACCGACGGTCTCGAGAAGCCCCTCCTAACAGCAACGTCCGGTCGCTGAGCTTCGAACATCCAAAGGGGGAGAGATTGCAGTCTCCGACAGGCCGTCGGACACGCATACCAGACTTCACTGGCACTGAACGTGAAAGCGAGGACCGTGTTATGCGCGAAAATGATACTCCTGCGGATAAAAATGACGACGCTGCGCGAGGATGCATTTGGAGCTTGCGATTCTTTTCTCAGGATCGAGCATATCGTATGTCAAAAGTGTATCTGAAAAGTGTCACAAATCAAAATAATTCAGACCTTTGTTGGAAGAACGTGAAGATCGCCAAAGGACGATTGCAAGGACCAGGCATGGAACATTACTGAAATAATATTTGACTATTGTTTGTTGCAGTTTGTTCTGTTGTCAACTATGTGTTTGGTATCGAATGATATTTTTGTAAGCTTCTAATTACAGTTCTTCGCTTTTCCTGAAGAATTTGTTTCAGTTGTGCCACTTTTGAAATATGTACATCTGCAACATATTGGTGAGACAAAAGGAGGAACTCTAACTAACTACATTAATTTTTCAGCATTTGTGGGTAATTTAAAGGTACAGAAATGTGCAAAGAGATATCAGCTATTGGAAGTAAAGTACTTGTTGTAATTTGTAAATTGTAAGACAAATCTCTATTTCAACTTTTTGAAGCTTCTAATTTGTTACAACGATATAAAATTACATAAATATTTGCAGTATAGTTATGTTCTTTTCTCAGGATGGAACATATCTCAAAAGTGTCATAAATCAAAATAATTCAGACCCTTGTTGGAAGAACGTGAAGATCACCAGAGGAAGATTTCAAGGACCAAGGATGGAACATTACTAAAATATTTGACTATTGTTTGTTGGAGTTTATTTCACTGCCAACTAAGTATTTAGTATTAAATGATATTTTGGTGAATTTCTAATAATAGTGGAAGAATTTGTTTCAGTTGTGCCACTTTTGAAATATGTACATCTGCAACATATTGGTGAGACAAAAGGAGGAATTCTAACTATCTACAATAATTTTTGTGCATTTGTGGGTAATTTAAAGGTACAGAAATGTGCAAAAAGATATCAGCTATTGGAAGTAGAGTACTTGTAATTTGTAAACCGTAAAACAAATCTCAATCTAAACTTCTCTAAACTTTATAACAATATAAAATTACATAAGTATCCTCAGTCTAGTTATAATACAGAATGTCATAGATAATATGCTGATACTGGTAGTTGATAGAACTAACTTTTTATGCATTTGTGGGTAATTTAAAGGTACAGAAATGTGCAAAAAGATATCAGCTATTGGAAGTAGAGTACTTGTAATTTGTAAACCATAAAACAAATCTCAATCTAAACTTCTTTAAACTTTATAACAATATAAAATTACATAAATTTTCTCAGTCTATTTATAATACACAATGTCATAGATGATATGCTGATACTGGTAGTTGATAGAACTAACTTTTTATGCATTTGTGGGTAATTGAAAGGTACAGAAATGTGCAAAAAGATATCAGCTATTGGAAGTAGAGCACTTATAATTTGTAAACCATGAAACAAATCTCAATCTAAACTTCTTTAAACTTTATAACAATATAAAATTACATAAATTTTCTCAGTCTATTTATAATACACAATGTCATAGATGATATGCTGATGCTGATAGTTGATAGAACTAACTTTCTGTGCATTTGTGGGTAATTTAAAGGTACAGAAATGTGCAAAAAGATATCAGCTATTGGAAGTAGAGTACTTGTAATTTGTAAACCATAAAACAAATCTCAATCTAAACTTCTTTAAACTTTATAACAATATAAAATTACATAAGTATCCTCAGTCTAGTTATAATACAGAATGTCATAGATGATATGCTGATACTGGTAGTTGATAGAACTAACTTTTTATGCATTTGTGGGTAATTGAAAAATACAGAAATGTACAAAAAGATATCAGCTATTGGAAGTAGAGCACTTGTAATTTGTAAACCATAAAACAAATCTCAATCTAAACTTCTTTAAACTTTATAACAATATAAAATTACATAAATATTCTCAGTCTATTTATAATACACAATGTCATAGATGATATGCTGATACTGGTAGTTAATAGAACTAACTTTCTGTGCATTTGTGGGTAATTTAAAGGTACAGAAATGTGTAAAAAGATATCAGCTATTGGAAGTAGAGCACTTGTAATTTGTAAAACATAAAACAAATCTCAATCTAAACTTCTTTAAACTTTATAACAATATAAAATTACATAAATATTCTCAGTCTATTTATAATACACAATGTCATAGATTATATGCTGATACTGATAGTTGATAGAACTAACTTTTTATGCATTTGTGGGTAATTGAAAAATACAGAAATGTACAAAAAGATATCAGCTATTGGAAGTAGAGTACTTGTAATTTGTAAACCGTGAAACAAATCTCAATCTAAACTTCTTTAAACTTTATAACAATATAAAATTACTTAAGTATCCTCAGTCTAGTTATAACACAGAATGTCATAGATAATATGCTGATATTGATAGTTGATAGAACTAACTTTCTCTTCTTGCAAGAAAATGAAGAATATGACTCGTAAGATTGTTCGCCACGACGAATTAGAATTATATTGCATTCTTCTACGTAAGTTTTGTTAAACAATTTCTATATAAAACTATATAAAAGAATATTCTAAGCATTTTTGAAAATCAAAATTAAAGGAACACCATTCTTTAGTATCGAGATAAAATATATAAAACAAGGGAAGAATAACATCGAAATAAAATTTTCCAAAACTATCCCCAGATACGTGAATAATTTTCAAATAATTTTCAAACCAATAATTTTCCAATCGTTTCTTAACTATCGAGCTTTCAACTAGCCATAACTCGATTCCAACGGAGCTTACAATACAATGAGAAAAAAAGGTAGAAAGAAAACCTTTGTTACGGTGGAACGACGCGTTAAAAACTTGTTTCGCATACGGTGCGCCGTGCTTCTTTCATCGATGATATTTTTTGTTACCTGGAAATATGAATTATGATATTCCGGTTCGATAGTATCCGTGTAGAACGGCCTGAAAAGCGAAATAGTTGCAAGCTGGAATGAACAGCACTTTCCCCGGTCAAAACGGAATAGAAATTTGAGGCTGCAAAGGCAGCCCAATTCTCTGGCATATTACGTTGCAAAAATTCCCTTTGTAGATTCATAATCCTTCTGCGAAATGCCTGCCGCAGACGGGAACGTTCGTTACACGTACCACTCATGCCATTCCTAACGCCGCGTTTCCAATGAATAGTATTGCAAGCTTGTGTACTATGTTATCGTGCAATTCCTCGACATTTTGTATTCGATATCGATCTTCTTAAAAAACGAGACAGACGACATTCACGCGTGCGAGAAATATAAAAAGTTGCGAGTAATTTTTCTGCGTTTTTTATTAGAAGCTTCTTAATAGAAAGTCTATCTGTTTGTAACGCAAACCAGCTACAAGCAGGTAAACACAGTAGAAAAAAAGAAAAGAAAAAAAATGATCGAGATCGTATAACACGCGTCTATGCTTGAAACCTATTTCCAACAATAGGACAAACCTTCCATCGATTTGTCTGTTTTTCTAATGTTACTGTTTAGAATCGCCCTTAAAGTTCGCTATTTCTCAAGTTGACGTGTGATACGAGATGAAGAATAGCGGCACTAAGCGTAACCGAATAGGTGGTAAATGGGTAGGCTTCTAAAATCTCGCACAGGTGATCGGAAGGTGGAACGATAAATTGCAGCCCATCAGTCTTCCGACTGGTCGGTAACGCGTCACCTTGCGGCCTCGGCGTATTAGTTTCACAGGTAAATCCTGCAACATCGCTTCCGAACTCTCGTCATGCGCTCCGTGGCGTGTGGTAAACACATGGCGATTATGTTTTTATCGTCAGACGTTTAATAACGAGCTAATAACGACAAAAAAGCGAACACGTGCAATGAATCGGATTGTCAGAAAACACGATGAAACTGAGAACACGCTGAAGTAAGACAAGGAAACTGGTTTAAAGCTGAATAATACAATGGAGTATGTAGCATAATACGGTAGAATATATGGAATATCAGAGTAGGTTAAGTGACAATGGAACATAGACGAATACTACGTTTTTTAAGTAGTAAAACCTGGGATTATAGAGTCATCATGTTCCGTCGGACAAAGATCGTGCCATTTTCTAACCTATAATTTCCAAACTATCAATTAAAATTCAATTAAAGCCTGTACCTTTAATCGCCAAATAACTGGAAATAGCATATTTCGTGGTGAGACCTGTCTAAATTAAGCTACCATGCTGCAATTGCTCGATCTTCATCGTCACTGGGTTGTAGGAATAAAAAGGGGCGTTGAAAGTTCCAACTCACCGACACCAGCAACGTGAATCTTCTTCATCCACGGATAAATCACACGGTCGCCGTTCTCCTCTTCCTCTTCCTCATCCTCCAGCATGCCCGGCGACTCGTCCATCATTTGATCATCTTCCATGTCATCCTGATCGGAGCCCTCGTCCACGTGATGCTGTTGCTGCGACTGCTGTTGGTTCTGTTGTTGCTGTTGCGTCGGTTGCTGTTGTTGCGAGTTTTGTATATGTTGAGACTGTTGACCGGTAGACGGTTGCTGCTGAAGATCCGGCGAGTTGTCACGATGCAGCTGACTAGAACTCGCCGGACTGCACGCGTTACTTTCATGCGGTGTCTGCTGTTGACTCGGCTGTTGATGATGTTGAAGACTATCCGGCGGCTGCACGTGATTCTGCATAATACCCGGTGATAATGGAGTGGAGCCGAGAACAGTCGATGCGGACACAGGTGGTTGCTGCTGTTGTGGCTGTTGCTGGTTCTGCATCGACGACGGGCACGTGAGCGGCGGTTGTTGAGCCTCCGGCGGCATCGCCAAGGCGCCCACCGCGTGATGATGAGGATGCAGGCTCGCGTGATGAACGGCGTGCACTTGATGATGAGGATGGTGCGGCCCATAGTAGCTACCATAGCCGGCGTAGCCGCCGTTTAGCTGCACCGCGGACGACGCTCCATAAGGAGTGGACGCCGCTTGATGATGATGTTGATGATAACCGTACTGTAGCTGATGAGACTGCGGATGATTCAAGTGGTGACCACCCCCGCTGGCGGGAAAGAACTCCGCTCCAGTGGACGGGATGTAGTTGCTCTGACTGTATTCCTCGCTAGGAGGAAACTTTGGATCCACCATCACGGAAGTGGCGGCCAAATGATGGCTGCTAGCTGCCTGCTGGTGTTGGTGATGATGATATCCACCGCCGGTGGATGGATTCATTAGAAACGAACTCATATTTGCGTGGATTTCTCGTCTCGCGACGCCCGATTCCACGATTCGACTCTCGTTACACGCCAAACAATGATCGACGGTAGTCACGGTATCTTTTCAGTTCATCCGACCTTCCGTCGACGTTCCAGGTTTAATTCATAGAATCGCACGGTTCCATGTTGATGATATTCATTGTTGGAAGCGTATACACCGCACTGCACTGTGGCCCGTGGCCGACATCCCTCTCTGCCGCCGCGAGCAGGGTGACTTTTTCCACCGGAGGGGAAAGGGTACCGCGTCTAGACGCAGAAGACGGAAAAGGGAGAAAGACAGGGGGAGAGAAAACGAGCGAAAAGAGCAAGACCACGGAGAGTAGCAGACTCCCGGTGGACAGCTGCTTATCCTCTCCTCTCCTTCCGCCACTTTTGCGATCTTCCACGAAGCTCCGCGGCCTCGTTCGCTCCTTCCCGCCCACCGAAGCCCAATTACCATACCACGTGACCGCGGCACCGACCAATCAGAGCTGCTCCAAGCTTGCGACCATGATGGATAGCGCGGCACGCATGCAACACGTGAGTGGCGCCGCGAGAACCACTGCGGCAGGTGCACCAACTTCTTTCTTCGTGCCTCCTTCGCGAGCGACGGTCACCAGAGCTCTTCTACGCACTCGTTCTCTATGACGTTAGAATTCTTTACAATTTTTTTCCTAATCATACACACTTTACACTATTTTATCGACGATGATCTTCCTAACTTTCGATCAATGTCCTCGATGCATTGGAAAAGTTCTACCAATCGTTCGTTAAATCTTCAATTTCGCTGAAATATCCGAACACCATATGACACCTTCTCAAACTCCGATCGATCCCATTCACTTCACACTGATTCTTTCAAGCGATTCGATCCAAGGAACATAGGCACCATCGACCGCCGGCTAAGCTGTCAGAGAGCCATGAAAGTGAGCTCGTCCTGCCTCGGCAGAAACTCGTCTGGCAACTCCGGCGACTCTGTTCCCAACTCCCTCCAGGTCCAACGAGACCGGCTGGCTTCGAGCCGTTGCCGAGAGCCGGGACACCCCCTCTCCACGTCGTTCCTCTTACTCTGCCGCCAGCTAACCCCACTCCGCGGAAGCGCGAGACCAACCCCTGCCACGGAAAGCGTGGATCCTGTGCCCTTATGGGGCCATACTCCAGGGTACCTAGAACGGTATAGTCACTCCTACGGATCTCCTTAACCCGCCTCCATCCTTCTGAAATCCATCTTACGCCAGCATGGTCAATGCTCGACGAAAACCACGCCGATGCTGTCTAACGTTATTGAGATCGTGACATCGGCGGTTAAATGATATCACCATGCTAATTGGCAGATGTCGCTAGGGTGACGCGGCTTTTATCCTATTTGGAGGTTCCTCTTAGTAATAGATGCGTTAGATCGTTCGAGCAAAGCTGCGTATTCATTAAACGCGCAGATATTTACAGAATGCGTATAATTAAAATATGCAACGTATCTGAGGTAAAATAATTATTACGTTTAAGTGGCGAAACAAATCTCTATTTAGAAACCAGTATCGTATTTCCGCTGGCGAAACCATAAATTTGTAGAGAAATCCGCAGTGTAATTACGAATGAATAGAGCGATGTGCGAAGATACAGTGGAATAGCCATTTAACAATATACAGCGAGTAAGTAGAAAATGTCGTACGAGCCTGACTCGCTCGCGAAATACCAAACTCTTGTTCATATCTCGAATTCACCTTACTAATGCAAATATTCTTTTCCTTGGTCCACTGGTCCATTAGGCTGATAATATTCTTTGTTAAAACGAGCTTGTCAACGGTGCAACTATTCACGGTCGATCGTCTATCGGTCAGCGTGATTATCAGAATGTCTCGTCGGCCGCTGTGCACACGGAATCACGCGTTACGTAAGACGTTTCGACGCGGACCAAATTGAAAGTAATGGCTGCGGCGTTCTTTCACCGCGTGTTTATATTAGTGCTCTACAAGTGTCTCACTGCACTCGGTCAAGTACGTCTACCCGCGATCAGCTGCGTGGAGCAAAGCATATAAAGCGCCGAGTCATTACACAAAGAGCACACTCACTCTGTTTTGCCGTGCTACGACAATGTACGATGGCGAGGCTTCTCTCGACCAGCCGTTTTACCGTTTAGCATTTTACTTTTGCTAGTCGAGACTGAACGATGCTGCGTAATATAGCAACCCGACAGTGGAATCTGCAGCGAAAGTAATTTCATAAAAGAAGGTATATTTAATAAAATAAAGTAAATAGAATAAATCTTAGAAAGGTTGGAAAAATAGTAGTGAAATTTCAGAGATCAATTACCCATTCCAAGCAACGCAACTATACCACAAGAAGCCATGAAAAATACTCGAGGAATAAGAAGAATATCGTGTGCCATTAAAGGGGCGATAATAAAGAAGAATAGAATAGAAGAATAGCGGAACACGAAGGGGTGGCAATTGAACGAGCCCTGAGAGCGCGTCACCTGTTTTTTCCCCGGTTTGGCGCTTCCTCGAGTCGAGGCTTTTTCGTTAAGCAAGATACGACGCCACAGTTATTTTTCTATTTCTCTTACGGCCACTTGCTGCCTCTCCAGGACGAAAGGAACGCCGCGTCGAGTGGAATCTGCGAAGGGGGTTGAAGGAGCTTGCGGATGACGTAAAACGAGAGCAAAGAGGGTTGTGCGGACGTTGTCTTCTCGTTTTGCGGATCGAACTCTGTCTCCACCAACCTACGCTCTCTCTAAGCTTCCGTCTTCCTCGTTCAACCCCTGTCCACCCCCGCGACACCGTCTTCTGGTAACATTTCTTCTTTATCCAACATTCAGCCGCGCACGTCTTGCCGGTTCTCTGCTCGAGCCCTCGTCGCTCCTCTTCTCTGCTCTTCCGGCGAAACACAATCAATCACATTTGCCGGTGAGCCGGCATGACACCCCCCTTTTACACCCACAGCCACCCCTGCACACGTAGTTCGTCAACGACGATTCCCTCTCGTTCTCCCTCGCCATCTCCCTTCCACGCGATCGTCGCGATCTCCCAAATGACGATTATCGTGAGATCGCCCATGAGAGCTCACCGACATGCGCCACGTGCGCCACGGGCACTTCCAGTGCAACCGACCAATTAAACATGAAACTTTCTGTGAGCCTGTTGTTTCGCACTCTATGTGGGTACAGTAGGATTTTCCAGCATTTCTTGTCATTCAACTTCTTGGATAGTTAAAGTAACGTAATTTAGTGCTGAAGTTCTTGTAGGAAATCTTTTCTTATTTGTATCGAAGCTATTTTGTAAGTATAATATTCTTTAATTAGTAGAAAGTTGTACATACAATTAGCATCTGTTCTCTAGCGAAGAAAGTGATGTATCAAGAGAATTTAGATTTCCTTTCGTCTTTATAGTTTTATTCTATTTATCCATTCGAAACTGATGTCACACCAGGTATATACCCTTTTTGTATATAATTTAGGACACGCGAAGATACATATTGGTAGGTTTTTCAAGAAGATACGCAATAATAATAAACTATTGCGTGATACAATCTTATACAAACACTGTAAGAAGGCTAATTGAATGTTAATTGAGTCGATTAATTAACCTGAACAATACATAATTGTTATAAAAATGCCCTCTTTACCGAGAACAATATCAACTACATGAATTGTAGGCAAACTGACATACAAATGATGACAACATTTTTATGTCTCTTTTACAGCCACACGAAAAAAAGAATTTCTTCGCTTGTCGGGAACGTTTTCCAGTGAAAACCCGTTTGGCTGGAATTCCCCGGCTAAGTTTGCAACCGGAGGCGTCGCGCGCTATGAACCATCGAGTTCCGTCGTGATAATGATAAATGAGAACGCAGTAGTTTACGATTTAATATCAATCCACCCGGCCGGCTGCTTATTATCGGCCATTAGGAAAGTTTTAATAACGCAATACGCCGCTGCCCGACCTGGGGGTGGAACCGTCGCGATTTATCACTTTCATCGCTTTATTACTGGCCTGTTACGCTTTACTTGTTGATCGTTCGCGACAACATCGCGAATCACCAGGAAATTTGGATTTTTTTTTCCTATTTTCGGCGTTCCCTGTTCACTAAATTATGTCACCCAGTAGATAGATCGTTCAGGGTCACGATAAATAAATATCGAGTATCGAACGAGTACGAATACACGGTGAATAGGGCACAGAGCGAAGAGAAGAATTTTCTTTCTTTCATTCGATGACAATTAACGATAAAGAAATTGATGAAGTTACTATTACTATTATTATTACTACTATTATTGTTATTATTAGCATGTAACGTTTAAGAAATTGCGCACTGGTTTGAGTGTGTACAAGTAATGGAATCGCCATGGATATAGATCTTTAAGGGAAATAAGTTTTTATCAAAAACGTTTACGGTCGCTGTATCGACAATCAGTAGCTGTTCATCTACATCTCTTTATACATTCAGTGACATGATAATTTACAACTTCTGAGAATTTACAATGCAACGGTGCCTCATTTATAATCGCGTATAATTACACGCAAGAATCATTCTTGAAACGAACAAGAAAACGTGTAACCACAGCTTCATGAATCTTACAAACCCTGCCCCTCGCTTTATCATTTCGACTTTTAACCCTTCGTATGTTTCCAAGCATTGTCCTATTTGCATATTTAATTGTTGTTGTTAACTGCTGGTGGGACGTGAAGATTTTCAAAAACTGTCAAAACATGCTCACGAAGCTGTAACCTTAGTGTAAATAATCAAAATGTTCATACAATGTTTATAGCCCTCAAAACTCTTTTTATATCAAACAATCTTTTCATAATTTTGGTGTTTTCAAACTGACTTGCAATTGCATTGCAAAGTAATTTCACGGCGAAATCGAATATCGTACACACTCGTTACTCCTCACTCTATAAAATTATTCCCCTTTTCACAATAAACAAAATCTTAGACATGAACGTGAAGATATTTAAGGGCTGAAACCGTGGAGCAATTTTAAAATATTCCTATTGAGATTACATTGAGATATTCTGTGTGCTAGACTAGATTAACCCTGTAGTAGCGACACGCATATGTAAATATGAGTTTTCACAATAAACAAAATCTTAGATGTGAACGTGAAGATATTTAAGGGCTGAAAACGTGGAGCAATTTTAAAATATTCCTATTCAGATACGTACAATTTTGTGTGCTACACTAGATTAGCCGTGTAGTTGTGGCACACGTATGTGAATATGAGTGTATGGGAGTATGTGTGCGCACAGCGTCTCGAAAAACAGACGAATGCAACTGTTCCATTGGTAGCGCGGCAAAGAAGATGGTGAGACAAAGAGAGCGCTGAGACGCGTGCAAATGATATCCACGAAGATCCTGGCAATCGTTTACTAAATAAATCTAAAACTATTTTAATATAAATTCTAAGTGTAGCCTTAGTATTCCTTTACTTGTACGATGCACGATTCTCAACAATTGCAAAAGAAAACTAATAAATTTGCAATATTAACAGGTGGCCACCTGCGTCCTAATAAAGAAGAAAGTAGATTCAAAATGCTTTTCACGCGCTCGACGATATTAAAGTCTTGAGGGACCGATCGATCTGCAGGTTACAGAATATTCCAAATATTTACGCGTTCGAGCAACGAAATTCGACATGGTGCGTATGAGAATGCACGCGTATCCGGATCCCTAAATCTACGAAAGATCCCGACTATTTTCGCATATATCCCACGTGAAGGTGTTGGCAGCAGATCCATCCAAAGCGAAAAGCACGAGTCTCCGGAGATTCTATTTCGCTGCTGAGTCACGATCCCGCGTTTGTCGACGTGAAAAGGGGGACTGTGTCCTCTTGGGGACGCCCTTACACACCTCCAAAGGCTTAGGTATTGGGGTTGATCTTCGTATAGGTCGCTGTCACTCTTTGATCCTCCGTGCTGCTTCTGAAAGGTAGAGCAACTTAGGTGAAACAGGAAGACACAACAGTGCGCAAGGTTAAGTTGATTTTTACATAACTATGTATATTTTTTGTTTGATCAAGTGTTTTAGTCGTACGATGTAACGAAAGTGCATGAAATATAGAACATTAAAAAGCACGGAATAAGCAAAAGGATTGGCTACTGAATGACTTGTATCCTACCACCAGGATACAGCTCTATCATTTCGTATTTTTAGAAGATCAGAAGGTTTCGTCCACGTTGTGCAATTTCGTCAGCCTCGTTGATCAATAGCAAACCCTCTTCAAGTAAATCTAAAACTTTCACTTGCCTGTCCAGCTAATTACAGATACATAAAACAACATCACAATTCCTGGATTCCTTTTCAGAAGCTAGACAGTCGATGGTGGAAATTAACTAACAGAGCCAGCAAGCAATTGATCCTCTGAGTACGCTTGAGTCAACCAAAAAGAGAAGCATTTTCACTTCCACCTGCCTAAAAAGCGCTGATTGAGCATCTTTCATTGAGTGACAGGCGGCGGGCGCGAAGCTGCAGTCTGAAATCAACGCGACTCGCTGAAAGGCGCAATCAGCCGCAGTTGGAAAGGCGTGCTGGCCGCGACGCGACAAGAGAAACACGTGTTTTTATCAGACTACGCGCAGGAAGAAAACACGACAACGAACCAGGCTCGCGATCGTGTCGAGTGAAAGTTTCAGATACACTTTAATGAAAGGCCGTTCGGTAGTTCCACTTTACGTGCGATATCCAGATGAAAAACGAAAGGAAAAGGCGATAATTATCGGTGCACGGGGATGGTAACGATGTTAACGCGACCCGTGACCCGCGACCCGCGACCAATTACCACCTGACATCGCTGCTTGAAAGCAATTTGCGTGCGGCGAGCAGGCTCTTCCGGCGACTCGCTCAAAGGAGCCCGGACCAGGCGAGAAAAAGCCACGTTTATAGCGGCTTACGTCGACAGTCGGCCTCCTCGGACGAGGAAGAATGGCCGAGTGAGTCGTAAAAGTGATTCATCACCTTTCGCGGCTACGGCTCGCGGAGTCGTTAGCGACGATCCTCCTCCTCTCTCGGCCGTCGTGACATCCTTCCTCCGGCAAGCCCAGAAGCTCGCCAGCTGAATTTCTCCGACGTGTTACACGTCGTGGTGGAAAGGCCCGCGTGGCGGAAAGATGAGCGTGGTCGTCGTGAAAAGTGTTCCATGGATGAAGACGAAGATGAGTAGTGTTTAAGGGATGCTGCGGGCAAACATGCTACGATGATGCTGATTCCCATTTTACGTAGTGGAAATTGTGATTAGGATTTGTGTCCGGACGATACTCGTCACGGGGCCAACTCTTTTACAGTGTCAATTATAATACATCAGAGTTTCACATCTTAGATGATAATCAATTATTAATATCCATTTCTTATGAAAAGTAAAATTATGTGTTTTCCCTATCTGGGATCAAAAATACTGAATACTACATTCTTCCTCATTTTGTCATACCGTGAAAGCATCAAAGAACGCTGCTTCTGATATTTTAAATCTCATAGGTCTCCGTTATGATAGCCTATCAAACAATGTTTGATAAGATAAAATAAAACAGAACTTTGGATACTTCAGGATACTACAAAATAAAACAGAACTTCAATTAGAAACGTCAAAAAATTATACCTTCATTTCTCTTCCAAGCGAAGCAAATTTAAATATGATAAAGTCTTCTTCCAACGTGTTTCCAATTAGCAGCTTTCCCACAGTCGGAGAAATGCTCGGAGCCACGTTGAGACGACATCAGGGAACCCTTTGCGAAGGGAGAGTTTCTGTAAACGTCCCTCGGACACTGATTACCGCTCGAAGTAACGGAAAGAAGGAGGTAACTAGGTTAAGGTCGGCCAACATCCGTGACCTCGACAATTACCATTCGACACCCTTCGTCACTGAAAGACGGTTTGCATACAACGTAAACGCTGGCGCATTGTTGGTAAAGGGCCCTCGGACGCAAGCCAGAAATGTTTTCCAGGCTAATTGCTTTCGGACGACCCATCTATCCCTTCTTCGACTTGCTTCTTCAAGGACCTTCGATATCTTCATGCCACGTCTTATGCCTGCGACACAAAAGTGGAATAAAGTGTTTGCTGTTCAGACACGTAACGAGAAAAGAAATAGAGAAGAGAATTTATAAACTCGGAATAAAGATAGGATGTAGACTAAAAATAGCGTAAAAGATGATGTCTGGAAAAAGATGACGAATGGCGTTTTACTTTGTGGAATTAGTCCATGATAGAAGGAGGAAACGAGGTAAAGAGGTTAGCGCTGCGTTCGCTGACGTCTCGAGTGCCTCCACTGTACTTATGTTTTTATACGGCCACTCGAGAAAGCCTTAATTATTCTGTCTAGAAACCGTATATTGTTACACTTAATTCGCTGAAATTATATACGTCTGTGTAGAAATTAGTACGTATAATTTCCACTATATTTTCTATTATTTTCATACCTTTTTCTACGAGACCTAATTTCTACCAAGACGTATCAACGACATATAAAAATCGTAGACTGGCAACTTTGTAAGTGAATCATTTTCGTGGCGAGGTGATTTTGGAAAATCGTTGCTGCTCCAGGTGGTAAGTGCAAAGGGATGTCCTGGAGGCACGCAGGTCCGGCGAGAGCGGGACAGAGAGAAAAGAGGAAGAAAAGAGCTGACGGGAACGCGAGCTGGCAAGATTAATGGATTCGTATTGTCGGCATTTTTTCAAGCGTTTTAGGACTACTTTTGAGTGCAGGAGAGCGTCTCATTTTTCAAAAAGTCCGTGCCGTCTGTGGGCCCGATAGAAAAATCGCAATCGATTCGGTGCGCGTTAATGGTTCCGAATTAAGCGTGTTCCTGATCTCTTCGCGTTGCTAGCCACGAACTATCGCCAAGCAGTCTCTCATAGGCTGCGTTACGTAAGAATCAGCATCGATAGTCGTCTTGTAAATACCTCGTCGAGACACACTGAGGTGGTTCGTTTCTCATGACGCAACACACACTGTGACATTTTAACGCTTGATAGAGTTCTTGCACTTAGCGTGTACAGAGGATGCAGAACCACTGGAAACGAAGCTTTTTGCATCTGGTTTGAAGTTCGGAAACTCGTAGTTACCGTGAACTTTGCACAAAATAATCAAAATCATTGTACATTAGGAGTCACTGAGTCTGTAAAGAATAAGAAAATATTGCATATGAAAAAATGAATCAGATAACCTTCTTTTACTTTATACTACGTATTACAAAATAAACATTTTAACAGCTACTTTTGCTCACAATAAATACAAAATAGTTTTCAAGCATTTGATAAAATTTGAAGAAATAGTAAAGAATGATAGAATACGTTTAGTAAGAAATTAATAAATATATGGATCCTCTATAACCGTGTGATTCCCGATTAAGGTATATCAATTGGGCTAGCTAAGCTTCAATAACTCGAAATTCCATCATGAACTTTGCACAGAATAATCAAAATCATTGTACATTAGGAGACACTTAGTCTATAAAGAATAAGTAAATATTGCATATGAAAAAATGAATCAGATAACCTGTTGTTATATCTTTATTCAGAGGTAGGATCACAATAGATATTATTATATTCTATGGATAAATCTATCGCACCGTTCTGAGCCAGAAAAACCTTTATTGCACATTCTTACATGGACTAGGGATAAAAACAAAAGAACATCTTAAACCTATCGATTAAATCTATCGATTGTATCTAGAACTATCTTCTAGTTATTTTTTCTCGTAACCAACGCATCTGCATATGAATGGCGAACACGAACTCACGTTGTCATTTTCAACATAACCTTTTCTTACTCTATGCTACGTATTATAAAATAAACATTTTAGCAGCTACTTTTGCTCATAATAAATGTAAAAATAGTATTCAAGCATTTGATAAAATTTGAAGAAACAGTGAAGAAGGCCATCGATAACTGTGTGATCCAGGTTAAGGTACATCGCTTGAGTCAATTAAACTTCAATAACTCAAAATTCAATCATAAACTTTCCATAAAATAATCAAAATTATTGTATATTAGGAGACACTTAGTCTATAAAGAATAAAAAAATATTGCATATGAAAAAATGAATCAGGTGATCTTCTCTTAATTTATAATACGTATTACAAAATAAATATTTTAACAGATACTTATGTTCCTAATAAATGTAAAAATAATATTCAAGCATTTGACAAAATTTGAAGAAACTAAAGAAGAAGTCAAAGAAGAAAATCCAGCAACTTTTACGAGGTTCTTAGGGACAACAAATTCTCTGTTTACCTGCCAAGGGTCAGAAGCCTAACCAATTTGCGGTATTTATTGTTAATTTGAAGATTTACAGCAATCAGAAGCCGCACCTGAATAGGACGTCGAGCACGAACAACGTGGAAAAAGGTGGGAAACATGACGAAGGCGGAACAAGACGGAGTTGGCGCCTTGGGACCTCCGATCCTCTTCCGACCGAAGATAGAAGTTGCAGCAGCTGATGAGCCGTAACCGATGAAGCACAATAACCCTCCGTAAGCAGTACCGCTATCTTTCATTCCGTCTTTCGTGGTCACGGTAGGTACGCGATCTTTATCTACCACAGAGACCACGCTCGTGCAACGGAAGTCCACGCCACGCGAATATAATTCACGTTTGTTATCGCAGCTGCACGATCCGATGAAATTTTTGTTTTTTTTCTGACATATTACCGTTGATAATTTTTGGAATACAATTTTATTTCTGTATAGTATTCGTCTACCTACATTGCACATTCGACTTTGTCAACACATTAGATATGATGTCCCATGCAATTTTTATTCTAATTTAACCTAAGTATTACAATGGAGTAAGTTTACTAATATTTTTCATTCATCAGAATTCGTTATATTCCTTAAGTCATGAAAACGTACGATGGCAGAAATTCAAGTTGAGATTCCAAAAATGTTGTCTTACACTTGCTATTATTGTTAGTCTAGGTTAGTCGTATATTAAGTTGTCCGGAAAGTGTCTTTCCTTCGCAAGCGTGTTTTTTACAATACAAACGTGAAACCAAATCTGTGAAATGTTTATCTCAACAGAACAAAATGTATCGTACGTAATTCGACAAAATAATATAAAAAACATTGTGCGTCTATTATTTCCTCACGAAACGAAAGAAACTTTTCGGACAAGCAATATGTATACGTTGATAATGAGCGAAGTAGGCGAGCGAATACGTCGCTGACGATATGCATTTTATCTTCTTAATATTATTTTTATCCACAGGAATATATTTTATCTTCTTGATGCGCGGAGCTGCAAAAACGGACGCTAAGTTCGGTGAAACGTAATTTTTCTTCGAATCTTCGAACGTAAGAAAACACCGCTGGGATCTATACACCGAGAAAGCTGACAAATGAATCAAGAAGTTCGAAACTTGCTGTCTGGAGAGCAGATCGTTGCATCGTCCGGAAGACGTCGAAATTTCTTTGACCCATTTTATCCTTTCGTTTCCGAACGTCTGCAGAGTTTGCTACCCACGGCATGTCTGCTCATACGAATACTTTTCTCCGGCTGAAAAAATTCGATTCGCACAGTAATAAATCAAAGGTTGCAACCCTTTGGGTACGACAAAGCATACCCATTGCCCAGTTATGTTCCACAATCCACGGCTACCGTCTCTTCTCTAGGAATATTGCTGGCTACTGATTATGCCGCAAAAAGGCTTCGTTCCAGTTGATTACCATTGTCATTATTTACGAGTTGTAAATTATTCAAATTTTGACGCCCCTAGGAAGAAAGTCTATTTGCTTATCTCAACCCTTTCACCATAATTTCTTTGCTTTCTCATCTTCCGGCTTCTTCACTTTTAAACTTTATCTGTTCTTCGAATTTCACTTGCACCAACTCTCTCCGATTGCGTTTGATGAATCCAAGTAACGGTACGCTTGGAATGTAATATTATTTAGAGTTAAAAGTAAAATCAGCAAACTGCGGATTTTTATACAAATTTATATTCATAAAAACATGAATTTGTGTTGGATAGATTATCGTGGTCGATAGATTTTGGAAACGATCCATTTTCCAAATTGCAGAAACTTTGCATCTTTTATTTTCCGTTCATTTTCTTTTACTTCTGCTCCCTCGAAAAACTTACACTTTGGAGGAATTCCCAATCAGGTTTTATTCCTTTAACTATATTCATAAAACAACGTGATTTTATTCCTCTAACTATGTTCATAAAATGACATGGTTTTATTCCTTTAACTATATTCATAAAACAACGTGATTTTATTCCTCTAACTATGTTCATAAAATGACATGGTTTTATTCCTCTAACTATGTTCATAAAATGACATGGTTTTATTCCTTTAACTATATTCATAAAACAACATGGTTTTATTCCTTTAACTATGTTCATAAAACAACATGGTTTTATTTCTTTAACTACATTCATAAAACAACATGGTTTTATTCCTTTAACTATGTTCATAAAATGACATGGTTTTATTCTTTTAACTATATTCATAAAACAACGTGGTTTTATTCCTTTAACTACATTCATAAAACAACATGATTTTATTCCTTTAA
>JACXIP010000044.1:1464622-1546254 GCA_014737485.1 Bombus picipes | reverse complement strand
TGGTTTTATTCCTTTAACTATGTTCATAAAACAACATGATTTTATTCCTTTAACTATATTCATAAAACAACATGGTTTTATTCCTTTAACTATGTTCATAAAATGACATGGTTTTATTCCTTTAACTATATTCGTAAAACAGCATGGTTTTATTCCTTTTACTACATTCATAAAACAACATGATTTTATTCCTTTAACTATGTTCATAAAACGATATGGTTTTATTCCTTTAACTATATTCATAAAACAGCATGGTTTTATTCCTTTAACTATGTTCATAAAACAACATGGATAAAGGAATAAAACCTGAATGAGAATTCCTCCAAAATGTAAGTTTTTCGGAAGAGCAGAAATAAAAGAAATTGACGAAAAAGAAAAGATGCAAAGTTTCTGCAATTTCGAAAATGGATCGTTTCCAAGATCGACAGCGAAGGAAAGCGACCACGATGATCCATCCACTCTTCCTGCGAAGCTGGACGAGACTCTTTAAAGTTTCCTTGAGAAAGTTTGATGAGTCTATCGAACGCTATTATTCCATACCCCCTTCCTAGCACCCTTCTTCCGCGTTCTTTAATCATTCAGAGCGAATCAATCACCCATCCAGAGAAGCTCAGGAACGCTCGAATCACCCTCCATCGTCCGTGAAACTTCGTCGTCCCGAGTCCTCCCTGGAACGACGTTATCAAACGAGGCCATTTCCGTGGGCCCAGCGAATACCTGGAAAGATAAGAAAAAGTAAAAGAAATTAAGTTTTCTAAATGCTATTTATTTTCTCAGAATTTATATTATTGATGAATTTTTAATTTTTATATTTGTTAACTACTGTGCATGTACCTGACAGATAAAATCTCCTATTATTTTTTTATATGAAGATGGTTTTAAAATTCGATACGTTGCTAATCAGTTACGAAAATTGTCTTTTTATTTGGCTTTGGAGTTAAAAGGATGTTCTATCGAATCTTTAAAAATGTTGTTAGTCATAATTGTTCAAATGTTAAGGATCTTTGGTTCTAATAGATTATTTTCGTTTTCAATTACGTCATATCAAAATCTCCCAATTTAATCATAAATTAGTATGAAAATCAAGTAAACAAGGAAAATGTGCTTCTAATATTTATCTCTTCAGCTCGTGCCTGGAATTCGTGGCTTCTCTATAGCCACAGGGCTGCAGGGTTCAGCCACAAAACCGCAGTCGCCCCCTCCCCCTCATACAGCAAAATGTTTCTCTCCAGTGATCTTCATTTAACAATATTATGAAAAATTATTAATTATTAAAAATATAGAATAACATACAATATCAATCACTTCAATATTTTTGCACTAACACTTACTACCACGCCGAAATCACATGTTTTTTATTTTTATTATTCAAAGCATATAATGGCAAAATAATAATAAATTGACGATGTAAGACAAAATTCTTCCCCAATGGATCGTTTATCTTATTGGTCGTCATGGGTGACGACAGTGGCGCCCTGGTAACAGCTGATAGCGACATATCATAACAAGGCTCCGTTTATTTCAACAAACCATTCGCATTCGTTGTTTCGTCGCAAGCAAAACGTGCAGAATATATCGTTGAAGCGTGTAGAAGATATTAGTAAACGGTGTTACGATTACTTTTATGATTTCAACGAAACATTCAGCTGAGATGGTAGAGGTGCGGAAAAAAGATTATGTTTGTGACAAAGCATTGGTAGTGGTAGATTACAACAGAGGAAAATGTGCTGTAGATTTATCGGATCAAATGAAAGCGTATTCTACAGTACATAGAACAACCCTCAAGTGGTATATAAAATCAGCTTTAGAGTTATTGTTAAATACATCGATTACAAACGCGATGATACTCTATAAGCGAGCAAGAAGAACAAAAATCAAGGTATCAGCTGTTAGAATGACACTCGCAACGCACCTTACACAGTGCTATTCGCCAGAGCCGTGAAATATGCTTATTCGACGAAGATTGCGACACGAAATGCGGAAGAAAGAAGGGCAAGCGTACCTGGCGCGAAAATTTTGCGGAGAGTGGTATAAAAAAATGTTAAACAATTAGGATCAAAAATTGGCAAGAATCAGACCAAAAAGGCTGCCACCTATCGTCCAGATCGTATCGATGAGCCACATTTATGTTTGAAGTGTTTTAACACAGTGCACCGTTGGTGTAGATGTTAGTAAACAGTATTTCCTCGTTCTATATATAACAGTAAGGTATGTTCACATTTCTAACCTCAATTATGTGATTATGAAGCAGCATTTACGATTATTTTCTATGGTGTGTTTATAATAATATTTGTAGATTACCCCTAGAAGATATGGATGCAAACACAGTACATCGTTAGATGCAACGTTTGTTCTCATTTTTCTTTTTATTGATGTTCCAATAAAAATGTTTAATCGTTCAATGGGACACTTCTTATTTCAAAGTATCTTCTATTTATCGGTTATATTGAAAATGTCCTAACTGTCGATTTTCATTCAATTTTTACAATTGTAGGAAGCTCAAGCGCTCCGGTCACCGACGACCACCGTGACGCCACAGGAGCAACTGTGATGGGTCATATATAGCCCACGTAGCAGTCAAAGTGATTAAAGGAGAATGTTTTCGATATAAGTCGACGTTTTCCCCATATTTAATCAAAGAAATCGTTTCAGCTGAGCCACTAAGCCTCGTTGCAAATTCTATTTCCAGCCAATAACGGTACGCAAGAGGCTCGTATAAATGCGCATTTTATTAAGGGACCACGTGAATAAGGGTTTCACCGAGCCTTCATCCCTGTTGTAGGACGTATTCGATTTCGACCCCTTCGACAACTCAGCTTCGCGAACCATGTTCACGAGCTTTGTCTATCCATCTCGTTTTCTTCCTGTTTTACGAAGCTTCTCTCTCTCTTTCTCTCTCTCTCTCTTCTTCTCTGTCTTTCAGTCGATTCCGTTCGAAGAGAACCAATCAGCGATCCCTCGAAGCCCTCTTGCACCCTGCAACCCGCAGCCACGCCTGCCAATATAGGGTAGATACCCTCGTCAGATCGACCCTTATCCTTTTTACCCGCCTTCCTTCTTCTCTCTCTACAGCCGTTGTTGCTGGACCCGATTCATTCCGCAAAATGGATCCTTCCTCTGTTCTTTCCAATGGTATCCTTCGATGCATTGCTCGTTTACAGAATCCTTTCAGATTTCTCTTCGAGAAATTAATCGAGAAATTTTCTTATTTAATTTTGTAATATTCAAATTCTTCATGTGGAAGGTAAACTGATTCCGTAGAATGGTTTCTTCTAGTGATGTTTCTTGATACGTTGCCCGTTTAGAGGATTCTTTGAAATTTCTTTGTGAGAATTAAGTCAATGAGTTTCTTCATGCAACTTAATAAAATTGCAGGTATCAATATGTTGTTATATTTAAAAATTCATCAATAACATAAATTTGTCAATGAGTTTCTTCATCCAATTTAATAAAATTGCAGTTATCAATATGTTGTTATATTTAAAAATTCAATAATAACATAAATTTGTCAATGAGTTTCTTCATCATACTTAATAAAATTGCAGTTATCAATATGTTCTTATATTTAAAAATTGATCAATAACATAAACTTGTCAATAAGTTTCTTCATCCAATTTGATAAATCAATATGTTCCTATATTTAAAAATTGATCAATAGTATAAAATTGTCAATGAGTTTCTTCATCATACTTAATAAAATTGCAGTTATCAATATGTTCTTATATTTAAAAATTGATCAATAACATAAACTTGTCAATAAGTTTCTTCATCCAATTTGATAAATCAATATGTTCCTATATTTAAAAATTGATCAATAATATAAATTTGTCATTAAGTTTCTTCATCATACTTAATAAAATTGCAGTTATCAATATGTTCTTATATTTAAAAATTGATCAATAACATAAACTTGTCAATAAGTTTCTTCATCCAATTTGATAAATCAATATGTTCCTATATTTAAAAATTGATCAATAATATAAATTTGTCAATAAGTTTCTTCATCCAACTTAATAAAATTGCAATTATTAATATATTTCTATATTTAAAAATTGATCAATAATATAAATTTGTCAAGAAGTTTCTTCATCCAACTTAATAAAATTGCAATTATTAATATGTTTCTATATTTAAATATTAACAATAACATAAAATTGTCTCAGTTCGCAAAATAGGCCCCCCTTCTTTTTTCCATCGATCTGTTTCGTTTACGAAATTCATCGAAATTATTTATCGAGAAATCAATCGACAATTTCCTTGATTTAATCTGCTATTTAATAACGTAGTCGTTAACATCCTTTTGTGTCATTAGTGGCGAGTATAAATAAATTAGATTTAGTCTTGTGTGGAAAATTCGTGAATTTTTTTAATTACTTTGTTGCCATTTCGCGAATACATCGGACACGAAGGAAACGTACAATTCATCATTGATGCAACTACAGTTACGAGTTACTGAATATTCGAACATGCTCCGAGAACATACCGTTATGATTAATATCAAACACCGCCATACTGCAATGTTCCCCGACATGGAGTCTAAGCTATAATTTTCCTGATGACCTCGTGTCCTTCCACACGTACGATCCTTTTCTAAAAGTCATTGTGCGAAATTGGACTTGGAATCTAGGCCCAATACATATTACGTTCGAAGTTTAATCAACGACAGAATTGCAATTTCGTGCGAAATGACTGAAAGCCAATTTTTCAATTAATGTTCCAAGAAAACTTGAGCCTTAGATGAAAATTAATCTGAGACCGGAGGCCACAATTTTCTCGAAGATACACGATACACAAAATCGTCTGATCTATAACGTGGAGCTCCTTCAAGTTCCAAACTAAGAAATATATTTCTATAAAATTGGATTTGCTGGAATGAATTCTTAAAATGGAACCCACATTGGTAAAATTGTTTCAGTCCACTGAGCTTTAATATCTTGAAAATCTACCTTAATGTTTACACAGAATAATCTTATTATATATTATACAATTCAAATGAATTAAAAATAGAATAAAATAAATTATAATTAATTTATTAAACTTATTGTATATTATATGACGCTACTAGTTTTTAATATTTTCCCAAGACATCTCCATATTTTTGATAATTTAATTATAATTTAGCTACAGCTAACTTTAATTTAACTGTAACTGACTCAACTAACGTTACTTCCTTCAAAAATTACACTTCAATCAATCTGTGCACTGTGAACCATTTTTACAAATTGTATCAATGTTCTCCCAAGACATTTCCTCACTTTCAATCATTTTTCTCAAGTATCTAAAATATATAATATTCTCTCATTCGTTCTCTATTATATTAAACCTAACAAAATATATCTCACAATATACAACTCTATATACTCTAATTATTCCATGTGAAGTTCAAAGTCTAATTTCAAGGTATTGAACTATAGCTAACTAACGATACTTTGTTCCAAAATTACACTTCNAATCAATCTGTGCACTGTGAACTCTGTTTACAAATGGTATCAATGTTCTCCCAAGACATTTCCTCACTTTCAATCATTTTTCTCGAGTATCTAAAATATATAATATTCTCTCATTCGTTCTCTACTATATTAAACCTAACAAAATATATCTCACAATATACAACTCTATATACTCTAATTATTCCATGTGAAGTTCAAAATCTAATTTCAAGGTATTGAACTATAGCTAACTAACGCTACTGTGTTCCAAAATTACACTTCACATCAAAATGTGCATTGTGAGCTCGTTTTACAAATTGTATCAACGTTTCACGAGGTCTCAAAACTGAAGCTCGATAAAGATCGTTCGCAGCAGTTTGAAAGATCGTACAATAGCTCTGATTTTATCCTAACGCATGGACAAAAAACGTGACGATAACAGGGGAGCTCATCGATATCTAGCGATCGGTCGATCGAAGTACCAGATGAAACGTACGAGTTATAATAATCCGTGATAGCAACGGTGGCGATGTCGAGGAGCGGAGGAGCGGTCGTGCTGTCACAAAGGCATGCGCCACCCACCTCGACCTGGACGCTCACATCGTTAATCAACTGCACCGGGACCCTTAACTTTCGAGGCACCGATCCACAGGTATAGCTTCGCCTCTGCTGAACCCGACTGAGTTGCGCGAACGTGCTTTCAAATAGACCAATGAGACTCTGTTGTCTCAGAAATCTCGTCTCTTTTGTCAGCAAAGACCTTGCTGGTGAGTCTCGTGTTCGATCTTTTCCAAGGAGATCCTTTTGTTTCTAATTTTTCACTGGTCGCCTAGAAGCAGAATTATCGTTATGTTAGTTTCTTTCAACGAATATGAACATTTTGTAAGAAGAATTTTATAGAAAAAGGGGCATATACAATGTACTTTTTAGTGAGCTAGATGACTATCAAATTTTTATCTATTTTGTTAATAAAGAAAAAAGTAAGAGATATTTAAATTAATTCAAGGAATATTCAGTTTCTGAAGAAGTGAGATTTTCAATGTAATTTATTCATAGATTCTTTCTTTCAGAAAGCTTGTTAATTATTCAATTAATAATTTCCCATACGTAAATTATATTTCTTCTAAAGATAAATTTCGATGTTTGCCTGAATTAGACGTTATTTAGTTCAAAAATAATAAACCTGACACTTATTACACCAAAGGTTAGGATCGCGAAAGAGATTCTGGAAATGCATTATTCATTTGTTGTTGTATCAAGCGTACACCATCTTGTACTGTTTCCTACAACGTTAATAGCTTGTAAAATATCACGCTTTGTAATCTTACGTGACTCACTTTACACTTGCATTACACCTTCAGATCATAGTCGTAGCATTAAACCGATATAAAACACGGCGAAATATACCTACTTGATTAAGCATGAAATATTAACAGTAATTTTTATCATCCTACTGTATTATTTCTAGCTATTACGTACCATACACTAAATGTACATCTTATCAATTTAATGCTGGTAAAAAATTCCAAAAATTCTACTAGCAATAAGAATTCTGGAAGCATCACAAAAAGGAAAAAAAAGATTCGCTCCTCTATCACTATTACTCCTACCTATTACGTAACATACACTAAATGTACNATCTTATCAATTTAATGCTGGTAAAAAATTCCAAAAATTCTACTAGCAATAAGAACGCCGCAATCCCTGGAAACGTCAGAAAAAGGAAAAAAGAACAATTTTCACTTCCATCAGTATTACTATTATCCATCACTATTATTCCTACCTATTATGTAACGTACACTAAATGCACATCTTATCAATTTAATGCTGGTAAAAATTCCAAAAATTCTACTAGCAATAAGAACGTCGCAATCCCTGGAAGCGTCAGAAAAAGGAAAAAAGAACAATTTTCACTTCCATTACTATTGCTATTATCCATCACTATTATTCCTACCTATTGCGTAGCATACACTAAATGTACATCTTATCAATCTAATCCTCATAAACAATTCCAAAAATTCTATCAGCAATGAGAACGTCGCAATCCCTGGGAGCATGACAAAAAGGGAAAAAGAAAACGATTCGCACTTCCATCAGCCAAGTTTGACCCATGACAAGAGAACAAGGGGACAGTGCGACATCTCGGACGAGGAGAAAGTTCCCGAATCTATTATTGGTATCTAGAAAAGGCTTTTACGGAGGGTCATACGATACGCGGAGAAAGAAGTTGCCAGCCCTAGTTGGCGATGCGCGCCGTGTCGGGGGTGAAAAGGAGGTTGGGGGGTTCCGAGAAAGAGGCGGAGGACAAGGGTTTCCTTTTCTACGGTGGCACCCCTCTATGATATTTCCGAATAGCCGGCATCTTCGTATGTGGGGGGACAGCAGCCCTTCAAGGGTGGTAGAAGATTGGGGGATCAGCGAGAGGGGTAGAAACCAAGCCACCCCACCTCTCTCTGTGCTACCCTCTTTCTTTCCCCTGCAAAGCTTCGAGGTTGGCGTTGCTGCAGGAATCCGACGTAACAGCAACGAACCACGAAGAGAAACGGAGAAAGGGTGGGGAAGAAAGAGACGGAGAGAGAAACAGGGAGAAGGAGAGCCATGCCGGCGGTGCTGCTAGTCAAACCAAAACTCGGCATGATTAATGATCGCGAGAGAGGCACAGCGCTGCTTCAAACAACAAACTTTTCCCAAGGAACGCCGAAGAATATAAGAAAAAATATATAAGAAAGAGGGAACTCTCTTTCTTCGCATCCACCCTTCAGACCAACTAATACCCTCCTAGAGCTCTTTCTCTCCCTCTATTTCGCCTCGCTTCCCCACGACCGTTCGCCTTCGCTCTGACAGCCTTTCATTTCTTTTCTTCCTTCTTTATTTCTTTCCGCCGGTGCTCCGCCACCGCTCTTTTCCTCTTCTTTCGTCTCTCTTGTTCTCCGCGGTCCGACTTCGCGCGATCAACACCTCCGTATGCTTCCTCTCGCGTCCAGTTTGCTTCTCGTTCACGCGACGTATAATGCTCCATGCCCTGGTCAACGTATCTCCAACTTTTTGTAATTGTTTATACCACGTCCTTGAGACAATAACAGAAAAGGTGACAGGAAAGGATGTTCTTTCATGATAATTATGCCGTGAATCCTGGTGAGGAATTAGCGACACGAATGACGCGGTCTTCCTGGAACGATAGGCTCACAGTTAGTACAGAGAAGTTGATCTTCTATTTTCAGATAAATCAGATTTTACTCTATTACAAAATAAATGAAGTTAACATAACCTCAACTAACAAAGTTTTACCTGGTGTCTAATTAAATGAACTCCGTTAATTAAATCCAATTAAGCCTGTTATCCTGTATTAAGCCTTAGAGTCTGTTATCTACATAAACAATCACAAGCAATGGAGAGAGTAATTTCTATCACACAAAATGTGTGTCTCCAGCTACATAAACAGAATTCCGCTATATTACAAATCTGAAATTTCAGTCTCCCCTGAGATACTTCCTTTGTAAACGTCGACTGCAATCGCCTAGCCACGGAATACTGATTTCAGAACGCGCGTAGTCGCAGCTGGCAGGAAAATTGGATCGTCGAAGTGGACGGCGTACTCGGTAAAACGGGCAACGGAGCGTCACCGGTGCGGCTGTTCCGTGCTTCACGGCGCGACCTGGCGTCCGCTCGAGGGTAGAACCTTCAGGACGAATTTGCTCCGTCATCGTCGGACGGCTGAACGTGGACGGCGAGCTCGGCCCGTGTAACAGTAACTTTCTCTCTCCTCTTTGTGGCCGCGGCTCGTTCTTCCGTATTTACGTACACTCTCGACCACGTGCACGGACACCGGTCGAATAATAAACACTTATTAGCTGGCTACCATTTGCGGCCGATTCGCCTGATGAGCGGCATTCTCCAATGTTATCCGACATTGTGTCGCGAATCAATTGGCGGCACGGAGCCCTTTCGCAGCGTCGAATTGAAGAAGAAGCGGAGGATAAACGGAGCCGACGCGTCGAATGTGCGTAGATTGGGACGCGTGAAAGAGTCCATCGAGTGCACAAGTTCCTCGTTTCGTTCTATTCTGCCATTTTCTAATACTCCTGCAAAGGATTCGATATTTGTAAATTTTGGAAAAATTGGAAATTTCGTGCGTAGGTAGTTTCCATGCTGTTCGAAATACCATGCTTTCAACATTTGGTGTCTCGCTGGAGGATCGTGAGGACGAAATGGCAGGGTATTAATCGCGTTACGTCGGTACCATTTCCAGCCGATTCACCTGATGAGGCTCATTCTTGACCGATAATCGCCGCGAACGGACGAGATCCGTGTAAACCTTGTACTCACTCTGCAGCCTCTTCCTCTTCTTCTTCTTCTTCTTCTTCTTCTTCTTCTTCTTCTTCTTCTTGCAAGGAGCTACGAGGCGCGCACACGCCTCACGATGACTAATGACAGACATCGTAAGTCACTCACAAATTGAATTAAACGCGACTGTAAAACCGTGACGCGGCGCAAACAATCAGCGGCTATTCATTGCCGGAAATCGGGTGCCATGTCCGCAGACTCGCGGCCGTAAAACTATGTTTGTCCTTCGCCTTGTCTATCGCCTTGTCTTTTAATTATTCCTTACAATCTTGTTGCAATATTACGCTTCAACGGTATCGATGCTGTGTTCAATTTCAATTGACAAATGCACGTGGCAATTTCGATGAGAAACTTTCCATAAAACCTGCAACAATATTTCCTTCAGATATCTCAGACGCTAACGCATACAGTAAGAATACTTGGATCAAATTTATTACCACTAGGCAGTTCAGTTTACCGTACAGTTCGGGATGCGAGTGACTGTCGGTCGTCTCGAACGATGAGGCCGTTGGAAATCGAGCGAAAGCATTTTTTTCCTGGCTGAAACACGACTGGTTCACGCGCGATGGATTCTGGTAACGCTGTACGCGCACGATGTTCCGCTCGGTCTTCTTGATCGATCATATATTAGAAGGTACGAAGTGTTTCAGTACACCTACAATGCCGCAGAGGAGAGACGATCCATCGTCAATGAACGTCGGAATTACACGGCTAAATGAGATTCTAGCGGCGGTATCAAAGTGGCAGCAGGTGGTCAGGGCCACGGCCATTTTTTCCCGCTGGATACGCTTTGCTGGCTGCCTCGCAGCCCACGGCCATTTCTATCTCTCTCCTGTCTTGCAAAATCCTGAAACGATAAATAAACGACTAACCAGCTTCGACTTCCTTCGTCACGCGTTGCATTTGCATTTCCTGCACAACTTTTTCTTCAATTTTCCTGGCAAACTGGTTCACATGTATCTCAAATTTGCTTTACTTAAAAGAAATCGGACGAAGTTCTATCGAAAGTTCTCTGATGCAGATTTTAAATGCATACGAACTAGTTTGCTGGGAAAATTGAAGAAAAAGTTGTGCAAGAAGTGCAAATGCTACACATCATGAGGGAAATCAAAGCTGCTTAGTCACTTACATGTTTCTACTTGAAAGAAATTGGACAATGTTCTATGAAAAGTTTCCTAAAGCAAATTTCAAATACATAGGAACTAGTTTGCTAGGAAAATTGTGCAGGAAATGCAAATGCTACACATCATGAGGGAAATCAAAACTGCTTAGTCACTTACATGTTTCTACTTAAAAGAAATTGGACAATGCTCTATCAAAAGTTTCCTAAAGCAAATTTCAAATACATAGGAACTAGTTTGCTAGGAAAATTGTGCAGGAAATGCAAATGCTACACATCATGAGGGAAATCGAAGCTGCTTAGTCGTTTACATGTTTCTAATTAAAAGAAATTGGACAATGTTCTATCAAAAGTTTCCTAAAACAAATTTCAAATACATAGGAACTAGTTTGCTAGGAAAATTGTGCAGGAAATGCAAATGATACACATCATGAGGGAAATCAAAGCTGCTTAGTCATTTACATGTTTCTAATTAAAAGAAATTGGACAATGTTCTATCAAAAGTTTCCTAAAGCAAATTTCAAATACATAGGAACTGGTTTGCTAGGAAAATTGTGCAGGAAATGCAAATGCTACACATCATGAGGGAAATCAAAGCTGCTTAGTCACTTACATGTTTCTACTTAAAAGAAATTGGACAATGTTCTATCAAAAGTTTCCTAAAACAAATTTCAAATACATAGGAACTAGTTTGCTAGGAAAATTGTGCAGGAAATGCAAATGCTACACATCATGAGGGAAATCAAAGCTGCTTAGTCGTTTACATGTTTCTAATTAAAAGAAATTGGACAATGTTCTATCAAAAGTTTCCTAAAGCAAATTTCAAATACATAGGAACTAGCTTGCTAGGAAAATTGTGCAGGAAATGCAAATGCTACACATCATGAGGGAAATCGAAGCTGCTTAGACACTTACATGTTTCTACTTAAAAGAAATTAGACAATGTTCTATCAAAAGTTTCCTAAAGCAAATTTCAAATACATAGGAACTGATTTGCTAGGAAAATTGTGCAAGAAATGCAAATGCTACACATCATGAAGGAAGTCGAAGCTGCTTAGTCGTTTACATGTTTCTACTTGAAAGAAATTGGACAATGTTCTATGAAAAGTTTCCTAAACCAGATTTCAAATACATAGGAACTAGTTTGCTAGGAAAATTGTGCAGGAAACGCAAATGCTACACATCATGAAGGAAGTCGAAGCTGCTTAGTCGTTTACATGTTTCTACTTGAAAGAAATTGGACAATGTTCTATTAAAAGTTTTCTAGATTAAGTAAATTCGATGAGGCGATTAGCGAGATGTAATTTAAGTTTTTTGTAACTTTTGGAGATTTCAGGTAAATCGGCATTGGGCCGTGTTCGACGCCATTTTACACGAAATCCTTCGTTCGAAGGATCGCTAATTATCTTCCACCGTGGCTTACCAACGGTACGCTTCTAAGCCAGTGGGCTGGGCGTCCTCCTGGTTCAGCTGGCTAGAAATGGTCACGTAAGACGCTGGAACCATCTTGGCTATATCATTTTTTCTCCTTTTTTCGGCTCGCTTAGAACCCACAATTAATTATATTTCCGAAGATTTTTCTGACCTCGAGTTGATGGATTTTACAGAGGAAGAGAATGAAACTCGCTGCTGAGGATTCTTCTCTTCCTAGAACTGCACGTGTTTACGTTTATTCGCTCGTTTCCAACGTTTACTTTTTCTCGATTTCTTCGTTCTCATATTTCAAGCTACTTATTTGCCATGAAATGAATTTTTTTCCAAGCTTGTCTTCCATGAAGCTTTTTCAAGATTACTTCAATGTTGCACAATTCATTTCACGAAGACAGAGACGAAGAAGAAGAAGATCGTAATTGAGACTGCGATCAACGACGCAAGACAAATAATTGTTCATAAATCAGCGGAATTTCATGAGATGCGCGGCAGCATGTAGCGAACGCATTAAATATTTATGCACTCGTCAGGAATCTAGCGAATTTCCTAAGTGGTTCTCTCTGGACAATCATTAATCGTTGTGCACGATCGTGGAACACTCGATGACATTATTCTTACGGAGTTTCAGCAAATATTCCGTTGCTGCAAAAACAAATCTAACAAGCAAGGTGAGTAATGTACAAACGAACAGACCGAAAAGATTCGTTGGCAAACGTATCTACCAACGACGTTCCACCAATGTGCAACGTTTCGTTGCAAACTTCCACTGCAACATATTTCTCCTATGAAATATCCTCTAAATTCCAGTGAAGAATTTTACAAATCTCAAACTTCGCACGAATCTATTTACCCTGTATTCGCAATTCGATGCACTCCACTTCATTCTGATTGAATAGATTCTAGAAAGCAGTACCAGTAGTCGAGCAAAGTAACACGAAATCATGCTGAATAAACTACGTCGATCAGATGCGTGAAAAAATGGCAGACTACTATTAACCTTACGGTATCCACGTCACCGATACCCATCGCTATTAACAGACTTATCAATATTAATATTAAGCAGCTTATTAATATTAACGAGCACGAGCCGGCGAATCGGCGAGTTGGCCGCAGGAGGACTCGAAGAATTATCGAGAAATTGCATCCCAGTAGAACAAGACAGTCCGGGACAGAACGAAATAGATAGGCTCCTCTAAGGGGGCAAGCCAGTCATCATTAATATTATAGTGCAGCGGCGCTCATCGCATCAGATCTATGCCGACCTCTTTCTGTCCACGTCCGATCCACGTAGATCCACGCAGAGTTCCGAAGGCCAAACGCATCAAAGGGCCCACGGCCACCACCTTCCTTCTTTCGTTTCTTCCAGCGATGCTTGTGGTAGTCGCCGAACGTGCGCCACTACAGTTCCACGTCTCTGCCAGACCTTGCGTTCATTATATAGTCTTGATCCTAACCTTAAATTGATGACTATCTGTCCACCTGAAAATACGAGATATCAGTACATCCGGTCCGAACTGATAGTCTTGAAGACCGGATGGTCTAGAAGACCAGCCTTGCTCGACTCTCGTACGCGGCTTCGTGCATAATAATTAAGAATTACGGGGAATAATTAAGAGGAAGACTGGCGAGGGACCAGTTGTGAGATGCGACAGGATAGTGGACCACCTCCGGGCAACGTGCTGCTTTATATTTATTAAGCGATGTCTCCGCGACGAGGGAAGAGATTGGAAGCGCCGAACAGATCGTGCGCCCCTTCGAGATCCATTTCATGATGGAAGCTTGATTTGCATAACTATATTGGGTGCGAGATTGTACAGTCTTTAGGTTGTTCTGCAACGATATAAGATAGTATAGAAGATTTTAGGAAGATTGAGCATCGAATAGTAGAATAGTAGAATATACTAAACCTCTGTTTCTATGAACTCTATTTGTTTGAATGAAATTTTAGCTAGCGCTCAATTATACCTACTACTGTTAATTGAATCCATTTATCTTACTTGTGTGTATGAAACGAAGAGCGACGTGTAGTGGAAAGAATCAGCGAACTTCTGTTACATGAACTCTAATTATATCTGTAAAGTACTTGTCTCGCAAAAGGTTTATGTAAACTTGAATCTGCGCTAATGTGTGTTACTCTGTTGAAAATACAACTAAGATCACCTTCTGGCCATCTGTAAATACGTATAATAAAAATTAGATTACTTCCCTATACGAGATCCTCATCAAAAATAGCTTCATCCTCAACATTCACATACCAAAGGTCAATTAATTTCACGTAAGCGAAAACCTTCACTTTTTTAACGGCTAAAGAGTTCAACAAAGAAAAGGAAATATCTAAAGCGGTGAATCACAAAAGATACCAACATCCTGAGCCATAAGTTAGACGTTCCAGGCAGACAAGTTCTGATCAGAGTGACAACTGATGCGGAATTAGCATGATTTGTATCGAACGTGCCTCTGCATAACTCCTCCCTCTTCAGTGCCTCTTTCTGCCGGCGTGTGGCGACGTTTCCAGCTGTCGGAGGATCCATCGTGATCGAGGACGTGCCATCAGTCACCAGCGACGAATCCGACGAGGGTTGCGCTGTTTGCGCCAACTCTCTGTTCAGTTAACCCCGTTCGTTTGCTCCGTTAACCACTCGACGTGACGACGCCTAAGCGATTTCGTACTGCACCACGAAACGATTTCTTGAACGTTTGCATAGTGATGGAAGTGACGATTTTATTATCGAGGCGTCATCAGTCTGCACGATTTTATGGCAGTCCATCGTTTCTTGCAATTTTTTCTTTGTACTGTTCTTCTCCTAACTTGTTCCCTGTGCCTTTTAAAACTCATAGAAATACCACCAGATGTAAATATGAATAGTATCTTCGTGGAAGGAAGATTGGAAAAGTAGATGGAACTTGTAGGTATTTATTTTGTGATTCTTGGTAACATTGTTCACATTCAGCGTTTTCTTCTGCCTGGACAATTGGAATAAATTAATCAGAAACAGTAATAAAATAAAGTTGACAATTGAAGAACTTCTAACACATCTAAATTAAGGAAAGACTAGAATAATGTTTTATTTTATTTTCAATGCACTTCGCTTAGTGTTGTACGTGATCATGGTTAAGGGTATTTAGTGTGGCATTCGGAAGATTGAGCTTTTTGTCAAGATAAACAATCTAAATACAATAGTGTATAGAAAGATTGTAGTGCTGACAGTGATCAATGATTTGCCACGAACAAACAAAAGGTGACTGCAACATTAGCCTTAAGATTTATTGCGATCAACTTAATCCACTGGATATTCAATTAAACTCCTTCCCGTTGTCATTAAAAGCAATAAATTACCGAAACCAATCGGTTTTCAGAAATAGATTCTACAATGAGCCATTACAAAAAAAATTACAAGACTTTTTTCTCTTATTAAAGCTACGCGATGTGGACAACGCCGTTTCATCGACTGCGCGATGGTAAACAACGAAACGTCCTTTCGAGAATTACTTAATAGGAAGAGAATGTATGAATGGACTAAACGTGGACGATTTGCAACTAATAAAACGGTTGAACCGCAGTATTTTTAATGCAGCGCGGTACAATCCTGCCAGCTAATGAGTAACTGGTGTCAAGCTGGAATGTTAATCGGCTAGAATTCATCAATCATTTGCACGAAGAAAATGTGGAACGACGTAATTTACGAAAACTAATCAGATACGTACGCATTATAACAAGAAAACGAACAGATATAAATCATAATTAGACCGTTGCAAAAAGTCTGGACTCGATATCGTTCCCATCGTACCTTTTTTTCAGTCTCTCTTTTAATCTTCTCTTTTCTAACCTTTCTGTGAAGAAAGCGGCAATTATTACACACGTTGATGGGGCATAATTTGTGAAACTATATTACCTTTGACATTCTTCCCAGTCGCAGTTCAAAAAGCAGCTATTTCAGTTATTGATCAGAACTTTTCAACAACGTTGAAATAAAACGCCAATCCATTTTCGTTAATTGCTTCATTTCAAACAATTTATTACACTCACAACTATAAATTCCCTGAAAGTAAGTGACATCTATGTGAGTCTATCTATGTAAGTGGTATCTATGAAATTTACCATAACGTTAATAATAAAGGTTAAGTAAACAACCATCCAAAAGAAACATCTTTGGAACGTTCAATAGGATGCAAAAGTGCTGTATGTAATTCCACAATCAATTAAAAGGACAATTGTGGTAATACATAGAATGGATTATTAAATTTTAAAATTGCTTGTCATATTTTTGTGCTACGATCATCTATAAAAATATAATACTTCTTGACAATTTCAAGACAGTAATTAATTGTTTTAATAATACTGATATTAATTAGTTTAATAGAACTAATTATTTTAGAGCATCGTCCAAAGATAGCTTTAAAAGATCAATCTCGCGTCGATATTTCCAGAATGACATCAACGATCTTCCACATATTCCCAGAAGCAGCAAAAAGAGAAGAAACTCCCTGATATCGAGGTAACGCGAACAATAGCATCACGTAATATCCAGCAGCAACGTTTCATGGAAGAAACATCAAGCTCGTAACGGCGAACGCGCAAGGTGTCGCTAGGTTCTCGGCAAATGATTGACAAGCATGGAACTCGGCCGAAGCAAAGGACGCGGCAGAATGAAAAGTAGCAAAGCTATTCCTGCGGTTGGTGTTTCCTCCGTCTGCTCTCGACGCCAGACTCGCCAACCAGCCAACCAGCACCCTCTCCCGCGTGTCAGGCATATCATCAATCTTGTTATGTTTTCTCGCGTACTCGGATGTGGATTTAGACTCGAGACTCCGCCAAGATCTCTGGAATCGTAGGTGAACGCGCCCATCGCGAACCGTTTGTCTTCATTCGACCAAACTGATCAAAACGTGACTGCTGCTCTCTTCCGGCGCGACCCATCCGCCGGATGTCGCGAGTGCACAAAAATTCCACGAGGAACGCTGCAATTTCTTGTTTTCGTCGTGCTATCACCTTAGTGTGATTATGGTTATGAAAAATTGCTTTCCAACGAGTGGGAGAAGTATTTTTGGAATAGTGGTGCATTTTATTCTTTTTACACGCGAATAGGACTTTGTTCTATGATGGAAGTATTGGCTTAAACATGTGTAAAGGTAACTTACATATACATATACGATAATTTTGTGAATGTTTGTAGGTAAATGTTCGCTTGATTATTTTACTCACAGTTAGTCTCTGTCATTGCTATTCAAGAGACTGAGCTGACTGAATTTTATTCGGGGCTCTTGAGAATTCCAAGGCTGCATTTAATTGGTCATGGTACGATTGTATTTCAGAGCTGTAATACCAATTACAGCGCGATTTCAATTTCATTTCTTCTCCATTCTGATCGACTAAAGCTACGTACATAACTACGATGCAATAACTTCACGCTTCTTTCACTCGGAGATATCAAACGGAATTACAAGTGCAACGTTATTCAATTTACCACGTTCATTCGTAATTAATATAAATAATGCTACTTCGAATGCCAGTCATTTTCGTAGTTATTCCTCCTTCGGAATATCTCTTGCTTAAGATTGAATCGCGTTGCTCCATAATTGGATCGATCATACAGGACATCCCATAAAATATCAAAGTAAATTTCCCCTATCGAATATAAAAAATCTACTTTCAATTTACAATCGTTGTTCATACACAATATACAATCAAATAATTTAGCTTCCATAACTTTGGCTTCATAACCTCAATCTAAAATCATGTCCTTAAGATAAGATTCACCTACCATAAAACACCTTGTACCATGTCACCATGCGTTAAACTTAATTTCCACTGATGATGTAATCGCAACAGACGATCAAATGTGAATCAGGTCATGCTGTTCCCAAACGCTTATTCTGTGATATATCGCATGGAAGCGCGGTTGAATCTCGAGCGCAGGTGCCGCTCGAAAAAGCGCTCGAATAATAAACCTACCGAATGAGAAGCGCGCGAATGCCGGAACGTTCTTGTAAATCGAGTCTAATGGAGAAACGCGCGCATCGAGTTGATGAACGTCCGGTTAGCAGTAACGCGGTTTTTACCGTTTATCCGACACCGTTGGCTCGCGACCATTTTTTTGCAATTTCATATAACTGACGACGTTTTGATGGGGAACAATGTTTACAGGTGAGTTAATGACCTCGAAGTCGAGCTGCTGATTCTAATGAAGAAATTCATGTCGGACCGTTGAGAGAGGCGCTAGCACGCTCTTGTGAAACGAGAGAGTTCTTCTGCCGGCTAAGGACACTTTGATGATGTTTGCGTATTAACTAATGATCCTCTCCACCTATGTGCATTCCCTGATGAAGGAAATTATGGTTGAAATTGATGCGCGTGCCGCTGTTAACGAGCCGTGTGCATCGCGTGTTGCCATTTTTGGTTTAGGTAAGTGCAGCTGTTCGATGTTTACCGAAACATGAAATTCGTAAGATTCTTAATACGAATATTTTGTGAATAATATTATGTAATTATGTAGGTCGACGTTACATACGTTCCGAGTTATTATTCAGGTAATTTGAATTTCTTTGGCGATGATTTAAATCTGAATTGGCGAAGATTAATAAAAGAGAAGAATAAAGGTTAATAAAATTTGAAAAGTAATATGGAACAGATTAAGATCCGAGGAATAAGAAAAAATTATATAATTCCTCGAAAATGACGTTAAGGAATAAATAAGTTGCAGGAAGTTAACCGACATTATAAACATTTCCTCGTTAATCATAACGACCGGTGCATTGAAACATGCTTCATCGACCTTTGAGCAGGTTTTCTATTAGTCGTGCTCGAGTTTTTCCACGGCTAGCAATTCGCTCTGAATTGCAGATTTTCCATTTTCTTAATTGCAACGCGCGCTGTCACCCCTTTTTTCTTCCTATCGTCCAGGCAATCTGTAATGTGTCAGGATTACATACCGCGATTAGGTACTCACATATCGTAAATACATTAATACATTTTATCGATGGCTTACCTTGATAATTTTTTTACAATGCAAACGGTTCAAACAAGATTTATTTAAAATATAGTCGCATCCCGTCAGCGCAACGTTAAGTATGTGAATTAATCATCATAAATTATTATTTTATAAGAATAAATTAATTTTTCTGTAGGTTTAAGTAAAAGCGTAAATAACTTTGATCTTCACCTTACTTGATTGAGATACGATTGCCTGATCACGAGATACTAAAAGTCATCTAACTTACTAAAATCTTCTTAATTGTTATCGAATTGCGAATTTTATAAGTGGGCTGTGGATTTTTATGCAAATTCATATTTTTATGAACACAATTGAAAAATAGAATCTACATAGGGATCTCTCCACATTTATAAATGTTACGAAATCCTTACTTTCAATAATTTATATATCTTTATAATTTTTGAATTTTGATAAATACACAGCCAATTTATAAAAGTACTATTTTACAGGAATATTTTATTGTAATCGTAAGTAGCAAAATTGTAAGAAACTTCGATTATCATTGTATCGCTCTCGATTGAAACAAGATCAATCAGGAATATTATTGTACAAATAGAATTATTAATCAGAAATATAAAAGAATTATTGAGCTTGCAACTTGATCTTCAGCAATGATCCGCTACGTAATGTATTACATTCGATCTAATTTTACAATTCCGCTGTTCAGCTCGTTTACACGTTATCGATGGTATCATAAACATTGACTAACATTAGAAATAAAAACGAGTCGAGTTGCTCAATAATATCTACTCTCTAACAAGTTTCCATTCCATCGCATTCCAAGTACAATTTCACACAAAGGAAATCACTGGTCATTTAGAAAAATGTGCAGCGCGTTTGCCGCCATGAAACATTCTTTTTCCATCTGAATCGTTACGAAATCTTCGGATTTTTTCCCCCTTTTCCTTCGCTCGGTTGTTACGAGCTCGCGCGCCTATGGATAGTGGGCAGGCTACTCGACCGGTAATTACGGCCGTGTATGCACTTCATTAGCACTTACGAACGGTTGCGTAACGACCGGCATGTCATTTTAATGTGAGCACGATCAAAGATTAATGGACGCGTCGCAGCCGTTACCGAAGGATGCAAGAAAACGCGCGCGCGAACGCTACGGCTTCTCTTATGGTCGACCGTGAATAAAAGGATAGGATCTCGAATTGAAAAAGATGAAACGACGGGCCGACTCTTACGCCGTGAACGAATCATTTTCTTTGTCGCTCTTCTGGAAAACGCAATCGGCTTAAATTCGACTTTTTTGTCGGATTGAATCTGGACAACGAGGATTCTTTAGACATTTAAAAATATCAGATAAATTGCATAGTTGTATGGACTATGTTTGTAATGGATGAACATTTATACAATCGCTTACTTAATATTATTACAGATTCTTTGAAAATATGCCTTTCTGTATTATTCATTATTCTTTTTCTACTGAAAAACTGTAATGCATCTGAATTCTCAAGAAAGTACATATTTCAACCTCAATTTAAGAATACTATAATCTTTATTGTACAGACAATTAATATATGAAGAATAGATTCAATTCATCGTTATTATTCTCCTATTACAAAACGCATACTCCAAGCCTAATTTTAGCCGAATCTTTGTTATACAAATAGTTATCACTCAACAAATTCCCAACCGACTTCTCTAGATCTTCAGCATTCTTTGCAACATTACACAATTACCGAATTAATTGTAGAAAGTAAGAGGCGTTTAACAGACTAACAAACCACGAAAATAGCGAACTTTCTAAATCCATCGAAACATATAATATTTCATTCATATTAAAAATAGTCGACTCCCACAACATGTAATGAAACTTTGAACCCGCTTGTACGACCGTTGGTACAAGAATGTGGACGCTATAATGCAATGTGTGCATCGTGGCGTCAAGTCGGGTCGCCAATTGTAGAGCGCGGTTCATCGTTGACTAGCCTTTCTCTCTCAGTGTATTGTGTGTAGTCGTGGAATCGCGACGAGTTGCTATTAATAACGGTCATTAATTCTTGATCGCCTCTAACAGATTTTTTTTTAGATGGTGGAATCAGTTCGCATAGTTGAGGAACGCGTGGTTGAAAAACGATCGCGAGCAACGAACATGATGTAAGTCTTGTTAGACTACCAGCGTTATTTGCGAGTAATTGCGTACCGGGATTAATGAAGACGTTCTCGCTTATGGCAACTGCGTTCTTGCCCCTCGCTATCTTCCGAACGAAGATCGTTCAACGAGAGGAAACGCTTGGAATTCGAAGTATTCCGCGTAACTGTGATTTTAATGATAAAATCCTTCGATCAAGGGAACGAAATATGCTAGAGAAATCGTGTTACAGCAAGTTGATTGGAGACGTTTGTATTACGCAATATGAATTGTTGAAACTTTGCCACAGCAAATTGATTTTTATCGTATTTTTAGAGTACTGTTTGCACTGTTGTTTACATTGAAGATTAGCTTTAAGATTCTTAAAATAGTTATTGGTTCTAATCCAGTTTCATCTATTTAACTAGTCATCTCGACATTCTACTTGCGATACGTTGTTCTTGTATGCATTTCAGTGACTTTCGGTTTCGTTAATCAATTTCTTATAACCGATTGATGTTCTGAACCTTTTTCTTTTTTTCAATTTTCGTATTAACTCGTAAATTGTGTAATAAAAAATACATTAAATCGAGAAACGGTCGAAAAATTATAAGAGATGATGATTAAAAGTACTCCAAAGATCTATCTAAAACAATAAATTTCATGCGTTTTTAAGTAAGTGAAATTGAAATGTCCTCGACATAATTTTTCGACCTCGATATACAATAATTGGATAATTCCATTGAGTCGTACACGCAAAAAGTGTGACCGTTGTTTCGAGACCGCTGTAGCTCTGTATGCACCACACAAACCTCTCTAGAACCGAATTTGTCGCCTCTTATCAAACAAATTCGGATCTACAGGGTAGATGTAGAGCATTAACTGGGCCTTCTCATATCGGCACATAAGTCTTACGACACATGTTCTCTTTCCTTATAAGCTTCTTTACGATTTTTAGTAACGCACGTGCCGCTTTTAACTTCTTCGTTGGCCCAGTATGTGATCGAAGGTGTTCAACCGTCTGTTGCAGTTGAGCTCGTTCACCTGAAAATATTTTGAGATCAGTATGCTGAAATTTATCATTGAATTTAACAAACTTAAAAGCATAGTGTCTACAAGCAGTTTTTATCTAATACATGCGTTTCGATACGAATTATTCTGTTCCTGTTCCAAGAAGCGAGATGCCTCTGAAAGGATTCGATGAACAGTTAAAAATTGGCGCTCTCACTAGCCAGGATCGAGAGTTGTTGAAGCGTGAAGTCACTCGAAAATAGACCTGTTATGTCAAGTCACCGTTACAACGAACAGGGAGGCATCTATTTCTGCTAAACGTATCGCGAAACGAATATTCTCACAAAGGGAACCTGGCTCGATTGCAATTTTCAGAAAAATTATTAATCAAAGAAGCAAAAGAAAAAAACTAAACGATATTTAATAGAAAAATTTCTAACGGGAAGCTAACTTTAGCATTTCAAAAAGATTTCGATTTCTAATCCAAGCAAATGTTTACAATTCTACATTCAAAAATTCTATGTTTCACCTAAAAATTCATCATAATTTCTTTTAAATTAACCTAAACTAAAACTCCAACCCTTGAATGCGTCGCAAAGTTGTGAGCCTAAGTTCAGCAAACAACGCTCGACAGTTAGTTAACAAAGAGTAATATTATTTCCATGTTCTCGAAGAAACTTTCTAAACATAGATCGAGTCGATGCATTCAAAGTAAGCCACGAATCATCGAAGCCAGAAACGTAATGGCGGCGCTGGTGATTCGTTCGTTCTCTACTCGAACGCTTCGATACGCCGTTAAAGATAAATCCTGTTATGTCACTTGGCACACTTCTCGGACGTATATCATAGCAGGTTATCTTAGCGACAATAATCATATTACACCTGCACTACCGATAGTGATTGATGCTCGTCCCTGAGTTCGAAAGCACCTGAGCGTTAACGGCTCGCGGATGACACAGCTGAATGCAGGCAAGGCCGTGTTCTCCTTCGTCCTCTTTCTCCTCCCATTCCTTAGCGGTACAGCTCCTTTTATTTGAGCACGCGTGTCGATGTACCTTGCGTTTCCAGGTTACTTGGTCATCGCTGTTGTGTTTACCTGAAAACCATCACGGGAACCTCGTTAGATTCGTTGTCTCCTCGTCCAACTTCGTTATACGGATAACAACAAAATGTGGATTGATCTTTTAAATGGATTTTGTTATTAGAATGTTGGTAATGAAAGGAAGAAGAGACAGAGATATAGGAAGATTG
Organism: Bombus picipes; assembly: GCA_014737485.1. Lineage (NCBI taxonomy): Eukaryota > Metazoa > Arthropoda > Insecta > Hymenoptera > Apidae > Bombus > Bombus picipes. The sequence continues at coordinate 1,522,596 of JACXIP010000044.1, read as the reverse complement.
AGTTCGGGAAGCGTTTTAGGACAAATTCACCAAAGTGCACTGCATTGCAAATACATGCATATCAAGAAAACACTTTGAAGGTGTATTTAATGTGTAATTTAAGGAATATTTAAGAGATTGAAAATGTTAATGTTATGAGTAAACTGCGTTTATGACAGATTTAAGGATACAAAAATACATGTATGTATATAACATGGAAAAATATAGAAAATATCCAAAGTATAGTAGCTGTTATCTGCATAAATATTTGCAACTTAATTAGAAGAGTTATTCGATTCGAATTTTATAAATATAGGAGAGTAACTTGTAGGGTTAGGTGTGTTTCGTAGGTTGTCAAAATATTTAACCTAACGAAATTATTTCGCCTGGAAAATTGAAACCGATAGCTTTGCGAGATTCTTCGAGGGTTAATCCTCTCAAAACCTAGTCTTCCCTTTACGAATTGGGATTAACTGGAATTAAGGCGGGTCGAGTCAAAAACCTGGCGTTAAAGTAGACGTTTTATTTGTATGTTTAAGATCTAACGATTTTCAAAAGTTCCAATTACAAAGAAGGAGCTCCTTAATCTTCGAAGACTTCCGAACATTATGCCAATTTTCGATTGCTAATATACGTTACACAAGGGGAAAGAAATCGAGCCGTTCGAGTGAGAGGTTATATTTTAACAAGCTGTCCGAAATTTGTCAGAAACTTTAATCCCTCGAAAGCCAACTTTGACGATGACATCCGAAACGATTCCTTGGGCGCATACATATTTCTCGCCAGACGTTGATTTGTTCCCATGGGAAGGTTGTAATCTCTCCATGGGGATCAATAAGTCAACACGAATATATACCTAAAGAAGCTCGATCAATTTTGTCTAGGCTTCTGATTACCTAAAAAAACATTCAGAATTTTTCAAATGGAGAAACCTATATTGGGATTACATAATCTATAAAATTATCCCAAATAATAACTTTCCAGAATATTTAACACTCCTTTAAACTAGCCGAATAAGATATACATGACAATCTTGAAAATTTATTCCTAATAGTTGCATAAATAACTGGAAAGATATTGAGAATAATTTTTTAACTAAAACTGAGTAAACCATATTTCAATTCCACAATCCATAAAATCAACACTATATCTTTATAGAATTTCAATAATATTCAGCACTTCTTAAGTCTAACCAAAAAAGATATAGATATGTAGCGGTACATGAGCTAGAGGATAATTCGCTGTTGTTTTGCCTCGGAGTATCAATATCAAAATATACATAACGTGATAATAAACCAACTCCGGGCAAAGCAATGTCATGTCGTCGCCACGTGTAACCGTCAAACAAAGGCGAATGGAAATGTATCGGTATCCCCTCGACCAGTATAAATAAACAAACATGATCGTAAGATGATCTGTTTTTCGGTCTCAGTCTCGAGCGATTTTCACACGACCAACCATCCCCCCAGATATATGGGTCTATTGAATACTACCAAAACTACGAACTATTTAAAAAAAAAATAATGATAATAATAAATAATTAAAAGGATATTGAACAAATCGAATAGGATCCAATGAGAATCGTCGAATTTTCCAAAAAGCGTAGAGGGCGTACTCCTGCAGGAAAAGCTCAGCATTCGATAGGTGGAGCGTCGTCGAGTTTCACGATGTCTCCCTCTATCGATTCACCCCCTGGCACGCCATTACTGGCTACGCGGATGTCGGCGACGCTATTATCGCTGCCCCCGCCCCTCCGCCCTATTCGCATAATTATCGGCATCAGAACTGTTGCGCAACGGCCGTTGAAAGCTTTCTCATTGGACTTAACATACGATCGCATAATGGAACTCATGTGAACGACATACACACGCCAATTCCAATACCCGAGAAAATACGATTCGCGGCATGTTGCACGAGCAAATAGGGAGCAGATAATAAGGAAATATGTTACGCATGAAGTACAAATACAGGAAGATTTACATTTCCTGTTGATCAGTTAATAATTACTAGACTGTCAATTTTTAAGTGTATATGGAAAGGCATATAATACGCAAACATATATAAAACATAAGAAGTATAATATTATAATATTTCATAAATGAGATAAATCACTGCTTAGATTCCATTTCTTGAATTATTTTTATGAAAATATAAATGTCCGTAAATGTTATCAACACAGTCTAATAATTTGATTTGGAATAGGAAGTTTAATGTTTAGATAGTTTAAATAATAATGAGTCACATAAGCTGGATATCAACTTTGGGAAATTTCAATCTACTTGAAACTATTAAATGGTGATAGTAAAAGACAGAGGAATAAATGATAATTTGGAGAGTTGTGAAATTATGTCGGGATTGGAATTTAAGTTTAAAAATGCTATTTATATACCTGTGATACGAAGACTTTTGTAGCAGAATGTAGCAGAAATTAGATGAAGTTTTGTAATTTGATGGTGAGTGAAGTCACTCCTGAAATAGAGTACAGAGTTAATTTACATTGTCGTTTCCTTTCATTTATATTTACGTACCTGCCGATTGCACAGCGTAATCCAACATCTGTAGAAAATGTTTTGATTCCAACGGTGATGGTCACTTTCAGTATCTAAAATGAACGATTCGAATACATTCAGAATTTCTCTTATATCTGAATTTGCAATTCACTGAATTGAAGGCGTATAAGTTAGAATAAACTCTATTTGAAATGTTGTACAAAGAACATAAATGATATATAGAGTACCGTATAAGTGGCGATAAAAGCAGTCGAGTCAGCATCAATCAACCCTTTCACCGCTCGAGCCCCTCTTCAGACAATCGACATCCGCACCCTGCCGCCGCTGAAAAATAAACCGACCGTCAAACTTTTACCTCATCAGCGCGTTTTTTAAACGGAAACTTTCACTTTCACACGACGAACGTTTCAACGCTCAGAAACGATCGAGAAAATACTATCTTGCGATAAGAGTACAAGTAAAATGAAAAGTAGTACGTCACAAACTATAATCCAAAAAATGTCTACATCTCTAAACAAACATTGCCAAAGTTCTAGAGAACAATATATATTACAATACCAACTACAAAACATAACCACCACATCATAGACACACAATGCCAACCGTCAAAAATATAAATTCACATAAACAGTATATAACAATATTGAACGATTTATCACCGGCAACTTTTTATGGCTTCTGAAAATACACAAAAGCACGTGCAATTATCAGGAAAAATTGAAAGAGTAATTCTACCACGATACACCACGATCCACTATATACCATAGATCCAACTAATCTTCTTCTGAACTTCTCGAGTCCTAACGATGTTCTTCGACAACGCAGCCGTGTTTTCCTGACGATCGATGCACCATCGTGTCGCGGTCAAAGTAGAGTAGATAAGGCCCGGGCAGTTAAGTCGATCCTCCTCAACGTGAGGAATATAAAGAGGAACACCGGCTGGTCTGATGGCTGGACGGGACGTGATGGCTGAACCGACGAATAAACCAATAAACGGCGCAACCATCTGCTTGCCAGCCGGCACATCTCTGTCTCCGTTTCCGTCCCTTTCTCTCTCTCGTTCCACGGCCTTTCGTTCTCTCCATTCTTCTCCCCTCGATGCTTCTCTCTTCCTCACCGTCTCTCCCTCTCGCTCTGTCTCTCTCTCTCATACACTGTTCTTGTTCCCCTTGCTCCCCAAACAGCGTCGTCACTGGCAGCAGCACCATTTTATGCGATCCTGAAATGAAATCCATGCGAGAGGGCTCAGCATTCGTGGGGAACTCCCGCAGCTTTTATTCCACGACAATGAACGAAGCCATCCAGTTTCCACCGTCTCTTTCTTTCCTTCTTTCAGTCTCTCTCTCTCTCTCTCTCTCTTCTCTCTCTCTCTCACTTTCTCTTCTCTCTCTCCCTCTCTCTCTTTCGGTTGGTGAAACGCGATTTTCAGTCCGTGTCGGAATTTCCAGCGATAACGCGGGCCCCATGGTTCCTCAAGGGCACCCTCCCTATGGTTTCTATCCTCATCCCCGTAGTTTCTCCCATTTTGGGGTAGCGGAGAGGCAAGTTGCACTGGGTTTGCGAAAATGAAGGTACGGGCCATAAGATGTTTGAATGGTTGGATAGACAATCGATCGTGAGACTGTTCCTATTGATGACACAGCGAGATGAAAGTTTGTGTAACTGCGATATGATAGTGTTTGATGAGGTTTTTCTCTGTGTTGGAATTGATCTTTGCTGAGTTTTCATGCTGAATCTTTTGGAAAAGCGGCTTTACTTGCTATAAGTAGGATTTTTATGCATTTATGGAATGCAAATGCACATAACCTAAAAGTATGTATGAAATGTTTAAAATACAGATTTCTAGCTGGCTTTACCTAGCTTCCATTTTTTTTGCTTATATTCGTAAAAATATGAATTTGCATAATTATCCGCATACTTATCACAGTATTTATGTGCTGGATTAAACAAGGGATTATGTTACTATATAGAACGTAATTCTAAGTTACGTTTATCTTTCCCCGTTAGTTAGTGGATGATCATGGTTGATGGTGTTTTTCAATGTTGTAACTGGTTTTTATTTTTCAGTGGATTGTTTGAACGATCTGTTTCACGTGTTATACGAGTACCGGAATAAACGAGAAATTATTATATGGGATATAATTGTGGGTCACGTTTATCTTTTTGTGTTAGCTTAAACGTATCTTTAATTTGACACGATAGAAGTAATACTACACGATATTTAATACGATCTTGGAAAGGATACGCGGCAACCAGATCGTAGATCTTTCAGCGGTAAGCTGACCGAGACTATGCATTATTCATGATAATTAAACGTAACGAGACTAGGCCGACTCGTAGAATAATGCATGTATCAGGAACAAAGCAGACAACTTGTACATATTATAATAACATCTGTACTGAATATCTAATAATAAGAAAACATAACCAGATTTCAGATCTATAACTAAAACTAACAACTCTACTTCCATTTCCTCGACAATTAAATTGAAGTTTAATAATATATGTATCGTTAAAATTGCTGTACAAAAGGTAAAGGGATAAAAAGAAAGAGGAATAATACTTTCTAAGAGTAAATGTCAGCAAAAGTTAAATTTCGAGCATTTGGAACCGTGTAGCTGGCCAACGAATCGAAGGTCAATCGACCGCCATTATTCCCTGCCTATTAACTGCTAAGGTCCACCGATACCTGCGCTCCCAGTCAGGACAAGGAAAAAGTTGAACAATAGTATACACCGAGCATCCCTGTTACACTGCCGCAATAAAACTATGCTGCATTCGTAAAACCGGACGCCGAATTCTCGGAAAATTTTCAGGGGCCCGTTAATTTTGCTATTTAACGTAGTGTCCAACGCTCGTCTAAAAATATCTTTCACAGAAAGCAATAAACGCGAGGATTTATTAGTGAAAAATATTTAGACGTTGTTGCTTTATGATACCAATTTCAAACTTGCAAAGCAAACGTTTGAGTAATTCTTTTGAAAGAATATATTCCGTTATCGATATTTGTAACCTTAAGGTGAATGATAATACGAAATGTTAGATTGTGTAAAAGTTTTTTTTTATTTTATTTTATTTATCAAAATTTACAATCAATTCTCGCATTGAGAATTTTCAGTAATTTGTTGTGTAAAAGTTGGAAAGAAAATTTTGGAGGGACTTGAATAAAAAGTGTATATACCTCATGGTTAATATTCAACGTTTTAAGAAAAATGATTATTTCAAGTTTGAAATTTTGTAAGAGACTTTATAACAATTTTAGAATAATTCCCATAAAAATGCACGCTTCATTGTTAAGTAACGGTCGAAATTTAAAAAATAGTTACGAGGCAGTGTTGCTCAAACTTTATATCGCCCTATATAACGTACGACTTCGTTAAATTTACAATTCCGATGGTAGAACGTATTTATGGTTCGCAATGGACCAATCCAGAATCGATGATAACTTTTTTATCGAGGTTCGCGTATAAAAAAGTGACGGATACTCGGACCCCGGGTAAATTAACGTGCAGTTTGTAGCAGCGCGTATCGGTGTCAGTGGTGGGAATCGACTTGTGCCCATATGGCGAACTATAAAAGACTAGCAAGAACTCGTTGCGAGTCCCATGGTCGAATTGCGGCGCATGACGTCACTTCTCGCGGAAACGTGTTAATTTATTGCAGCGATGCTTTAATTTCTTCACTTCAGCCGTCCGTCGTGAAATTGCGCGGAAACAGCGGGAAAGCTTTGCGGGAAAACATTGCATTAAAATTCAGTTCCGTCTTCATTAGACGCAACACTGGTTCCTCAGAAGAAATGACTAAATTCTTATGTTTCTATTCTTATCAAGGTCCAATTCATTATCAAGGTTAGACATTTTTCGCCAGTGCAAAAATCTTCAAATATTTTACTCTGCTGATGCTCTGAAACTACGAAATTACCGAGTATGTTTAAAAAAAGAAAGAATATTACCAAGTTCTTAGATTTCCAATTCTATCAAATTTCAAAACACTAAAGACCAGTTCGCTATCTGAGTGCAAAATTCTTCCCATTCACAAGTCATTGGTTATTCTAATTTATTTCTATATAAGTATCACAAGTATAAGACTTCGTATCTGAATAAAAAATAAATCTAAATGCCGAACTGGTATCTCGATTTCATTCATTTTTCATCGACACTTTTATCGCGAAATCGACAAGTCGTCACGCGAACGTTGGGGCAAGCGGATCGTTAAATGTTTTAACGGTAGGACGAGCAGCTGTACATTTCAATGAATTCACCGACCACGGTTTAACTTTCGTTGAATGTGCATCGCGCCTACGCTCATTTCCATTTCATCGGAATAAAAACAGGACTCTGACGAGATGTGGTAGCGAACGGTTGTCAGTGGCGGCCTCGCGTGTAGTTATGTTAAAATATTGAAACGGTTATTGGCTCGTATTTCAGACATGATTGCTGGCCGAAAATTGGATCGGTTATTCCAATATCCTATTTGCATGTGAATTTCGAAATTGCTTGAATTATATCCGATTTTCTTTTCATATTTCTATCAAGCGATAAATTCTACAGTTGGTAGTAACAGAAATAATATGAACTAACGGTATAATTTAGAAATAATACATAGCCTTGAACACTCTTGTAAACAGTAACAAATGGATAGTGGAAATAATTTCAAAATGAAAATAAACTTTTCTATAGGAAATGATACGATACTTGAAACGATAAATTTAAATTTAGTAAGCACGTAGTTATGAATAGAATTACAGAGTGTTGGAATGACGTGTTCAACAGAGAAACAGGTTGAAAGATTGTGAATGGTTCCTTCAATGTGCAAAAATCACGGTGCTTTATATTTCCGAGGACATCGATCATCCAACAGTTTGTCATGTCATGCCATTTTTTGTTCATCCAGGTGCCGATTCACCGGACCTGCCGATATGTTTTAACTAATAACACATTCGAAGAACGGCGCCTACGGTGTAGATCGATTTCACAGTGTCAGTAAACCGATTTCAAAGCGAAATTGAGATAAAGATGCTTGAAGAATCGATTGAAATATCAACTATCCTTCGGATTCTGTTTATTTCATTTTCATAACCTGATCCTCAAGTTATTTTCGTTAAGCCTAAGTTAGTTTCAACTTTTAATAGCTTCTATTACTCTTCTTCAAATAAATTGGCACTGTAAGAATCAGGTCACAATGTCCAGAGAAGAATCATCGAAAACTGTGAAATAATGAAGCCAGGACGAAGATGGACCATAACGTCGAACGTGCCGACGAGTTTAGGGATCGGTGGACTAGACGTGGAATGTGGACCGAGCCGAGTGAGTCCTTGATTGGAGTTATAGCCGGTTTGCCCTCATGCTTACGCATCTACCGAATATTGTTGTTTTCTTGAACAGACTCGAAAACGGCTCATTAAATACAGTCACGTAGGGTGTTGCAAATGTTTTTTGTAGTTGGAAACTCGTCCTAAGAGAAATCATTACGGACGTCATAAAGAAGATGTAAGACAAAAATAAAGCTATCAAGGCAATACTATTTAAATCAGATATACTTATCATTCCTCCACTTGGAAGATTACGATCGGAAGATGGTTTTATTATATTTTGCGAATTTTGAAGTACTCTGCTATTGCATGGGTCACGGTTACATTCTGCAAACATGGCCAGCCATTGTTCGAAGACTCACAGCGCCACGAAAGATTAACTCACACATCATCTTGAAAAATATCACGGAAAAGTTCGGTCGTGTTCGGGTCGAGCGAAGATCGACTATGATACTGGCAATAATGAAAATAACTTTGTGTCTTCCTGAAGTCGAATGTGAAGAACAGATTGGTAGTAATTGCAGTAACTGTAAACACAATAACTTGTTATTTTTTTACTGCAAAGCTTCTCTCGCGTTCTAATTGTTTATTCTTACATTATACCATATGAAATGCATCGCGTAATATATATATTAATAGGAAACAAAAAAATGTATCATTAATCGATATATTAGGTTGGGAACTAAGTGATTGCGGATTTTGTCAATAGGTGGTCTTGAAACATTCTTTTGTTTTGTCAACCTGTTCAAAGCACCTAACCTATTGTACGTCTGACTAGATGACATCGTTAGTATCCTACGTATTCAACAATAAGCTGAAAGATTGACACATCGAGTTTCGTACAAATATTTTAAAAACAACGTCTACCTCTGTTACAAATAACATAAAAATAAAGCTACAGGAAATGAATAGTGTTTCCTGAGTAACGAACTAAGTAACAGAGTAACTTGTAAAGGAATGGCCACTGTAAAGCGCGAAATTATCGGGGGAAAAATGAGAAAGAGGTATCGCGCAGGGGGTGGTGGATCGATCGGGTCGGCGTATAATTCCGCGGTCACCTTTTCGTTGGTTGCGAAACGAACCGAAACCGAAGTGTGCCGCGGTTGAGGAGCAGATCGATCAGCGTCCCGCCAGATTCGGAGATGTTGGCCGAAGCTCATGAAATCCACCACCGTCGGCGCCACTGAGCCGACTTTTCGCCTGTTCCAAATAGAAACGTAACGACCAACCGGTCCCCGATCCGACGACGACGAGATTTGACTCACCGGACTATTCATCTTTCGCAAAGATTTACAAGGATCTCGGTTTATCTGGTATTCTTTGTGTCACAAGGTAGAACTTTGTTGTCGAATAAATCGTGAATGTACGAGGTTGTATAAAAAATTAAATGAGCAATAGCAGAAGACTTGAATATTTGATCTAAAGAATATATATATATATATATATTGAGTGTACAAGAACATTCACATTGGAGGTGATATTTTGTATGATTCGACTGAATTATACTTTATTGTAATTAATTGATAGGCTATAAAAGTCTTAGTTAATTAATTAGCTAACAGTAATTGATTGCTAGACTATAAAAACAAATTTATAATTAAATTTGAATGTATTTCAAGTAGATAAATGTTAAACACTCGTTATTGTAGATGATTATTCACAACAATGGAATTATATTAGTTGCAATGAATGCGATATTGATTTGGTGTTACGACAAATCGGATTTCAGTAGAGAAAATACTGTACAGTTTATGATATGTTAAACTTTGTAAAAACAGGTTGTAACGATAAAATATGATAATTATATACTTCCATAATAACAAAGTATATTCTACCTGAACCTGTAAATTATAAAATAAATTCTATTTTGATAACAACGAAAGCATCAGAAAAAATGTAATTCTTTAGAGCAAATAAGCAGCCGCTATCTAGCCCAATAGGATTAAGATTTAAATGCAAGAAGTATCGATCATCGATCGTATAAATTAGAGATCGTATACTCACTGGAACGAAAAACATCGGCCCTTTGATAATAGTTTCCAATATATAACTAAAACTTTGCTAGACATTCCATCAAAATTTCCACTATGCCTGGTCTCGTCCGAAGTGAAATGGTAGCAATGGATTTTCCGCGAGTCTGCGCTCTGAGGGTTGAAAACACATGCATTAACATCGACGTAATTATTGTGACCTCTTAAGGTATCTTCGTACTCCTCTATTTCTACCGACTGAACATGCATATCATCACCAAAAGATCTGCATACAGACAAAAAACCAGAAGCAGCAAGTCATATTGGTTTCTTCGACGTATCTTCATCCTTGACAATTCCAACATCAAAACCACCATTCACTTCAAACGCGAAACCAAAAAATCAATTTACCAGCGTAGAACAATTTCTTCGTCCACCCAATGACATCCATTTTGTATCTTATCAGCACACAAGAGCGGAGGACACCCTTAAACGTCACACCACATCATTCTCTTCTCTTCCCTTAATCACACCATGAAATATTAATCACATCGACAAAATTGTTAGATACAGATTTTTCATTACTATCAATCAACGATTTGATTATTTAAAATGACATTTTAAGGAAACGTTTGGACACGATGCAAGCACAACGCGACATTTGTAGACGATCACGGGTCACGCACAAGCGCCATGGGACGTGGATTCGGCGAGTTTGCGTGGTAGACAGCTGGATCGACGCTGGGCGTCGCCATCGTGGGGTTGAAACGAACAGTATACAGCGGGGTGGCGTTGCTTCAGGACTTGAGAGGGGGAAGTCCGACATAGTTACACCAGCAGACGGTGGCGTGTCCGATCGGCTCCACGGAGACTTGCAGACTGTTTCATGATCCGGCCTCGTCCCTCCTCGGGCCAGGAACAGTCATTAACATAAATTGTCTTCGGTGACAGTTATATCCACCACTCTTCGCACAGTCTCTACCGAAATAATATTAAGCCGCGGAACTTCTGCCCTCTGGAGAGGACTCATAATCAATTCGATTTTCTCAAATCTCCGTACGAATAGAACTGGACCGTGTTCTGGTTAAAATATGTAACTAGGTTGTCATGTATTTTATTATTTTATGCTTCTATCGCGGAATATTATGGAATTATGACATGAATGTAATTAAGTACTTGTAATGTTAGTAACTAACGCTTATAGCAATAAAATATTGCGAATGATATTTACATGAATAATTTTCTTGTAAATATGAAGCCTGTTGGAAAGTAAGTAAGCACGTTGTGCATTCATTTGTGGTACCGAGAAGCTAGTGATGAAATATTATGAAACTAATGTTCAACTTGCATCAATTGCATTTAATCAATTCTACGGTTATATCATTATCGGACTTGGAATTCTCGTTGCTTTGATAACATGGCGTTCGAAATTGTTCGCTATGATTCTTGGTTGTATCGTGTTCTTTATGTTAGCTATTAAACGATGTTATCGAAGATGCTTTCAGTGGCCTTCTTTGTGTCCCGTAATCAACGCGTGTCAAGAGCTTCTTGAAAGCGATAAGATTCTCTCTTGGTAGACAAAAAAAAGGTCGACGAACAAAATTTGTGCAGTGATCTTGATGCGCTGACCGGTCTGGTTCGAGACCCTTTCTTCGCGATTATGCGTCCATTATGCGTCAAGAATGGCTATAGGTTGTTACAGTTATAATTTAATTATTTGGAAGAAAACATAGAAATATTCAAGAGGAATTAAGATCTGCAAATAAATATTATTTCTATTTATGGAGATGAAGTATTTGTAATGAAATCATAAGAGATATGATAAATCGAACTGTAGAAGACCGTAAGTGCAATGCAGTGTAAAATAAAAATTATATTTTGAGGTCATTTATATACCGAACAATTGTATGGTGTAGATTGCGGCATCTTGATCCTATTTATATTCCGCATTCCTTATAGCAGTAACTCGTTCGTGATAGTGACCATGACCTTGAGTTTGTCGACGTTTTCTGATGGATAGCCTTCGAAGATTGCATAGTCACGAATAGTATTCCAGTCATTGATCACTGTTGCGAGATATTCCGCTGCGATAGCGGATATTGCTCACCGTGTTTTGATTTAAAGCCTGCGAGCCTTCAGATTTCTATTTTAAAGCCACTTTTAGAATTATGTCATTTTATCTGAATGTGTAACGTAATTTTGAATCAACATTTCTCCTTTCCATTGATCTATCATGCATGCATAATAACACTCCGCTCCTTTCATCCTTAATTTTTCTCTATTCTAGTATTAATATTAAGGAGCGTTCAGAATAAAAATATATTTCAGAGTAAAGAAATTATTAGTTAATAAGAACATTTCCCTAACAATTGGAATTACGCTAATAAAAAGAAATACTGTTTACTTTACCAATGTGGGTAATACAAAAATTAACTCTTTAACGATTGTACAATTGTAAACTATATTAACGATCGTCAAAAAATCAGAAATTTTGCTACGTCGTAGACAAACGATGGTAGAAAACAAAAGACATGCGACTTTACCGATCGTAGATGATATTGCATGGTCCGTGATCATTGACGGGGTAGACGTGACGTTAAATGGAACTTTGTGCCTCAAGCTGAAGTACCGACCTGGAAAATATCTGGGTGTTTCTTACGCCCTCTGCGATTTTATACGGTGAACACAAGAAATAGAAACAGATGACTGACTCGTTCAACTCAGACAAACCTGCCTTAGGCATGGTTGCACTCGTATAGTCATTAGCATGTCTATTCTTATCCTAGTTAATGGCCAAAATCGAACTGCGATAATGTTGACGGTCGGTAGCTTTCTATCGATACAGAAATTGAATATTACAGAATGATAATTTATTATACACATACATAAATTATACGTACATATACGTAAAACATTCTTCATAAAAGTGTTGTATATAATATAATATTTTTATAATATTAATAGTTTACTAGTAATAATTACAGATTTTCCGGATGATGATTTTCTGAGTGATGAAAGTTATATTATATTATTAACAATAATGAATATTTTCATTACAAAAAATACATTGATCGATGAGTGCGTTCTGTTTGGTCTAAATAAATATGTGTATACCTTTATTGTAAATTATTATTAATAGACGATATAGTTTTTAATTGAACGAAAATAACAATTGTTACCGACGGGTTTTATTTCAAAATACAGTTCCTCTGGTTCGTCATAGTGTTGCATCTAAAAACGTGCGCTGTGATCTTCACTAACTGGAAATTCGTCTATGTTTTATAATGTCATAAATGACATATTATGATATAATATCATGTGTACCGAAACAATCTAAATTTGTAAATTCTTTCGTAAATATTGACATAAAAATTAAATTGTTGTACTTATAATTTACATTTATATACATCTATGTATTTCGCGTAATAAGGGGTTTGCTTGATTAATTAGAATAGATCGAAAAGTTTAGTTGGTTTGACGTAAACTTGAATCACAAACAAGTATACTTAGTGCGTAAATTTTAACATTCCTTCGCCAATGTGGTGAGCCCAGGTGGCCGTAGGTCACGCGTAGCCGACTCCACCCTTCGAGTAGTAGGCTTAACCAGAAAGGCCCACCTCTCGTCAACATCGCCCCCCACTTTCTCTTGACATAATTTGATTCATGATGGCTGTACGACGACCAGTGCGCCATCTTATAACGTGTCTCTGAATTGTTGAACATTTCTATCGCTTGGTACTGTAGATCACGAAGAAACATAGATCTACCATCGGCTACGAAACACATACATACTGTGCTTACAAAATGGTTATCGTTGCTTTCTCGTAGATGGCAGAATTTTTACTTCGTTCAAGTTTCAGCTTTTATACAATTTAGCATTCCTTTCAATGAGTTATGACGTTAAAGTCATCATTTAATTTCTCTAAGAATATTAAATATTTCTTATTAAATAATTATTCTCATTAAATAAGTTGCTGCTCTTCGTATCGTAAGATTCTTTTCACTTATTGAATTTTCAACTTCGATAACTCAAATTTAATAGTAGAAAAACTGAATTCAATGTTAAATGCTATTCTAGGCAACTTTTTAATATGATATAATTTACAATTAAATTTGTAGGATATCAAATTTATCAACAGACATAACGAAAGTTTTATCATCAACTTTGTGTCAACCACATTTTTAACATTTCATACGGCATGCTTCTCGTCGTACGTCCAAGCATTACGCAATCTCATAACAACGCTCGTCGGCCTAAACGCGCGAGCACGTGTCACATCACGTTTTCAGTCTTCCTGACACCGAGCAGTTTTGTTGGCTGAAGTCTTACCTTCGTGCTCCCATGGGGCCAGTATTCTAGAACATGTAACTGACACTGGTCAGAGGAAAGGCATGGTTCCTTCCTCATTGAAACTGACGCTGACTGAATCCGCACAACACAGCAACGTCTGCCCTTTCCTTTGAATTCCATCAGAACAAACTTAGAACCATCCTTGTCGCGATTTAAAAACATCTCGATATCTTGTCTAAAATATTTTATTACTATTTTTTGATGTCTATTTGGCCCTCAGACGACGAAGGCTGAATCAATTTTCACCCATACGGATATTTTATCTTTATTACTTTCTTTTAGGTTGGCAATTAAGTGATTGCGGATTTTGTCATTAGATGGCATTGACAAAATCGGCAATCACTTAGTTGCTAACCCATAAAATGTAAGATAAGTTACATTTGCATATCACAATTTTCTCTAATAATACGAACGATTTTACTTTTTAAGTTAATGTAATTATCGCAATGGTGTAAAAGGCTTTCTTAACCTATGGTTACGATCAGATCTAGGACTAAGATTAAGATTAAAAATTCCATTACTTGATCACGTATACCAACTGAAAACCATAAATTTCGTTTATAGTTCAGAAAGCCAATCCTAAGCATAATTCACAAGAGTGAAACGATACTCGAAGCCAACGAGTTAAAATATTCACTACGCATTAAAATGGAAACTTTATTTATTCACATGAGCGTTAAACACGAATCGAGGAATCCTAGATTAAAAGGATCAAGGTCTTGAAACGCAGAGCGTAGAATTTCAGAAGAAGACACGTAATATTTCGCAATGTAAGAGTGGCTGCCAGGCGACACTGTGTCCCGAAACGAAAACCGTGGCACAGGCATAGTTATAAGAAATGAAAATCGATTAATCCGCAGACAAGTTCTCCCACAGTTTCTCAACGAGTAGAAGTAGAAGGTTCAGGTTCGCTGCCAAGATTCCGGTGACTGGAACACAACGACAAGAAGAAGCGGCATGACAGGCCTGGTCGGAAAGACGCGACAGCTCCGACCCAGACCACGACAATAGCAGTCGGCGTTGACACTTCGATAACTCGTGAATCAATATAGGAAAGAGAGGAAGGCTTTCTTAGAAAAATGACGATAGAATGGACGCAGTTGTTCGCGGCCCCCGCGCTCTTCCCCCTCCTCTTCCTTCCACGCGTTCCGAAGCTGCTGCCAAATCTCAGCCCGTCACCGGCCCGCGTGATTGATATCTACTTCGTCTCGTACGCGGCCCTTCCCTTTATTCCCTCCGATTCCCACCGCAGTCCCGAGGAGAAAACTATTCCCGTTCGCGCTTTTGTTTTAAAACGAAAGCCCCAACTCGATTTCACTCGGTTAAGGGTAGCTCCTGTGTCTTTCCTGAATCGTAGTTCTCGGGACTTCAAATCGATCGAATATCGATTCCTCGAATTTACAATTTGTGGTTCTGCAAGTTGCATTCGGAGATTCGAAGTAAGGTTAAGTCGCATGAGATTTTTATGCATCGATCTATCTTGTCTTTTCTCGATTTAATCTGTTTACTAAGAAGGAAGGGGTAACTCATTATTTCGATAATAACTCCTTTACGATATTTGTTTTTTATGTTATATCTCTTCATTTATTTATTTATTTATTCGACGCTAGTCTACAAATTGTGATTTATCGATTGAATATCGATTCCTGGATTTTACAATTTGTGGTTCTGCAAGTCGCATTCGGAGATTCGAAGTAAGGTTAAGTCGCATGAAATTTTCTATCTTGTCTTTTCTCGATTTAATCTATTTACTAAGGAGAAATAAATTTCAAAATAAAATACGTGTTTTAGATAGCAAGTTATCTACGACAAGAGTCTGATCTAAAAATCAGAAAGAACATGGAGATCATTTACGAAAACCTCATAATTTTTCAAACTCTTCAACGCGTTCTCTCATTCTCCGATATAAATACTATCGTTCCATCGTATCAAATCATTTCGCAATCCACAAACCGGTAACTCTTTTCTCTGGTCAGTAGCTTTAGTTATGTTAAGAAACATCGACCAGACCGCGAAAGTTTCAACGTTCCATCCTCATCATCGGTACGAACGCAATCCTCGGGACGACGTCGACAGGTTAGGCGATGGAGTGCTAGTCGAGTTCCGCGGCCGTCACGTCGCAGTGACGAGTGCCCTCCCTCTGCATCCCCCGACACTCTGGCAGGCCATCGAACGGGCCAACAACCTAACGTCAGGCAACGCCACCTACAACCACCCTCGGAGGCAGAGGGCCCTCCAGGTTCTCCAGAACCGCGGGCTCACTCCCCCCTTTCACTCTTCTCTTCTCTTCTCTTCTCTTCTCTTCTCTTCTCTTCTCTTCTCTTCTCTTCCCTTCTCTGCTCTACTCTTCGTCCGCTGTTCGTTCCTTCAGCCACGGCCGACTAGTAGTCGAGGAATTCGAGTTGCTATAAATCTCCCTTGACGGGCGCGATGCCAGAACGCCGTGGGGGGAGGGGGAAACGTGGGTTACGGAGGGCTACGAGCGTAGAGGAACGGGTGCCGATAGGATGGGCAGACGAAAAGGGAAGGGAACGCGCTTCAGCCGCACCAGGAATTGTAATAGTTTTGCTCGCCAGGGTTAACGCAGCTTACAAATCTACCCCGCGGTGGGTAGAAAGAACTCGAAGGTCGCCACTTTTCGCAACTCCTCCCTTTCCTTGTAATCCTCTGTCCGCTGATCGCTTTTGTTAAGCTCCGGTCACCTGTGTCCCTGCGAACGTGTTTCTATGAGTTTTGAGGGCAGAAGTTTGGATGAGATCGAGTTAGATGGTTATGGTATCTTTTGTGATAGTTTTAATAAAGCATTGATTAATATGCTATAGTAATTCTATCGAAAATTGCATGGTATAAGAGTAGCATATGATTGCTTCAGTGTAAACTTTGGCAAAAGAAACTCGTTAAATAATTTTCCAGTATATTTTCTACCATTGTTATAATTCTTTTGGTTATTACCTTAACTCCTAATTTCCTGATTTCTGCCATTCGCGTGTTTACATTTTTATTCATTCAATTAGAGGTTAGTTTATTCATTTGTAGAATGTTCAATATCGATGTATTTTCCCCATGTAAATACATATTTTTATTACTACCAACTTCTTACATTACACTTCTGCCATTCGCGTGTTTACATTTTTATTAATTCAATTAGTTTAGTTTACTCATCCGTAAAGTGTTCAATATCGATGTATTTCTTCCATATAAATACACATTTTTATTATTACCAACTTCTTACATTACACTTCTGCCATTCGCGTGTTTACATATTTATTAATTCAATTAGTTTAGTTTACTCATCCGTAGAGTGTTCAATATCAATATATTTTCCCCATGTAAATACACATTTTTATTATTACCAATTTCTTACATTACACTTCTGCAATTCGCGTGTTTACATTTTTGTTAATTCGATTAGAGGTTAGTTTATTCACTTGTAGAATGTTCAATATCGATGTATTTTCCCCATGTAAATACATATTTTTATTACTACCAATTTCTTACATTACACTTCTGCCATTCGCGTGTTTACATTTTTGTTAATTCGATTAGAGCTTAGTTTACTCATTCGTAAAGTGTTCAATATCGATGTATTTCTTCCATGTAAATATACATTTTTATTATTACCAATTCCTTACATTACACCAACTCTTAACTTCCTGATTTCTGCCATTCGCGTGTTTACATTTTTATTAATTCAATTAGACTTTAGTTTACTCATCCGCAGAGTTTTCAATATCGATATATTGTGTTGGTAACTAAGTGATTCCGGATTTTGTCGTTAGGTGGTATTGACAAAATGTGCAATCACTTAGTTGCCAACCTAAAAGAAAGCAATAAACATGAAATCCGTAGGAGTGAAAATTGATTCAATCTTCGTCGTCTGAGGGCCAAATAGTCAGCCGTATAAACCAACAGAAGGCTTTTTACACCATTGCAATAATTACATTAACTTAAAAGGTAAAATCGTTCGTATTATTTGAGAAAATTGTGATATGTAAATGTAACTGACGTTACATATTATAGGTTGGCAACTAAGTGATTGCGGGTTTTGTCAATACCACCTAATGACAAGCTCCGCAATCACTTAGTTGCCAACCCAATATTTTTCCCATATAAATACATATTTTTATTCTTACCTATTTCTTACATATTTCAGTATATAAATTCAACAATGTGTGTTGTGTATCGATCTTTGTTTCCTGGTAGTCGTCTAGTTCTTCATAATAGTACACCATTAAGTAAAAAACGCGAACGAGCTACAATCCAATGGGGCTATAAGTCGCTCGCGATGAGGGTAAAATAGCAGCGAAAAGTTTGCAGGTGTCGAGCGAGTCGTCGTGGCACGTAAGCCAACAGACAGGTCCCGAGTTCATCAAGTAAGTTGAATTGAAGAAGGACTTGTTTTCTTTGGCTGCGATCTGGTCTTCCGATAAGGTGGTCGTGATTCGACCGCCGCTCTATCTCCTAATGACCCCGCGGTGAATTGCGGCCATCTTTAATTTGCCGATGTTACGTCGATAAAGTTTCCTTTCGGCGATGGAAGCCTGCATTTCTCTGTTGCTTGTAAAACAACGATAGGAACATCGTTGACACGACAATTTCTCTTCTCTCGTTTATCTAATCTTATTGTAGTCCCCAAATTTTTCACGTTCCAATCTCGTTTTAGTTTCAACGAAGAAAACAACCGGCCGTACAAATTCCATATTTTCTTCCAATGTAAGAAATTTGTTTATTGATAGAAAAATACGATACGATCGAAAATGAGCAAAAAAAAAGCAACAAAATTATAACTTTGCCGCTGCTGAAAAATGGTAATTTTTTTCCAGATGCTGCCATTTAGCGAACGATCGAAGGAAACAGGAAATAATTTTCGTTAGAAAATGCAGTCTAACCTTACCCTTCTTTCATCATTAGTTTCACCAATAGTAAGTTATGCGAGAAAGTTTGCAAAGGATCGGAAAATCGGCACTTTTGATTTACGGTCCAAACACTTTTGCTCGATATTTGCGACAAGGTAGTGGAAATACATAGAAACTGATAGCAGTACAAAAGGAAAGGTTGTTATTTGCATTTGCCACGAGTGACCCTTTTCAGGCTCTCAACGTCCATCCATGGAAAACGGAAATCAATTTGACCCGCTGCGGAACGCTTGCCAAGATTCCATACACAACTTTACACTTTACCAAGTCTTGGAAATATTTCAAAATTTTCCAACTAAAGCAGGGAAATGTTCTTCGATCATAACCTTGAAGATGTAACAAAAACAACAACATAAGGGTACAAATACTTTTACGGAGGAAAACATATGCATCCTCTTAATATTAAATAATATTAAGATATTGAAAACCATCGAAATATCGGAGATATTAAGGTATTGTTCACAATCGCTAACGATTCTATTTTAATTAATTATTTAATTTAATAAATATTTTTCATAACCGCAGTATATTAAAATATGCATTTTTAGTCACCGGACATCAAACTGAGAAGACGAAGAAAAATGTGCTTATCGCGCTTCTTCTTTCCTGAGATCTCCGAACCAGACGTTCTAACTATTAACACTTCTTGCGCAATAGTAACGACGGCCTTCGTTTCCCATTAAGAAGCACGGCAATAAACAGGAGAAAAAGTGTTGGTTAAGACAGGAAGGTAGAGAATTGATAGATCGAGAGGGGTCCAGAGGCGGTAAAACGCGGTTGTAAATCGGATTCGCAGCGGGACCGTTATCCGAACCGATGTTACTGAACGGTACTTTTCTCCAAAACGGAGTACCGTCGCTGTATAACCGCGGCCTCGGGCATAAATCAATTAAATTATAAATTACTATACAGAAGTTGAGCAAAACGACCACCTGTTGAGGACAGCAGCAGCAGAGAGAGAGAGACAGACAGACAGACAGAGAGAAGGTAGAAGCGAAAAGGGGGCAAGTAAGGGGGTGGGGGTGGGGAGGCCAGCTATCTCGTAAATTCTCCACTCCTGCCCCGCTGCTGTATCCATGTGTAGAAGTGTTTACTCCTTACTTCCTTTCTTCTTTCATCGTGATCTCGTTCTAGGAAGTTATTTACGAGCAGCCTATTGTTGCCACCTGTGTTACGAATGCTACGCTAATTGGACTGTTGCGTTTACCGCCTTTGTTTCATTTGCGTACGACGAGTGGCGCCTTTAAATCAACTTAAACATAGCGTTTTTGTCGATTTAAAATTGAGTGACAGGTTAGTTCCATGAATGGATACTAATGATTCGTTGATCGATGAACATTGTAATCTATTAGGGTAATGTATGACATTGTAATCTATTAGGGTAATATATGGCTTTAAATATAGCTTTTTCAGTGATCGACAGTGTACGAATGTTGACCGAGAACTTTACAGAAACAACTGTCTGTGACAATCATCTTTCATCGAATCACTTTCCTGTCAAAGAGTTGCTACATTACAAGAGACTCGCAACGTAACTCGCTTCATCTTCCAGGATATTAAATTTCAATTTATTTCACGTGCTACGCCTGGCAAAAATTAATCAAACAGAAGGAAAAGAAGTAGTTTTCTAGAAGAAATGAAACGAGCCGATAAGGAAGTTTGCTGGAAAATATTTTTACATGTAAATACGTACACGTAAATTCTCTTTTGCCAACAGAGTTCAAATATCCAACTCTCAAGAAGGTCGTTTATGTTTAAGCTTTGACGCGGATTTGCTAGATAAGCGTATAATTGGGAATGCGAAGAAAGTAGTAGGTAGGGACATTGAGAGCTGCCAGGGATGATTAATTCTCGGCAGGAAAGCGCCAGACCCTTTGGAACTCGCTTGTAGCGCCCGCTCCACCCCGTCTTCTCTACCATTCCAACAACCCCAACCACCGTCACTTCGAACCTCCTCTTCGCTCCTCGCGTACACCCGACAACCCACACCCTCTTCAACCCTCTGAGCTGCTCTTACCACCAAGCAGACTTTCTCGTTTCGTTTGTTCTCCGGCCGTGTCATTCGTTATTACATCGTAGAAACTCGCGGATATTTGGAATTCCGAGTGACGTCTAAAGGCCGCCCTCGTTGCTTTAACCGGTAACCCGGCTTCTTACCGCTTGCGCGGCTTCTTTGTCTGTCTTGACTTCTTTTTTCTTGCCCTGCCGCACCAATTTCCCATTATTGTTAGTCCTTCCGTCATTTTAACACGGAGGTTTTCAAATGATTCTTTTAGGACAAGGACGTGGCTCGCTATAAGTTTGATAGTGGATTGATATCTGGGTTATTGTTGGATTAATGTGTTTCTTTAATGAATTTTTCTAATTAGCAACGAGATGAAATCGTTTACTATGAATTAATCAAAGAATCTTGAAGATTTTATTGGTAGTCTGAATATTTAAGAATTTACAGTAAACGGTAATTTACTAGTTAAATAATAAACCAGAAGCTGACTTTTATTGTTTTAATATTTAACGTTTCAGTAGGTAAATAATAGAGTGTTAATCTAATATTTAACGTTCACTAGTTGAATAACGGGAATTCAGAAGTCAAAATAATCTGTGTATTTTCAAACGCAATGGGCTGCCGAAGGTCCATAAAATTTTATAGCTGGAGTTTATCATCTTCCATGATAATCCGGAAGAATATTCCTTTATTTCGTATAAATTTTTTCTTCATCGAATAACAGTTTATCGAATAGCAGAAAAAACCAATTTGCATGTCATTAGATAACGTCATTGCCAACTTCAGGTATATGTGGAAATATTAAAAAATTTGAAAATTTGAAATCTGAAAAGTAAAAAATTCAAAAATTTAGAAGTTATTGAAAAATAAATTTTGAAACGTTCAGACTAAAATTTCAAACTTTCGCTCATTCAAGCAACCGAACACGCAATTAACCCTTTAAGTGCTCCGTTATCCGACGTTAAGCGTGCGCCCTGGACGGCCCACTCTTTACGAAGAAGCACACCGTAGGCTGCGTATATTTCACGAAAGAACACAAGTTGAGCAGACTGAATTTTCATTGCAAAATATATCGATTGTGACTAAAATAAATTATATAGTGACCTGAAAAGCCTTAATAACCATTTATTTCATTAAGCAGTAGTAACATGAACAATATCAAAGTTTGAGATTATATCTTTTAAATTGAAAATTTAATAACTTCGTATTGTATGGTAAATCTAAAAGCAGAGTTCGATACCTAAGCCAATGTTACATTTCTTGCGTTGATAACGTCAGTCGGTCCTGCGATTATGTTTAGTGCAAACAGCGCATCTTCGTCGCGAAGAATGTTTATTATTTTCTTTAGTTACGCAGGATGCAGGGAAATGCCTCTCCGTTAACCGAAATGGAAGGTCGTCCGAACGAACTCTTCCTCCTTTAGCCTCCACTCTGCGTGGTGGGTATTTTTGCAAAATATCTTTTACGGGAAGCAGATGAAAATTGTCAAATGTTCCAGTTTTATTATCAGCACTTTTATAAAGAATATATGCGTTACATATAGCGAGGTGTAAGAGGTGGAAAAAATATTTTTTATACCATTTTGTGCTTTTTCGAACGCAGCGAAGTGAACTCAAAATCATATCGATTTTATCGACTGCACTCATCAAGGCATTGTAGTCTGCTACACACTTTGCTTATCGCTTTGCTTTGCCAGTTTGATAATTAATTTTTTTCGTTTCAACGAAATCATTAGAATGTCAGACGGATAACATCCACACGTCTTCTTTATCACGCCACTTTTAGTCTAAAAATGTTATGGTAAAAATGTTAGGTTATGTGAGAACGCATATATACGTTCATAGCGCTGAAAAGGTCAAAGTACAAAACCGCGCTCTTGTATTAGGTTGGCAACTAAGTGATTGCGGATTTTGTCAATACCACCTAATGACAAAATCCGCAATCACTTAGTTGCCAAGCCAATATCAGTGCACGAAGCTTCCGCCATACGTCTCCTTGTAGAATAATATTCCTTGTATTCTGGTTTTCCCAGCAGCGTGTTGGTAAAATTTTTCCCCGGGTGTCTGGACGAGTAGAGAACGCGAGCGAATCCGGCGTGGGGCCGTGGACGGGGCAGGTTTCTGCCGTGGCCTGCTTCTCCATCAACGAAGCGGGTCCGTGCGTCTCGCGGGGAGTGCTCGCGATATCGCAGCTATTTGCATAAGGCTATCGTCTTTCCTTTGTTGCGGGTTCGCCTCCCACATACGTGGCGAGGCTGTCACTCAGCTCTCGGGCCTCTTTCCACGGCTCGGCCTTCAGTCACATCAGCCGCGGATCAGGGGCTTCTCTCTATCTATCTTGTCGTCTTCTCTTCGCTCTCTTCGTCTTTCCTGTTTTCTTTCGTTCCCCGTTGCCCTGCGCCCTTCTTACTGTTCCGCTCGTCCTCGTTCGTTCGATTTCAAACCTCCCTACGGCAGCAGAAGACCGTACACCCTGTCTTCGCTACCTTGCCTGCATTCCTGCATACAATTACACGGGGCTGTGCTTATGCATTTCGTGCGTAACGTTCGCTGTAGCCGGACTCCAGCGAAGCGAAATAGTCGCTGCGTCGATTTTTGGCTCGAGTTACGCGTTCCGTTCGAAGTATAGCAGATGGAGACGATACGGTGAGATTGAGAAGTCTGTCATTGCTTTAGGTTTACATCTGCCAATGTTTGTAACATTCTGTTTGTATCGGTAGGACACGGAGATTCGTTTAGGACAGGACAAGTTAACACTTTGACTGCCATGCCAAAATCACATGTTATATGCCGGGCCTTGCTTAAATTCAGCATCTAACTTACCTACAAAGTATCTGTGAGAATACCCTGAAAATAATTTTAAGGCCATCAAATCAGGTTTGCGTGTCAATATGTATATCTTATATTATGTATACCATGTTTTAAGCGACATCAAGACGAATTGAAGATAACTTCGCAATGACGTCGTTTGTAGCGTTAGTAACTTTTCAAAATCTTCAGTAGCAATAGAAATAATTGAACACTTTGAAATCACATGTTTCGCTGAGGAATTTTTATTATTCAAAGCATATAATGACAAAATAATAATAAATTGATGATGTAAGATAACGTTCTTCCCCAATGGACCGTTTATCTTATTGGTGGTCACGGGTGACCACCGTGGCGCCCTGGTAACAGTTGATAGCGACATATCATAACAAGGCTTGGTTTATTTCAACAAACCATTCGCATTCGTTGTTTCGTCGCAAGCAAAACGTGCAGAATATATTGTTGAAACGTGTAGAAGATGTTAGTAAACAGTATTTGCTCGTTCTATATATAACAGTAAGGTATGTTCACAATTCTAACCTCAATTATATGATTATAAAGCAGCATTTACGATTATTTTCTATGGTGTGTTTATAATAATATTCGTAGATTACTCCTCGAAGATATGGATGCAAACACAGTACACCGTTAGATGCAAGATTTGTCCTCATTTTTTTTTTTTTTTTATTGATGTTCCAATAAAAATGTTTAATCCTTCAATGGGGCACTTTTTATTTCAAAGTATCTTCTATTTATCGGTTATATTCCAAATGCCCTAACCTTCAATTTTCATACAATGTTTACAATTGTAAAAAGCAGTGTTAAAGTGTTAAGAGCAGTTCATCCTTTTCTATTCTTTTGTAGTACCATGTAAAAATATGAACATTCAAGCGTATTTCTCACATCTACAAATCGCGTCAAAAAAAGATGACTCTTATCAGTAAAAAATGGCAACGATGTAGGAAGTGATACAATGTCTTTAAAGGAATGATTTTTCAGTTTAGTCATAAGGCAAGTGAAGTTGAAAAATAACGTTATCCTAGTTCAGGTTCCCAGGAAAGCCTTCCATGGGACAGGTAATTTAAAACCAACGGAAAGTCGACTCCTGTGCAGATGTTTTTTATGAGTATCATAGGCTGTAAAAGATTACGTTTAAAGTGGTCATGGAAAATCGTGTTTTTCGAGCGTTTCACCGTGCTTCCAGCTACTTCTCTACTTTCTAACGTTCCGTCCGTGAATCCGAAAGTCCTGGAGCTAAAAATTAATCGCAGGACGTTGTCCAATTAATTACGCACTTTTTATCATCATCGAGTAAATTGTTTCATCGTCAAAGAAATTTCTACGTTTATCAGAAACATAACAACGAGAAAGTTACTACCCATTTCATCAACTTTCCACTAAAAATCATCAATGATTTTTTCTACTAGTTGAATCCTAAGACTTTATGGTCTGAGTCACATATGACGCTTTAATTCCAATTATACATCAGACACCGAGTTACGGTTTACAAATATAGAATTATTTTTATTCCACTTGATATTTAGCACAAACTCTAGGATTCTTAGCTTTCTTTTTATTATTTCCTACTATTTTATTATAAATCTCGTATTCCTTTTGGTATCATACGTATCCTACAATTTAAAATACTAAATTAAGTTACAATTTGTTTCTATTTCTCCAACGTGTGAACGTAACGAGTGTACGCGCTGATATTTGTGAATTTAGTTCATCTCAAGGAGAAAAGCAGAACATTCAAAAGTTGCGAAAAAAGTAAAGTATGTTAATCACAATATGGTTGGGTATCGGTGGATCGGATCGATATGAAAATTTTGTAATAAACGCAACCGGTAGCCACGGGTGGTTGCGTCGTCGCGTACATGTCGATGACTATCTCGCGGACCGATGACGAACTGGGTAACTCGGTCAAACCCACCGGCTCCGCGGGGATTTACATACAAATTGAAGTGGCGCGCGAGAGAAGCATCGATCGCGCGCGAATGCGAATATGGTAATCGGCTGAAGCTGCAACGTTAGCCATCGATGAGTTCGGGAAACGTGCCCGGCAAATTGAATTAGATGGGTCCCTTGTGTCACGAGACTCGTCGCGTCTTCCACATTGGTTCCCTTCCCGTTTGACTCGACGCGTCACGATCTTCCTTCCGACAGAAAATATCCTTCGTTCTTATGCGAAAAGAGAAAAGGAATTGTTATAAATACAATTAGGAATACAAAGCACGGATTAATAATGCAGAAGGTATGGGAGTATAATAAAGTTCAATATTCAATATTCATAATAAATTGGAAAGTTTTATTAACGTTAGGTGTGATGAAACTTTCAAGGTATCCGAATATTTGTGTACTGTGTATCACTGTTTTTCTGTGTCTTGGATACTGTACTGTGTATCACTGTGTGTGTTGGATATGCGTTTCCGAAGGTTAGAAGTTGATGATGTCATAGATGCAACGGTTAGATTATTCCGAGGATAGAATTACACAGGATAGAAATTTCATATCAAATATGTCTTTTTATAATTTATACATTTGTTCGAATGTTAATGCCATTTGAAAGATATTTGGTAAGAGGAGAAACATTTTTATGTATATTTCAATATCTTTTTATATATTAGTTTGAATGTTAATGTCACTTGAAAGATATTTGGCAAGAGGAGAAACGTTTTTCTGTATATTTCAGCATCTTTTTAATGTCTTTTTATGTATTCAGTATCATTTTATGAATTATTTCCTCCTACGTTCTTTGCCACATTTTCAAATTGTATTTTCCTTTGGCCAGAAGAAGTTTTAAATGTAGGAAGAACGCGAAGGAATTGCTATCGTGTGCTATTCGTAATTTTACATTCAGAATATTAACATTAAATAATCGTTGGTTAAAATGAAAGCAGTAGGATTGTATAAGCATTATTTACAGATAATACAATATGTACTAAATTCTACATAAACAATATGAATACGTAGTGGTACATGAGTCAACGGAAGATTCGAATCGAGAGTGGCTCACAGTGTTGTGACTTGAAGTGGCAACGTTGTTTTGGCTCGCTAGGCTTAAAGGTAAACAAACTCCGAGCAAAACATCGTCTTCGTTACTTGTAATCGTACACCGGAGATACGTTTGTAATTTCTGTAATACCACCGATCGATACGAATAGACGAACGTCCTCTCTAGGACGATCATCGTAACGAGTTTATATACAGTCGACTAGCGAGCGTAGAGTCGAACAGTGGCATTGAACGAGTGAAGATTACGACCGGCACACACTATCTCTGTACTTGTATTTAAAATGATTTTAATATACACTGATTATTACAATTTTTTCACTCGTCTCTTTATTAAATTAACACGTATAATAAACCACCTCATTAGGTAAAATGGTTTGTGTATTTTTGTTTAATTGACCTCTAGATGTTACGTTTAAAATTATTAATCTTTTGAGTGCTCACAATTATCGAAAAATTCTAAAAGACCTGCATGCACCATATGTGTACTTGTATTTAAAATGATTTTAATATACACTGATTATTACAATTTTTTCACTCGTCTCTTTATTAAATTAACACGTATAATAAATCACCTCATTAGGTAAAATGGTTTGTGTATTTTTGTTTAATTAACCTCTAGATGTTACGTTTAAAATTATTAATCTTTTGAGTGCTCACAATTATCGAAAAATTCTAAAAGACCTGCATACACCATATGTGTACTTGTATTTAAAATGATTTTAATATACACTGATTATTACAATTTTAAATTAACACGTATAATAAACCACCTCATTAGATAAAACGTTTTGCGTATTTTCGTTCAATCCAAAGATCGATCTCTAAACGTTTAAAATTATCAAACTTTTGAGTGCTCACAATTATCAAAAAACCTAAAAATCTAACATTAACCACACAAATCAATAATTCTTCTTTAGACTTATAGTATATTTCAATGTTATAAACAAGCACAAAAACATCGGAAACTCCTTCATAACTCTATATATATCTCACAATCTCACCTATCGAACTGAACGATTCTTTATCTCTGAACCTGCATCGAATCTACCGGAAGCCTCGGTCCTTCGACCCTTCGATCCAATCCATCGACTATCGCTTGCGAATTTTTTCAAAAGCGGGACTCGATCCGCGATACCGGGGCGTCAAGACAAGTATCTGCGGACGTTATGGTTGGACAGGCGATCAAAAGCTTGTCCGGAAGGGGGCGCACATCTCATCGGCTGGCAAAAAGCACAAAAGGAGAAACTGGAGGTTCGAGAGCAGGATAAGCGGGTGTTCCTCGTAGCGTGCTGATACTCCACCGGTGGATCGGCGCAGATCGTCGAGTTTCGTTGGCCAGAGGAAGAGTTGCGCCTGGTGTCCGTCCGAGTCTCTGCATCTGTGGAGTGGAATGGACTCGGCGGAATGGGACGAGGACGGAGGCCGCATTAATAAAACATTAAGGTTTTGCAGACGATGTATCGATGTAGTGTTTATATTATCTTCTTTGATGTCGACATGTGAATTGGACAGATTTGTTATTCAGACTCCGTACATAAAAGTGGTGAAGTCTTGCTCCGCTCCGTTTGTGGACAGGGGACGCGGCCACGGACGGACAAACGGACGAACAAACGCGACGCGGACGGACGGACGGACAGACGGACGGGCTCTGCCTCCTTCGTCTCTGACTCTTTCTCTCTTCTTGGTCCCTGCGTCGCCTGTCACTCAACCGATCGACCGCTGATGGAAGGAGAAAGGGCCGCGGGATCGAGGGCCGCCTTTCTGACTCGCCGCGGAAAAACTCACGCTGCCGATCGAGTTATCGAACTTTTCCAAACGCGGATCATCTTGCCGGTGTCTTAGCGGGAGCCTGTTAATGGCTTTCCGGCCACATCGTGCCGCTTTCGAGAATTGCGATACTTTTTCGCCATAGACGTCTGCCTTTCGCATCACAATCCTCTCATTCGTTTGCTTCGATTTATGGCTCGCTGTTTCTATGACGAGTTGTCACGTAGTTATAATCATTTTACGACAACATTACAAGATTTTACCATTAACGCGTTCGGAATAGAATCTTATTCACGGGTTGTGCTTTGTTCCGTGTATTTTTGTACAATAACACAGATATATTTTTATTATAAGTTTTAACTTCACATGCTTCTATTATCTTTTTAATCTGTGGCAGCACTCGACGCCAAATACCATCGAACGACACCAACTGGCGTCGAACGACGACAGCGCAGTGGTTAGAGCCTTAGACTACGAACGTTCGGGACCCGGGATCAAATCTCGTCGATCGTAGTTCGATTTTTATTCCACGATACAAAAATGAGAAGAAAAGCAGCAGTACCCCAGCAGTGACATCTCTACACCAGCAGCAGAACCTATCTCACTAGCAACTGCAATTATCAATATAAATCCTAATTCGATTTAAAGCGTGACACGTGTGTGACGTTGAACATGTTGATCAAAGATAGATACTCCAGTTTATCAAAACTATAGAAAGAAATCCGAGCTCCACGAATATAACGATCGCACGAAAGATGTCCATTTCTTGATACAAACTCGGTAACATAGAACAACGACTGTAACACAATAATAACTCAAGTTCATTGCACGAGGCTAGAAGGGCTAACGATTGGCGCTCGTCTGAAACAAACACCGGGCATTCCCTGTGGTTGCACGCGCGACGAGCACGTCTCCGCTTTATTCCCAAGGAACGTGCGGTATCGATACTCGTCCCTCTCGAGAGCTGCTCTCCCGTCGTGTCCCCTACTCTGAACTCGGCACCGTGATCCCGAACCTTGACTCTTCATTAATCACCGCGCGGTATCAATGACTGACTGAGTGACTGACGCCAGCCCAGAGGTATTATATACCTACGGCGTTCCGCGCCAAACGCTTCACGCTTTCTGCTACGAGTTTTCCCGGAGACGAGGCTCGCTTACCCACCAAGAAAATCCTACCTCGAAATCTTGCGAATTTTCTACCGTTTCATGTAAACTACTTTGCTTCTAGCGTTTAACGAACACGAGGATTTCTCCAGGTTTCTACTAGCGAACATGGTGGCGAACAGCGTTTACGAACAGGACATCTGTGTAAGATGTTGAGACACATTCATTCTATGCTGTTTTATAATTGCGGTATTGTTTTAAATGCTATTTGTCATAATTAATGGTTAGGAGAAATAATTTGAGGACTATTTGTGACAGAGTCAGAAATGAACAAAGATATTTTATTATATGGTTGCTAGGCTGTGCTCGTGACAACTTTGATCCAAATGCCTGAAAGACCATTAAAAAGAATCTGCACACTTGTTTATTATTAAGATGTATTTTATTCTTTATAATCGTTTTATGAGATTAAATTGATTTGCAAAAGCCAACAACAACTCTGTCATTGAATTCCTTCATCGCCCTATTATGTCAAAATTCATACTCCGTTATTACCATATTTATGAGTAGTAGTATCACGAACACGTCTTCAAACAGTGAAAATCCACTATTACCCGTTCCACGACTAGACGAAGAGTGTAACGAACTCGTTAGACGAAGTTTCAATGTCGATAATCATCGACTATCAAATTACCAAAGTCCTTTACGACTTTCGATTGAACCATCAAAATGAGAGGTTGGTAGAAATGAAAATTCTACGTTTGCCAACGAACACTCTAGTTAATGACTATCATGAATTCATGGTTGTCCGCGTAAGACCGGCCACGGATCCAGCGGAACGGAAGGGATCGATAATTCGACGGCGCCATGCTCGTTTTATCCTTCGATCCGTGCGGTCTATCGTTACAATCTGGACAAGGAAAGTCACGATCGTCGAGTAGGCGAAACGTGCAGCTTGAGGAACCGGTGGTGGATCGAAACTTGCGCTGTCATCGTCGGTAGCATGGTCAAATCGTAGGATAAACAGAAAGAGAGAGAGAGAGAGAGAAAGAGAGAGAGAGAGAGAGATAGAGAGAAGCACTGCTCGAAGCATAGATCGTGACTTGCGTTCAGTCCTCTTGTCTCTTGTTGTCTCCTTGTTACCCGACTCCTGTCCGTTTCGGTAGTTTTTGAGGGTGTGAGGCTGCTTTATCACGCGCGACCTCCCGCTGTTGTCACGCGATCTTATCGCGCTACTCGAGCGGATTCAACCGCTCACGATCGCCGATCTCCACCAGTTTCTCGATCCTTGCCCTTCGAATTACGTCACTGTCGCATACAAGTGGTGCTCGTAGGTAGAAAATATTTTTTATCCAATTTATTGGACGAATGGTCGATATTGGACAAATAACAGGAACAAGGCAGGTAGCCGAAAACGAAATTATTTTTCACCGCCGATCGGATACGCCCGATTACTGTCATCGATGCGATCTCTTATTAAAGAAGGCAATTATTCGGCTCGTTTCAATGTTAACGGGCAAACTATTATTTTCTGATGCCGTGAAATATAATCAGCCAGCCTTGTTACCGATAATTACGGATAATTCACGAGCTCTCGGTAGATGGAACCGTTGTTCCGTACGATTGAAATGGAAACTCGTCAAACGTGTGGCCAATTAGAGAACGATCCATCTACACATACCGAACGTTATTATAGTCGAAGAAAAATGCGCGTGTACACGCGTGCGCTGGGTCCGATAACCTTTGGGCTGGGCATCGCTCGATCTTTCGACTCGAATGTTATCGCGGTCTGGAATTTCAGCAACGGCTGGCCTCGTCCTATCGCCCGTAATTGTAAACATAATAATTATCGTTTTACGAGCTCGCTGTAATTAACACAATTTTTATGCGTTGCGTCGTGTTATTCCACCGATTAAAAGTAATTCAGGATCGCGTTATCGGACGGTTAAGTCGTTTGGTATCTCGTAATGCGCAACAATTATTGTTGCACTCGGAGGGAAAGTAGTTTTTTCCTCAAGCGATTTTAATATTTTTCGTTAACCAAAATGTGCACAGTTCACGAGTGAATATGGCCGAAATTATTTATGTATTGGACCTTGAACGATTTCTTGCTTCTGTAATTGTAGGTTATGATGGCTTGTAGAAGCCATAATTAGTAGTTTCATGAATTTAATGTATCGGAATTATCAGGTAATGAATAACGATCGTATGTTTCTGTACGTCATATCATTTAATAATTACAATTTAAATTATATAATTATGCGACCTTACACGTACGGTGCTCTAGGTTACGTAGATGTATTAAGTAGGTATTTTTAGTTAGACTATTACGTATATTACATGGAATGAAGTAACATTTGAGTTGACGCTACACGAACGTAATACTTGAGCTTAATTTAAAGTGGAGAACGCATCCTTCGCACCTGACGAGTAAATAGGCTTCTTCTTCTTCTTCTTCTTCTTATTCGCTTCGTTGACCACTGTTTCTTTTCATCCTCGATTTCTACGGAGTCGGCGACGCGTGTTTACCGAACGACGCGGTCGACTTGAAGAAAGTAAAACGACGAACGTCGAAAAGACACGCGTTCCGCGTCTCCCATTCACGACGGATTCTTTTCCCTTAAAGAGCGCGAAAAACCGAACTCTGCATTCATAGGTACGGAACGTGTTGTGTACGACACGCGGCGTGAACAACAAAAAAAAAAAAAAAAAATAATAATAATAATAACGAAACAAATAAAATACAATATTAACACTGGACCAAGTCATTAGCAACAGGCTCACTCTCAATAGAATAATAGCAATAATGTCAATAATTTCAATAATCATTGTAATAATATTAATAATAATAATAATAATTACTATTATAATCCTCACTATCTTTTTCTTTAAATATTCCTATATAAAGTACCAGGCGATAACGAAAGATTCTGCAACATAGGAAATATGCTTCGATTCGTTCTTCGAACAACTTGTATCCTGCATCTGTGCCAGATATCACAAACAATTACGTTCCACGAAGCACGGATACATCATTTTTTGTCGCTTATCGACTGCAAAAGAACTGGAGGAATCGGTTCGTTCGTTAACGCCTCGTACGATAATAACGTCGTTCAATATTGTGTTGCCGTATATTCAATAGCTATGTACAATTCAACATTATAGCCTACACTTACATCTCTCTTTCCGCCTTGTTCGTTTTCACCTTACATTTCTAATCTTTTTCTCTCTCGCTCTCGCTCTGTGTCTCTCTCTCTCTCTCTCTCACACTCACTCTTTCTCTCTCTCTCTAAATATCGATAATATATACTTTTTTAGATCCCTGTATTCTTCCGAATTTGCTTCGCATAAAGTTACGCAGTTCACGACATCTTACTAAGCACGGAGCGACTGCTAGCTGTTTATCTTATTTTTTTCCTCGTTTAATTATAGCTTTTCTTTTTTCCATGTCTTCGTATCACAAGATAAACCAATTAACGCGAGCGCGCGAACGTGCGCGCACCACGACCGCGAACACATTATCTAAATTCATTTATACACCTGCCGTTTTGTTCGATTAAGTAGAGGAATCTTTCTATTCCACTTCCTCTTCCTTTTCACTCTCTTCCTCAGAGGACAATTGCTCGTTTTTTGTCGGTTCGTCCGTTTTGCTGTACAAACTCCGCTTCATTCGCTCGTATTGCACGCGGCGTCGCGTCGCTATGCGCAGTTGCGACCGCGCAGGCAAACGGCAAACGCATGCGCGGACGCGGATGTGTTTATCTCACATATGTACGTGTGAACAGCTGATTTGGAAATCTCTGTTACCTCTAGACGAAAAGTTGTACATTCTTTAATTCTTGTACAATTTCCAACAATATTGTGTATCGTATGTATAATGCACCGAACATTTGCAACTATTATAAACAAGGACGCGACGCGACAATTGTGCGAGTGCAACGAGACTCGACTTCATACGGTTCCGTATCGAAATTGCGTTGCTCTGGTTGAATCGCACGCGTACTACGCCTAAAGTCATCGTCGTAAAAAAGAACAGTTCATATTGTAATTCGTTCTGAAACGACGATCGTTAGCTGCCATAGAAAAACACGGACCGCTGTATTTACAGAGAGCTTGCTGTATCTTCGGCTGCTCACCGATTTCTCCTTAATATTCTATCGAAAATTCAAAACCCATCGAGTGTTACCTTCGATAACTCGTCTGTGTTCGATGAAGACATGGGAAATAAAGAAACGTACATTTAAAAAACACGGCAGAAAAGAGAAAAATAAGAGGAACATGGAATATCGTGTGAAACAAGTGACTCGGTGTATTAGATGTGTACATTTAGAATGTTGTAAATTGAAGAGGAAAGCAGTGATACTTTTCTGATCGATTTGGCTTAACGAACTGCGGTATAGCAAACGAGGTTCGCGATGGCGCGATACAACAGCTTGTTCTTAACTATCGGCTGTTCTTACTCGCTATAAAGTTAACGTGCGCTTTGTCGCATCGATTTGGCGACTTATTTCGTGTCGACCGAGCGGACCTTGAAAATTGTCAGCAGCCTCTATCGAAAAACGGCAGAGAATAGGCTCGAGTATTAATAGGCACCTTACGTACTATGAAGTAGAGACTTTAACGTGCACATAGAAACTGCGCGGTGCGCCGATGGAGACTGCGTGGTTCGCGAATCCCCATCGACGAACGCGCCCTCGCAGAGAGATAGATTTCGAGAACGAGCGAAAGAACAGAAAGAGAAGAGAGGAAGTGGAAGAAGAAACAAGAAGTTAAGTAAGTACATCAGCGCATCCTCTGTTTTCCTTTCTTTTTCTTTTTTAGTTTCTCCTTCGTATTCGGAATATAGGGAACCATGTGCATAGGTTGGATACGGGGGCCAAGGGGTGGGGAGGAGGGGGGGGGGTTTGGATAGATCCAGAGGTGCGGAACAGTGCGCAGCCAGACAAGATAATTAATTAATTAGTCGCTCAATTAATTAATTTCTTAGACCGCTAATTTCTAAGCCTTAAAAACTACTGATGCGGTTTTATCTCACCCGCTGAGGTGGCTCCTCGTCCGCGTTCAGCATCGGTACGTTTGTAATCCAGCCGCGGCGGGAGCCCCTCGGAGCGCGTCCAGTCCATTTAATCGGGCGCACGGCGTGCTTTGCAGAAAATTTTTGGCTTCCCTTCAACTTCAAATAGTTGTATTGTGACGGAGTATCTTATGGATGGACACAGGCACAGACCGACGAACCGTCGAATTCCAATCGATCGTGTGAGAAAAAGGTACCATAAAGTATGGTAAAATCACGATGAATTTCAGGAAGTTTCGTTTCTTAAAGTTCAAACACGTCAGGTCGAGGTTCCTCGTGATAAAAACTCTAAAACCCTTTCTCGTCTGAACGCAACGCGTGTAGTACTCGAATACCAGCAAAAAGACGATGGGCGAAGACGACGGAAAGCCCGGGTGGGGGAAGAAGAAGGAGAGGGATAAGAATAAAAAGAACGAGAGAAGTAGAAATTCTGGTTGACGAGTGACAATCCGTCGAGGCATCGGTGGCCTGTGTCAGACCTCGTCGGGTCTCACCACGTGTCCTACTGGAAGTGAAGTGTCCCGGGCCGCCAGGTCACGCGAGACTTGCTATAGTCTTTGGTGACGGCGACCGAGCCGGGAACAGGAAAAAAGCCTTTTAGAAGTTCTGCTCGCCGTACATCCCGGGGAACCGGACAGCGTGTGCTCCGAGCTCGGCGGGCGAGAACTCGTCCTATGTGGCCAAATGAGCGAACTGGCCTGGGTGGGGCGCGAACTGGTAAGGGTGGCCATACGGCGACATGTGGTACGGAACAATGTTCATGCTCGCCATCTTATGCTCCTTTTTCCACTTCATCCGCCGATTCTGGAACCAGATCTTGATTTGACGTTCCGTCAGGCAAAGGGCATGCGCGATCTCGATGCGACGCCGCCTCGTCAGGTAGCGGTTGAAGTGGAACTCCTTCTCCAGCTCCAGCGTTTGGTACCTGGTGTACGACGTCCTCTGTCGTTTCACCTCGCCATTCGCGTTCACCGTGCCTGTCAAACAAATATATCCGTCTGTTATTACATGACCCTTATATGTAGCTAGTGTTTGTTGAGATTCTTTTGTGGAAATTTGAGCATCTTCCTAAATAAAAAAGGATCTTCCTAAATAAAGGAGGGTCCTCCAGGCTATTTTCAAGGCTGAGCTTCGATTATGTTGTCTACGATCAGCGATCATTGGGTGGAACGACCATGAGCGGCAATCAACTGACACCACTTTCGATCGACTTAGCTTAAACAGGTTGCATAGAATTATCAGCTAAAGGCAATCTTCTAGGCATGTTTCTATCAAATTGACCTATCGGATTGAGAATGTGTCATAACACAAGTCGAGGAGAAGGCGACAAGATCCGCGATCATCCAACGTATCGAAAGCGTTACGCACGCACGATGCAGAAAGAAGGGACAGGGGCAAGAGGATGAAACGCGTACGATGCATAATAGCTGGGCTGAACGCGTGTAACGCTTCACGACTTGGTTAATTATTTCAACGAGTCGCGGCTAATACATGGACCGTGGCTACCGGATCGCGAACTGGTCACTTGGCAGCTGTTTTACCTATTTGCTCAGCACGCCCGAGCCATAAATAATTTTGCAACGCTGTTATTACGATACTCCGCCTATTACACCTATCCTCTGTGCGTTGCAAAAGACTCGGTAATGAATAGCTCGGGCAACGAGCATCAGGAGAAATCTCGAGGTCGCCTTTAAATACCAATAACCTGTTACTTCTGCTTTTCCAGCCACGCAATCAGCGGCTCGCGGCTACACTCGCCGATTTACTGCTAACATTTTAATATCCCGATTACAATAACGCTCGATACTCTCATTATGAAATCGGTGAATCATGTGTCGTTGATCGCGTAATCTTATCGATTCAGGAAGCCTGATCGATGCAATTTGCTGCTCACCATCCCTGTCGTTTAATATACATCTGGTCGTTAGATTTCTATCTGATAAGGTTGATTTACAAGGTGACCGAGGAGAACTAGAACCGATGCAAGATAATAGAATTCACTTACAAGCTGCTGCAATTTCTACCTGTTCCCTTTTTATTAAAAGCCATATCGATGGTTTTGGATCAGCGAATCGAGCAGGTGCTAAGCGGATCGAAACTGGAACCCCATTCCCCTCGCCATCATCGTACATCCAAAGTGAATGCGGATATTAAAGAATCGGCTCATTTACAGCGATAATGAGCGGGCTATTAATAGCAGTGTGCAAGGGAGAGCTCGACTCTCTCAGGGACGGCGACGTGCGCGAAAAGCAGGCTTGGGAAAGCACGTGAAATGCGCTACTACCTAAGAAAATCTTAATTTGCGTGAAACAATCGTTTCGATAATTAAACAATCCCAAGTCAATGTGCATCGTTTAAAAATTTCCTACAATCTTTTGTAAATCTAAATAAAAATTGAAAGATTAATTAAAAATCGAATGTCTAAAGTTCCAAGCCGACCACCTCGCAAAACCTATGACTTTCGTCGGGCAGAATTCTCACAGAAAATAAATGCTGTTCGCGTGGAAACTCGTTGGCGAGGAAATCAACTTGCTTTTGGAGATTCCAGACGAAGGTTTCCAGTGACGCACCTCCTGTCCAGCGAAGCTTAATGACCGCACCTTTCGAGCCGCGTGTTATCACTTTCCTCCCGATGTAGCACGTCGTCGAGCTGACTTTTTAATAAATAGTGGCCCGACTGCAGAGAACCCGCATATCGTTTATCCAGCGCGCACCTAGCCGTTTTGTAACGGCCAAACGGAATTCCTTTTTCTGGCTGGCTCATTATTATACGACAGTCGAACGCGCGAACTATAAAGCCGGCACGCGTACCGACGTCGCCGAACGGGGCACCGAGGGACACTCAGCGTGCTCCTCCCGTAGATCCTCGCTGTGGATCCTTTGCGGTGATTAATTGCCAGCCATGTCCCGCTGACGTCGATACGCCCTATGGCGCTGCGTGGAGACAATCCGCTTGGCCATCC
Source organism: Bombus picipes (assembly GCA_014737485.1). NCBI lineage: Eukaryota > Metazoa > Arthropoda > Insecta > Hymenoptera > Apidae > Bombus > Bombus picipes. Next base: position 1,484,822 of record JACXIP010000044.1, on the reverse strand, counting down.
GCGCGCTCGAAATATCCTCACGCGAGTAGTTCGATACTGTACCATGTTAACTCCACAGTCATTGGTATGTTAGTTTTGTATTATAAAATGGCAATAGTTTGAGGGCAGCAGAATTGGTAAGAATTTAATACGCTTGGGTAAAATGTAAGTGGAACAGATTCAAATGAACAGGTTTTTAGAGTACGTTTTCGGTCGGAATTTTTAATTAGAATTGAGAAACTGGAGAAATTTTTGGAAGAAGGGTTTAGGGAAGTAGGTAAATTGCTTTGGAAGTTTTTAAATATTAGCAAGTTTAAATTGCTAATTATATGTAAATTTTTAATTATACGGGGTGGTTGGTAAGTGGTGGTACAAGCGGAAGGGAGGTGATTCTAGGCGAAAAAAGAAGTCGAAAATATAGAATAACAATTTTTCGTTCGAGGCTTTGTTTTCGAGAAAATCGACTTTGAATTTTCGCTCGGTACGCCTCCACTTTATCGCGTCTCGTTAGAACGGATCTCACTGTAGATCGTTGTCTCGATGGAAAAATTAAAAAAAAAATTTTATTCTATATTTTCACTTCTTTTTTCGCCTAGAATCACCCCCCCCCCCTTCCGCTTGTACCACCAGTTATCAATCACCCTGTATACAAAATGGCAATAGTTTGAGGGCAGCAGAATTGGTAAGAATTTAATACGCTTGGGTAAAATGTAAGTGGAACAGATTCAAATGAACAGGTTTTTAGAGTACGTTTTTGGTCGGAATTTTTAATTAGAATTGAGAAACTGGAGAAATTTTTGGAAAAAGGGTTTAGGGAAGTAGGTAAATTGCTTTGACAGTTTTTAAATATTAGCAAGTTTAAATTGCTAATTATATGTAAATTTTTAATTATACGGGGTGGTTGGTAAATGGTGGTACAAGCGAAAGGGGGGGGGGGTGATTCTACGNCGAAAAAAGAAGTCGAAAATATAGAATAACAATTTTTCGTTCGAGGCTTTGTTTTCGAGAAAATCGACTTTGAATTTTCGCTCGGTACGCCTCCACTTTATCGCGTCTCGTTAGAACGGATCTCACTGTAGATCGTTGTCTCGATGGAAAAATTAAAAAAAAATATTTTTATTCTATATTTTCACTTCTTTTTTCGCGTAGAATCACCCCCCCCCCTTCCGCTTGTACCACCAGTTATCAATCACCCTGTATACAAAATGGCAATAGTTTGAGGGCAGCAGAATTGGTAAGAATTTAATACGCTTGGGTAAAATGTAAGTGGAACAGATTCAAATGAACAGGTTTTTAGAGTACGTTTTCGGTCGGAATTTTTAATTAGAATTGAGAAACTGGAGAAATTTTTGGAAAAAGGGTTTAGGGAAGTAGGTAAATTGCTTTGGAAGTTTTTAAATATTAGCAAGTTTAAATTGCTAATTATATGTAAATTTTTAATTATACGGGGTGGTTGGTAAGTGGTGGTACAAGCGGAAGGGGGGTGATTCTAGGCGAAAAAAGAAGTCGAAAATATAGAATAACAATTTTTCGTTCGAGGCTTTGTTTTCGAGAAAATCGACTTTGAATTTTCGCTCAGTACGCCTCCACTTTATCGCGTCTCGTTAGAACGGATCTCACTGTAGATCGTTGTCTCGATGGAAAAATTAAAAAAAAAAATTTATTCTATATTTTCACTTCTTTTTTCGCGTAGAATCACCCCCCCCCCTTCCGCTTGTACCACCAGTTATCAATCACCCTGTATACAAAATGGCAATAGTTTGAGGGCAGCAGAATTGGTAAGAATTTAATACGCTTGGGTAAAATGTAAGTGGAACAGATTCAAATGAACAGATTTTTAGAGTACGTTTTTGGTCGGAATTTTTAATTAGAATTGAGAAACTGGAGAAATTTTTGGAAAAAGGGTTTAGGGAAGTAGGTAAATTGCTTTGACAGTTTTTAAATATTAGCAAGTCTAAATTGATAATTATATTTTAATCAGATTGTAAGTTATATTCAAAGTGGCAAACGTTCGAATGAAGTAGACAGTGGATGTATTTTTCAGTCATTCAGTGATGCTTCAAAATTATTAAGAGAAATATTCTTCTAATGGTTGCTACATAAATTTTACAAAAATTCAAATATTCAACTAGAAAATAGATTATTTTTCTCTTTCCCAATTAATCAGAATAAAAGAGATATATGGAGAATAAATGCGAAGAAAAAATAAATAAATATAACTATGAATAATAATAAATATGATAAATGTAAACACTCGAGATGGAAGTAAGAAGAAACAACAGCCAGAAGACGGGGGGGGGGGCGATTAGCTAAAGAAGAGAAATATTCTTCCAATGGTTGCTAGATAAATTTCATAAAAATTCCAATTCCCAATTAATCAGAATAATAGAAATATATGGAGAATAAATGTGAAGAAAAAATAAATAAATAAATATGAATAATAAATATGATAAATATAAATACTCGAGATGGACTTGGAAGTAGGAAGAAGCAACAGCCAGAAGACGGGGGCGGAGATTATTGATGGTGACGATGCACGGGAGATTTGGAAATTAAATGCGGGGGTGGACCGATCGGATGGTAGCGTTGAAAGTGATTGCAAATTGAAAGTAGTTGATTCGACGCCGAAGATTCCAAAGCCGATAATCACCGCATTCAGAATCTGTTACAAGCACAGTGATTAGTTGTTATTTCTGGTGTATCAATCTACTTGCAAATCAGTCTATATGTCATAAAATCGTTGAATATAGGTTAGCATCTATTGTACAATGTTACTTCAAAAAATATTCTTATCCGATCTCTAACATTAAAGCGAATGAATAATAACAAAAGAATTCTTCACCTGATGTATCTTAAAGAAATAACCTTGAACAAGTAAAATTCCGCGCTCTCTAATCCCTAATCTAACAATGCTGTTAAATGCTATTCAATGAATACGAACTTTCCCTTCATGTCCTTGTACCACATCGCCTCTGTTAAACAACGAAACGAACGCGACATATCATCCACTGTGTCCTTTAACTCTGTCGCATTCTCTGAATAATTTTACACCCAATAGCATCTTTTTACTTCTTAGAATTTTTTAAATGCGCGAAAAGATCACTGTCAATATCCACGATTTTCCATCTTTTAATCGTGCGTTGATGTTTCTAAACATATTACAAATTTCTTAGTTTATCACGAAATTTGAAGAATACGATAAGATCAGATATCCCACACAACAAACAATATCAAAGAATATCGGACAATATAAACAGTCGGTAACGTCTATAAAAACGTCGGTAAAAAAGCGCGATTGAAAAGAAACGAATAATAAAATCACGGTCCATCGCGTGCGGCATAAACGCGTATCAAACTATTAGCCAGAGAACAAGCTGTGCCTAGGCTCTGTCATCGAGAAGGACACCGGTCGGATGCTTTTTCTAAATCCTCCGCCACCGATGATTAATGACTCGTCCGCGCGTTTCGTCCACGTCGCATCGGGCCAATGCTGTGAAAGAATGCCACGACCAAGGATTTGCAACAACAGAGCCCTCTCGCAACAACTCTGACGCGAGCGTGCACACGCGTACGAGCCCGAAAGAGAGAGAGAGAAGAGAGAGAGGGAGAGTAAGGACCGCCTTTTGAATAATCCGTGAATGCGTCCGCGGATTCGTATTCGGCCACGGGTTCGTTCAACCGGCGGAACAAAGAGAGCTGGATAATGATCCATTATCAGTCGGTGATAAAGATACGGCGGCGAACTGGCGCGATCCACCGTGACTGGAATACACGGGGCTAAAACTTTCTTTCTTTTCCCGCACGACGCGATGATTAATCGCTAGCCGCGTCTTGTCAACGTCGATGCACCGGCCTGTGTGACGGAAGAATGCGGGTCCCGGTGAAAGTCGAGCCTCGTTTCGTTTGTTTCGGACTCGCGATCGACCGTCCTTCCTTCCTTTTGGAACAAGCAAAACTGTTGTAATATTGTCTGCCGGACAGTAATCTATTTTTTTTTCTTCAGTCCTTTTAGTGCTCTTTCACACGCTTTGAACAAGAAAATTTGGTTAGAACGTGAACGATTCAACGCATTCTTCTGTTTCATGTGCAAATTTGATTATTACCTGATTGGCAATGTATACACGTTGTTCTTTAAATTCCAGTGTATGAATGATAGAGGATTTTCTTAATTTCTATACAGATATAAAGATGATTTTATTGTTATTAAATAGACAATATAGATAAATGAGATAATTAACACGTGGTGAACGCCAAAACAAAAGAGCGTCGTTAGAAGTCATGCCAACTTTGCATGTAGGAACTAGCGATCATACCAACCTAATATTTTCCTCGCCATTTATGCGACAAATTGTAAATTTCTATTTATTCTTTAGAACTTCCTCCCATTCGCTGTATATATTGAGATATGTATAATTTGATGTGCTAGGTTAGCTGCGTAGTAGTAATACTTGTATGTGAATATCAGTGTATGGAAGTATATGTATGCATCTCCAAAACAAAGGAATGTAAACTGTTCAGTCGGTTAACAATCGGATATGGAAGAAAGTGCAGAGACGCGTGCAAGTGCGTATCGATGAATATCTTTGAAATCGTTTATCAAATAAGTATATAACTATTGTAATATAAATTCTAAGTGTATATTTAGTGTTCCTATACCATTATTTCGGCAATTAAGATTCAAAATTCTCAACCGTATAGATCAGCTTTTATCGCTCTTTGATTTACCTCATACGAGGAGATTTGAATTGAACAATCGAGTCCTTTTGACAGATGTTTTATTTACGTAGAATTTGAAACGTTTATAGTACAGCAATCTTCCATTCCGACTCAAATTCTATATACGAATTGTGTAAAACGTGCATTTACTATTCGAAATCTTGCTCCATTTGTCATATATAGCTGACTGTCGGACCTCGAAAGACACTTGGTCCACGCGAACGTAAACACGTAAATCATTTTATTCCACGACAAGCAAGACAAAGAAGGCGAGCACGAGACTAGCTTTTCCTCGTAACATTATCTCGAACACCGAAAATAACCGGTGAAATTAAGCTGGTCGCTGGATCACACGACGATAATTGAACGGGTGTGGGCGTAAGACACGACATCTCCGATCGGGTTTCCCTAGCGAAAGAATAAATCTGTTCGCTGGGCGGACGAAGAATCGCGATCAGTTCAACGAACGGAAAGGCGGCAAGCAATTAACGACACGCGTGCCTGTTGTTTTCCTTTTCCTTCTAGGCGAGCAAGGTATCACGGTAATTAGAGAAAAACTGGCTGGCGCGAATCGCCGTGGAACAACGTTTTATTAAGCGTTTGTTACGAGAGCGTGTTACTATTAATGGAGGCCAGATCGGATCTCTCGAACGCGAATGAATCGGCGAAAAAATCTCCGCTAACTACTGGCAATCAATCTTTCTCTGCAATTGCTTTCGCTCTGAATAGTGCATTAAGCGTTTTACTTCTTTGCATTCGCGCTGTATTATTAAAATTCTCTTTCTTCCTTTCTCTCTTTCTTCTCCCTTCTTCCTTTCTTTCTTTCTTTCTTCCGAACGAAAGTGTGTTTCTGGTCAGATCCTATGTGTTAAATATTTGAGGTGTAAGTGTTAGTCAGTAGTTGTTGAGATAGGTTCTGCTGCTGGTGTAGATGTCGCTGCTGCTTTTTTTCTCATTTTTGTATCCTAACGTTCGTAACCTCAGGCGATAACCGCTGCGCTGTCGTCGTTCGACACTAGTTGGTGTCGAATGCCGCTACGTATTAATTAATGGTTTTTCCAGTTTTATTGAAATTCAAATATAAAGTATCATATGCATCGTTTTCCCTTTCTCAATGAAATTAAGGATAGGGGCTTGTACAACTTTAATTATGTTTGTATCGTTCCTATCGTTACTCATCGAGCATCTTATGACAAAATATACGGACCGTCAACGATGTGTGTCTTACCACTCGCAGCAGCTGCAAGCGTTCGCTTTTGTGTTACGCTAGACGTCCGGATAGCTCGGCATAAACAAAAGAAAAGGGGAGGAAGCAGCGATGAAACGTGGTCGTGCAAGAAGAGCATCGTAATTCTCACCAATTTGCAATGGGCGTTGGTAATTATAGGAATTGCAGCTGTTAGCATAATACCACATTGATGGCAAATATCAAGAGTTACAAACGAACATGTTTTTATGTTTCTTTTTCAAGTTTCTTAGATCCTTCAATCAAGAGGAAGAATATATGAAAATAAAATATAATTACAGATGTTATTCACAATCGTCTAGCAAAGACTAGATCATTGCTAGCTAGATGAAATTAACTAAACTGAAGATTCATATTTTTACGAATATAAATAAAAAATACAACCTGGAGAATTATGATAACTCAAGGTGCTACACTCTAGATGTCTTATTACAATATGTTCGTACATTATGTACATTTTGCTGCTTGAAAATTCCCATAATCCTAACAACAGCACACAAATATGTGGCGGATCGGTATCAACATGACGCTGACAGGTCGAGGCATCAACGCGGCCCAACACCTCCCGGGCGATTCGCGGGTACCAACCGCCAACACCAGAGGGCTACGACGACAACGAGTCTGTCTATCTCGCTAGCGGTCGAAAATACGGGCACATAATACAAATACCGCACCTAGCGAGACTCCCTCTACGTCTAAGGCAGGGACTACCGGGCATAGCCTTACTGACGAGTCCACCGGTAGTCCCGGAACGAAACGCGAATTCTCTTTTCACTACGCTCCTCTTCAAATATACCAATGAATCAAACTTGATTGAAACTTCTTGGAAGATGCACACAAGAAGACACAGAAATATATCACTGAATCAAACTTGATCGAAACTTCTTGGAAAATAAAAAAAAAATACCACCGTTCCAACCCACCAAAAACTGTCTACAAACTCTGAAAGATTTACTCTCTGGAAAAGCAAGAAGCGCAGCGTCTAGCCTAATAATAATTCCCGAAGAAAATCGGGAGTTTGCTCCATCGAGCGTCACCGAGGGAGTCTCTCACTGCGTAAAAAATGTTTGACGTGGCCATAGGGGAGAAGAGCGAAATAACGACAGGGTCAACGAGTCGCATAGCTGTCGGTGCTGTTAAGACACCAAGGCACAACCGGTGTGGTGTAGAATGAAAGACTGCGCGCTAAGCGCAGGCTCGTGTCGTGTCAGGCATCTCGGTGTCACCTCGTGTCGTCTAGCGTTTTCGTGGCTCGCTCTTAATAGAACCGGCCTCGCGGCGCGTGTATTCGCACTGAGCCGAGCCTGTGTACCGAACGTGTCACCGGCTGCCAGCATCGGGACTGTTCCTGGCCGGACTGACTGACAGATCGGCTGGTTCAGCCTGACTAACGCGTGACCGGGATAACCTCGCTAGACCCCGTTCTCCTTCGGTTCTGCTGTCCTTTCTGTGTCTCTGGTGACAGCGTGATCGGGGGTGGCGTCGCCCAGTTCCACGTATAAACAAGATCCTCCATACATGAGGATTGTTTAAACAGCTGATTTTTAGTGTGCAGTATCAGAGGCTGGGCCGGTTTAAGGCTATCGTGGATGACACTATCGATTAAGGGAATCATTAATTAAGCAACCCTTAACCCTTTGCACTGATACGTCCATGTGACTCGACGTCAGTTTTTATCTCAGCAGCTGCTTTGTCGGGTCTCAGTCGACACTCTTTCAGTCGCAGCTTTTTCTGTGAAAAGCAGGATTGCATGCTGGAAATTGTTTCAAGATATATCATACGCTTAACAATTAGAAAATACAGCGATAGTGTGAATAAAACTGGTATTCAAGCGAATGTCTTTCTCCCTTTATTTATTTAAATTCTCTTATTGTTTAATTAAAGTAAATTTCAAATAAGGAAATTGAAATAGAATTCGCAGTGCAAAGGGTTAATAGATTTTCTGACAATGAAGATTCTACCCTGTTAAACAGTCTCAATCTTCCACTGTATTTTATCAACCCTGGAATATCAGTGTCATTCTACATGCTGCATGCAGATTGCTTGCATTTTAACTATAAAATAAGACAATTTAAATAAATAAAGGAAGAAAGAAATTCGCTTAAAGTTTCAAATAAAATACCTAAAATCGTTGGCAGCTGCTGCTAAGGAAATTGAAATAGAATTGCCAGTGCAAAGGGTTAAGGAATATTAAACAATATTGTCAATAGGAGGAAATTTGCATGATACTGAAAACATATTGCACAATTAAAAATATACTAACATCTCGCAGATTTCAAATATAAAATTTACACTAACGGGGTAATTATCGACACGATCGAACTGAACTGTAAACGATTAAACAATTAACTGGTTGAATGATAAAATTAAACCTTATAATTATATTCTTATAAAAAAAAAAAATACAGAACAAAATTCACTGTAAACCACCTACTGCCATCAGTACCACGTCCATCGTTGCGAAAAGCCAAGCAAAGTCGTTTGATCAAACGTACGGACATCCAGCGTGATTCAGATATCCGCATAAAGGAAGGCGGGATTATCTCGGTGGACGTGCAATTAATCGCGTTGGCCGCGGCAGCACTATCGGTGAGGAGGCGAGCAACTGGTGAGCCGCACAAGTAGAATTGCTCGATTAAGCGAGCCGAACAGCATCAGAATCTGAAACGGCCGCGTGTCGCATTCCAACAACCGTCGCGAGCTCTACGCGCAAGCATGATAGAGCTTCTCCGGTCGACAGCGGACTCGACGAATGTATATTTAGAATACTCACCACCGTTAACCCTCGCCGCCACATGCATCTAAACGATTATCTGATAGGAATAGCGAGTAGCGGCGGTTTATCGTCCGTTTGCATCTGACTGATCGATCGTGGAATTCCAAGGAAAGCAATAAAACCATCGACGTTTCGCGACCTAATGATAACGAGCAGATCAGTTTACCCGATGCTTGGAAACTGTAGAAGTTTATGGGTCGTGTGAGTGGAAGATTTATCGTTAGTCGAGCCTCGGTGGTTTCGTTGACCAATCTCTATTGTCGTTCGTGAAATTTGCAATTTTCAATGTTAATCTGCAGTATAATATTCACATCTACAGCTCACTATATACATATACATATACATATACATATTTGGACCAGTATACGAGAAAAGAAGTTGTGAAATTTTTACATTTTTTTTTTTTTTTTATTTGCAAGAATTTCTCATTGTTGAGAGTTGTAAATAAATTATTATGGCGTGGTACTATGTCGTGTTTAATAAGTTTTTGAATTGAATCCAATGCTTGAAACTAAAGGGTAATGTCTTTTTAGCCTGCGGATCTGATCCGTCGTGATTTTTCCGTTTGAAATTGTATTATTGAGTTGGCAACTAAGTGACTGCGGATTTTGCCACTAGGTGGTATTGACAAGATCCGCAATCGCTTAGTTGGCAACCTAAAAGACAGCAATAAACATGAAATCCGTACGAGTGAAAATTGATTCAGTTGTTCGTCGTCTGAGGGCCAAATAGCCAGCTTTGTACACCAATGGAAGGCTTTTTACACGATTGCAATAGTTACATCAACTTAGAAAGTAAAATCGTTCGTATTATTTGAGAAAATTGTGATATGTAAACGTAACTTATGTTACATGTTATAGGTTGGCAGCTAAGTGATTGCAGATTTTGTCGCTAGGTGGTATTGGAAGAGCGAGACACAGTCGAATAGCGTGCGTAGAGTTGAACAGTAGCATCGAGCGAACGATGATTACGATGATTACCGGCACACACTGACTATTACAATTTTTTCACTCGTCTCTTTATTAAATTAACACTTATAATATACCACCTCATTAGGTAAAATGTTTCGCGTATTTTTGTTTAATCGACCTCTAGATGTTGTGTTTAAAATTATTAATCTTTTGAGTGCTCACAATAGCGCAACCCAATAGTACGATTATTTCTCCCACGCCCTCTTTATCTGTCCCGTTACGATTATGCGTTTCTAGAACGATAGGAAAAAAACAATTATGAAAACGAGTTAGAAGAGCAAATGGAAATAGTTGTCGATTGGAGAAGTACAGCGTGTATCGAAAATCGTGGACGATTTCTCGTGCGAAAGTCGAAAATGTATTGTATTGGGTTGGCAACTAAGTGACTGCGGATTTTGTCATTAGGTGGCACTGATAAAATCCGCAACCACTTAGTTGCCAATCCAATAGTACTGTAACGAGACTTGGCTATCTTTAGTAAAGTTTGGGACAAATTTGGAAACGTATGTAGAAGTTACAACAGTTGAACAAGATAATGAGAACACTTTTTCTATGTTTCATGTGTTATACGTACATGTATATGATAAAATAATGGGAATATCTCTTATATGTCTATGTATATGACATATAAGGGGTGTCTCCATTATTTTATCTGACCCCTGTACGAGATATTTGCTGCAAGTACACAATTGGCAGAAATCACAAGAATATTTAAACATTTAATTATAAATCGTATCAATAGGCCAGAATGGATTCTTCACATGCATTATTCTTAACACTTATGACATATAATCGTATTGTTCGAAAAAAATCTTCGATGATTGCGTCGATTTGACATCGTTCTATAATCCGTTCATTTTTTCTTCAATTTTTATTATTCGTATACTTAGTCACTTTTTATTAACTTTCCATTGGTGGACAAATTAGCGATGCAAACATGTTGCCATGTGCAACGCTGCATTTTATATAAATAGAGCTGAAAGTAACAAAGCAGGTCTTATGGTTAACATGCAAAACGACCATTCTTGACGCACGAACATCCTCTGTGAAAGCGCGACCGCGAATGCTGCGCATTCCGAAAACGTAGACAAAAAATCCAGCGCTCGTTGAGCTACGCGATGCAAGAGATGCTTTGCATTTCATTAAACGAAAACCTCCGTGTGGAATGTACGGAAAGAACGTCGTGGAATTCGGCCTTCGGCCAGAGAATCAGCTTTCGTTGTAAGAGAGAGAGAGAGAGAGAAAAAAAGAGAAGAAAAAATTAGAACTTCGAAGAAGGCGCGAGTGATAAGGTGCAAACATCGCGCCGAGATTGCTTCTATTTTCTCAAAATGGCCGTTGCAAAGTGAAGTTGCATGATAGGAACTGGCGTGGCTAACAACGATGATAGCGATAACGATGGAAATGCGGAGTGCAACATGTAGCCGATCGAAGTAACAGTACGATTTGCGATGATCGCGACTCCTGAGTAGACTGAGTAGACTTCTATGTGTTTAAGGAAAATTTAGCTGTAGCTAAATGCAGCTATTTATATTTAAAGATAATCATACGATGGATCACGTGAGCGCCAATATGGCGCCCTCTTTTCAAGAAGAATTCGGAGAAAGAAGAAAAGGAAGTAATCGAAATACACTGCAAGTTATAAACATTGGAATATTTATTAATCACTGCTTTTATTTCCTAGTTATTTTATTATAAATCTATTATTTCATTCGCGTCATATTTTCTCAACGCTTATATCAAATATTGAGGTTAGGTTTGCGAATATTCCCTAAAGCAGCGTTCGGAATGGTCGATGAGAGCGATCGGACAGAGCAACGGCTGTTTATCAAGGAAAATCAGGCCTCAACGCGGCGAACGCCAGAACAACAAGTATTTATAACTACGAACAGGAATCTGAGTCCGGAGAAATTATAAATCATCAATCCTCGACCGAAGAGATTAACCGAACGAGAAAGAGAAGAGGAAGAAGAGGAAGAAAAAGAAGAAGAGACTGAAGTACCGCGTGGCACGACGACAAAGACGATGTAAATCTAAAATCTACTCGGGCCCGACATCGTGGCCCGATCCACTGAAACACATCCAGCACCGTTCAAATCCCAGCTCCCCATTGACACGGCCGACAAAAGAAGAGTGTAGGTTCATAAATAACCCGGCCAGTTTATCGTGCCTATTATGCAATTACGATTGCATCTTTCAAGCCTAGGTGGTCCACGGCCTCAAGATCTCAGGGCCGAGTCAACGAGATAATGCCTCTTAAAAAGTTGTCGTTGTTTCGACTCTTGAGGATACTGGGCTAACTGTTTCGCGTGCCTTTTATTTTTTCGTCCCCTTTTTTATTTCCCTTTTGGTCCGTTCTCTTGCCAGGTTTCGAAACAGGAATTTCTATTTTCCATTTAGTATACGTGGAAATCTTAGAAGAAGGAAAGCGTGATATTTTTAGTCGAAATCCGATTTCCCGTTTCTCAACCCTGCAGTATTTACTTTTCTCTCGCGGCGCTTCCAAGACAGTTCTTAGCTGAGAAACGAAAGTGCCGAAGAGATCATTCGTGGAAAAAATAGTCAGGAATATTTCATTATGAAAGTATGGCTGACATCGTGATCGATAAAGAAATCGTTGTGTAATTGATAATTACAAAACGTGCATGGAGGGAAATGGAACAGATGGTAGACTATGACTAACTTGTGAGAAAAAGCTAACCCTCCGCTGGTGTTCGTTTCTTGCAGCACGTGTCTGATGTCTTCGAGCCAACCTCGAACCGCCGTTCGTGTCTAATGAAAATATTGCAAAACAGAGAACTGATGTTTTCTCGAGCTTCTAATATCTTGTTGTTTAATCCTTCAGTTCACACGATCCAGTTCAGAAACAACTTCAAACAGCCCGAAGAAGAAAATTATAAGCGAAATTACCGAAGAACATAATCAGAATCTTTTGATAGTTCTTCAACTTTTCTTGAACTTCCAACATATTGTTGTTTAATCTTGTAGTTCATATGATGCAGTTCAAAAACAACTTCAAACAGCCCGAAGAAGAAAATTATAAGCGAAATTACCGAAGAACATAATCAGAATCTTTTGATAGTTCTTCAACTTTTCTTGAACTTCCAACATATTGTTGTTTAATCTTGTAGTTCATATGATGCAGTTCAAAAACAACTTCAAACAACCAGAACAAAAAAATCATAAGCGAAATTACCGAAGAACATGACCATAATCTTCTAACAGTTTTTCAACTCTTCTCGAGCTTCCAACATCTCGTTGTTTAATCTTGTAGTTCACACGATCCAGTTCAGAAACAACTTCAAACAACCTGAAGAAGAAAATCATAAGCGAAATTACCAAAGAACATAATCCTAATCTTTTCACAGTTTTTCAACTCTTCTCGAGCTTCCAACATATTGTTGTTTAATCCTTCAGTTCACACGATCCAGTTCAGAAACAACTTCAAACAACCAGAACAAAAAAATCATAAGCGAAATTACCGAAGAACATGACCATAATCTTCTAACAGTTTTTCAACTCTTCTCGAGCTTCCAACATCTCGTTGTTTAATCCTTCAGTTCACACGATCCAGTTCAGAAACAACTTCAAACAACCAGAACCAAAAAATCATAAGCGAAATTACCGAAGAACATGATCATGGTAATAATTCTTCAACTTCTACCTCACATAACCAAGTTCAGGAACAATTTCTCAGGAACAATATCTGAATAAGGCGATCATAATCAAAATTAATAAACCATACACGTAACTGTACCACCGTGGTTGCACGTTAGCGCAAAGCTTCATCCTGCGAAGAACTGTTCTTTTGAAGCTTCCCCCAATTGCATAACCAATCCCTGTAATGGAGATCACGTTGTTTCCAAGAAACCTCATATTTCCTAGCGCAAGAACTATTCGAGTAAAGGGTTCCTCGCATGGAGTCAGTTACCTCGTGGACGATAGGGATCAGGTCGGACCACATCGACGACTGGCTCTTAGCCAGTCGCGACCATCGCAACGGAGGTATCGCGAAAACGCTAGACTCGGCCCGGGTCGGTGCGCGCGATTTAAATTTATCTAGGCGTGTTTTGCGTCATTCAGACCCTATCCCGGTTGATTTGTGACCTTTCGGTGCTTTCGCAGCTGGCGGCCGATCGCCAGCCAAAGATCGCAAAATCAATGACCTGTCGACATTCCGCGACGAGGAAAACGCCGTGTCCTGCTCGACGCTCGCCTCCATCCGCTCTGGTCGTTACGCGATCCACCTGTTACCGTACGTCCGACAGCACAGCTCTAGGATCTGTCGACCGTGTTAAATCCGCGTTGGAAAGCCGGATCTATTTCCACTGATAAACAACGTACACGTTCGGATCATCACTCGTCCCGCGAACATTCCGGCCAAGCAATCATTTTCGAAGCTCTGTATTTATGAGCCGTGACGAGCTTCTTCTGAATCGACGGAATGACTTGAGAGAACAGTAGTAGGCGAGCAAAGAGAGACACTTTCGACGTTACGAGCCCATCCATTTTTCGGATTGTCGTGGTACGTGGATCGACGTGGGTGGAATGGGTTGGTCAGACAGCAGCAAAGTGTGGGCTGAATGACGATATTGTGATCTGATCTGTATCATTGTTTTGAGGTGTTAATGGCTGACCTCCGTGAAAGTTGTGACATCTTGTGGACGCTTCTATAATTAAAACCATCGTCGCTTTCACGTAACACGGCCCTAAACGCGTTCACGTGAATTAACTTTTTCCAAGATTCTGTCCACCCTAGAGAGTTCAATAGGTGGCGCCGCGACTCTACCAGGGAAATTTGATCTTAGTCTTTGCTGTTCTCTTCGTATATCTGAGGAGCACACCGCAGACCCATAACCCATAATCCTGTTGTATTATAATAAATCTACGCTATCTCTTCAACTCACGTTATACAACATGTTTCGAGGTCAAGTACTTTTCAACATCCACTGTCCGTTAAATCTAATATCGCTCTTTACCTTTCACAGAACGCAACGAAGAAGCGGTCTAATCAAATTAGATCATTCTGGTTCCGCGTTGGCCGTGTGAAGCGGACAGTTATAAATAGATTGAAAAACTATTGCTTTTCAATCCGCGTGGCACGGCGAGAGGTTTCCCTGGGAGGAGAGCGTGTCGGTGAAAGGGAGGGGCGACGCGGGTAAAGCGAACGAAAGAACAGCAAAGGGGGTTGAAGAAGGAAACGATGCCCGATCCCTCGACGAACAGGGAGAGAAAGAGAGGGAGAACGACGGGTTCTCTCTGCCGGTGAAGCTTTTATGCCGAAGTTTGCGAGCCGGCCGCCTCGTGGATCATTTGTTATCTTCCACGAGAAAGCTCCCCGACGCAAATAGGTTTGTTTCTGGCCGCTTTAAACGCTTCACAATAATCCACACGAACCCAAATTCAATTAACGCCTCTCGTCGTTGCCGACGCCAACCCCCACCCTTTCTGCACTTTGTAGCCGTTGACAGGCAACGAAAGTCGCACTTGGCTCTCCTTCTTTCCGTCTCTTTTATGCGAGCTCGCGGACCGACGGAATATTGACGTACGTGCCTGGAATGCTCGATGACCTTGAACGGCTCGCAGCTCCTCCGGGACACGAGACAGCGACTGTATAATTTCCAGTAGAAACTTTATTTACTATCCAAGCCTATCCTTCTCAGTTTGCTGATTCTACACATTTTTTGGCCCGTGCAAGTGGTGAAAAAAATTTGGAAAATTGGAACCATCGCAAGACAGATACACACGATCCGCTTAGCCAGCCTTAAATTGGCCTAACATTTTCAAGGGAAAATAGTTGGCTGCCGAGCTGGGTGTCGCGCACAATTTCAGGAAATTTACGGTTCTTGAAAATAGTGGAGCTGCAAGAACCCGGCGATCGTCGATTGCTCGACGACCGCAATTCGTTTCGAATTATCGTACGATCGCTGGTAAGCGCGTTTCCGATCCCCTGTAATCCTTGTGCAGTCCTTGGGAACAGAGCACGATAAATCATAGCTGATGCAAAATTAGACGGTGTGCTTTCAGTGGGTCACTCAGACCCATGAAATCCACAACAACACGTTAGCCATCTTCGAGTGCGTGGACGCAGGGGGGGGGAGCGAATTGACGCGCGCGCAGCGAACTGTCCTGCGGCCGAGGGGTCACTTTTGTGCTACGAGAGGCAGTGAAAGAAGAGAAACGGGACGCCTGGAACATGGACCCGCGTGGGGCATCTGTGTGTGCGTAGAGGGAAGACGATGGAACGGGATTGAGGAAGAATGGTGTACAGTGGATACGCGTCTCCATCCATCAGGCAACGGTTCGATCGTTCGAAACACGCGACTCGAAGCTACGGACAACCTCCGAATGCATTATCTTGCGTTCAGAGTGCGCGGCTATCCCCGATGCTTTTTCGATAATAAGAGCGTTTAGGCCTCTTTATGCATTCGTGGAATAACGTATGGCTCGCCGCGCCACCGATACTCATGTCACTGTCCTTGCCTTTCAATGTTCCGTGCTCTCTACGTGCTCTGCCTTATACGCTCTCACCGAGCCACAAACGTCCTTGGTATTCTGCATGGACTACGGGCGAAAATATAACATTGGAATTTACTGCACTAGGAATGCGCCTAGGAATCTCGAAAGCTTTCAGTATTGCAGTCGGTTGAAAGAACAGTGTTGAGTAATTCGATCATTTTCATGCACCTTTACAATTTTCTACGTCTACTGGTAAATAATCTTCTGTGAAACGCTTATATGCCGGGAGTATTGTTTGATTCGATTAAATAAGTAAGTTAATTAAATAATAAAAACATGAAGTAAAAGATTAATTTAAAAAGAGAAATGAAAGAAGGTGGCAATTAAAAAAAAAAATGAAAAAGGTGGCAATTAAAAAAAAAAATGAAAAAATGAATTTTGGTATTTGTATGTATATATCAATACATAATTATTAATTATAATATATATATTTAAAAATCTGAGTATATACATTGAAATTTAAATATATATATATTTAAGGCTCGAATTGAAAGGAAATTCATAATATATAATTAAATATTTGAATATAATAATTTATATAAAATATTATTATTTTATAATCTTGAGATATACAGGGTGGTTGGTAACTGGTGGTACGAGCGGAAGGGGGGTGATTCTAGGCGAAAAAAGAAGTCGAAAATGTAGAATAAACATTTTTCGTTCGAGGCTTTGTTTTCGAGAAAATCGACTTTGAATTTTCGCTCGGTACGCCTGCGCTTTATCGCGTCTCGTTAGAACGGATCTCACTGTAGATCGTTGTCTCGATGGAAAAATTAAAAAAACAATTTTTTTGTTCTATATTTCCGACTTCTTTTTTCGCGTAGAATCGCCCCCTTTCCGCTTGTACCACCAATTACCAACCACCCTGCATGAATAAATATATTATATAAAACAAAATAATATTTTATTATTAATTATATATACATATATATTGACTGAGTTGTTATTTATATGACGAGATATTAAAACCGTCATGTGTATTTAAAACAATTAATAAATAAATTGGCTAAAGTCAGTGTGTAAATCGTGAATAAGATCGCTAACTCGTTGGTAACTAAAACTCTTACGGTCGCGTTTATTTATACTGGTCGGGGCAGCGACATTGTTTTGCCCGGAGTTTATTTATTATTCTACGTTAGGATACATTACGCGTATCCTAACGATATTGATACTCCGAGGTCAAAACATGATTCGGATTGTCCTCTGGCTCATGTGCCGCTACATGTGCGTTGATTAACCCTGCTGATCTCATTCTTCGTTTAATATTTACAGCAAGAAACCATATACAATGCATATGAAGGTTTGTCAATCTTAAGATCAGATCGAGTCTGAAATGTTGCAAAAGAGTGGGGCGAAAAACGCAGCAAGTCGATGACACGACCTATCAGATCAGGTTCACGAACGCTTACTGCATCTTGTAAATTCTTCATACTTATATTCGTTAATTTAATCTGAAGAACTCTAATGTTCTTAGTAACGGTGCCATCTAGACTTGCAATAAAACATACATCCATTATTCGTCTAGAAACGTCATTAAGATTCTCATGGAGCATCGACATCGCCATCTAACAGTGTAACCAATCAAGTAACCGCAACTATAGATCGTAAGGCAATGGTACACGATGCCAAGTAGATTTTTAAAAATTAATTGGCAATGATCCTTCGAACATTGGTCCGTGACACACTGTACGAAGGCACGCGCGCGCATTCACACACATACATATAGGGAAACGGTACACACAAACGACCGAGACAGCGTTGCTGCCGCAGGAAAATTAATGACTTACCTTCAACGGGAACAATACAGTCAGCTGCGACTCTTTACGTGTCTGCGAGTAGCGCGCAGGCCGCCGCGATGCTAGAGGCTCTCGCCTAAGGTCGAACAAAAACACACAAACGAAGGCAAAGAGAGGGACGCGTGTGTATCCGTGGATCGATTTATTTCCAGACGCGAGAATGCGAACGATATCATTTTCGTAGCAGTTTTTCGTTCGGGACACGCGTAATCCGATCGAGGCCTGTGTCTCTCTTGGCGCGCTGCGAATATTTCACGCGCAATTTGCCACGGTCTCGCTGGATTATCGCGTTGTATACCTCCCCGTGCTCTCACTACCCCCTCTTCCTCCTTCACGCTACATTGTTGGCAGTTTCTACGCTTCCTATCCTACAATTTTAGGATGTTTGCTCATATTTTCGGTCACCGGACGCATCTTGCCTCGCGGCCAAAGCGAAACGCGTCTTATTTCAATCGCAGGCTTCAATTTCAATTCCAGAATACCAGTGGACTCGCGTTTGTTTGAAACCCACTCACAGGCTAACTTTAGAGTAACCTGAAATGAACTATCCTGGTATTAGTAGGTAATTCTTCCAATGTTGAATTAAAATGGCTGGACGGACTGAATTATATACGCCGTGAAACTTAAAATAAAATTCTTTCACATGAAGTTTATGTATTTTTAATTAGTCATCGATTAATATGTACCTTTTTTATGGCGAGTTTTAAAACAGGAACATAATTTCGTACGCGTCTTTGCAATGGAAAATTCGTATTTTCGCTAATACGTTACGCTAAATGAAATCTAACCTCACATTTGTTTCACCTATTAGTTGAGTACTTTACTCTAGATATATTACATATTTTCGAATATTCATACAACGTACCAACTCAATAGCAAAGACTAATAGATAGGTTATGGTTCTTGAGTAATTACAAGGACTAAGGTTTTCTCAGGAAAATCATCTTTCAAGAAATATTTCCGCAGAATTCGTAAGAAGTTGTAAGCGACATCTGCTTCTTATTTTCCATGCAAAGCGCACGCGTTAGAAGTAGATATCATCGGAAACGCATCTTTCTTCCGAGGCCCTGGAGTTACCGCTCCTGTCCTCTATGAATCATGCAGTACCGATGTTTTAGGTCAGCTTGTTCCTCTTAGGAGGCTGTCGGTTTTGATCGGCCATGGCGTTCCTCCTGGTTACCCTAGTCGGGTGGTGCTCGAGCCTCTAAGGCCGACTTGTAGTAGTACATAAGCCTCGCGCGAGCATTTATTTATGGTGCCGGATCGCTAGGGTGTACGTGGAACCGCCTCTACACAACCATAATGCTCTTCTCGAGCATCGCCTATCGAATGAAGCCGTTCCCCGTTCAATTCCGATTTCCTTCGTTTTATATAGCGATATCTCGTTGCTGAAGGTAAACTTGACGATACTCTGCTAACTTCAATTAATAGTATTTTCAACAGTGAACGTCATTTTAAATAGGTTAAGTATCAAATAATATAAATTAAAAAGGTTTTCTCTAAAATTTTATGGAATTCCTTTTCTACTTGGTGAATTAACAAAACGTACACAGAAAAGTAATTTTCTATGGATTCAAATTATCCTAAAATTTACAGTTGATGTAACATAGTACTAAGATGTTTATTGCATCGCCCAGTAATATGTTAATTATCTGAGTGCGTTAAATATCTTTGGCTAATTTCAACTCCTTAAAAAATGTTTTTTATATTTAAACGTATATACAATATTCATATTCAATTTTATATTCAATTAAAATGATTAAAATCAATTTTATATTAAATTGAATATTATATTCAAACATAAATATAGTATATATAATATTCTTGTGTAATAAAAGTAATGCATATATATATATATATAAAATTTCTTAAAACATTTGTTTTCGCCCTTTTAATAAGTGAACAAATTGTATTCTAAAATTTACAGTTGATGTAACTGAATACTAAGATGTTTATTGCATTGAACAGTAATATATTAATTATCTGAGTGCGTTAAATATCTTTAGCTAATTTCAACTCCTTAAAAAATGTTTTTATATTTAAACGTATATACAATATTCATATTCAATTTTATATTCAATTAAAATGATTAAAATCAATTTTATATTAAATTGAATATTATATTCAAACATAAATGTAGTATATATAATACTCTTGAGTAATAAAAGTAATGCATATATATATATATATATATATA
>JACXIP010000044.1:1433655-1463460 GCA_014737485.1 Bombus picipes | reverse complement strand
CCTTTTAATAAGTGAACAAATTGTATTCTAAAATTTACAGTTGATGTAACTGAATACTAAGATGTTTATTGCATTGAACAGTAATATATTAATTATCTGAGTGCGTTAAATATCTTTAGCTAATTTCAACTCCTTAAAAAATGTTTTTTATATTTAAACGTATATACAATATTCATATTCAATTTTATATTCAATTAAATATTGTATTCAAACATATATATAATATATAATAATAAAAATTGATTGAACAATAAAGATAATGTAGATATGCATAAGAATTCTTAAAACATTTATCATCGACCTTTTAATAAGCGAACAAATTGTAGCGGCACATCGCTTTCAGAAAACAAAAACAAAAAAGAGAAAGAAAAATCTCCAAGCTGCTTTTTAGTGAAGTGGCTGACGCTTTCCCGAGGGCGATGTTTGAAAATCTTATCCAAATGGAAAGGACCCTCCAAAGAATTCACAGTAGTATGTAAACCTCACGCAAGCATTTATTTATGGTCTCGGGTCACCGGCTGTGCGCGGGGGCCGCCTCTACGCCGCACTTTACAGAACATATTTTACACCGAGCCATCAGCCATGGAATAAAGCTGTTTCCTACTTAATTCCGCCTTCCACTTTGATCCATGGGATGCGAAAGCGCCTCTGCAAGCGCTTGTTAATTGACGCTACACCATGTGATAATTGGCGAACACAAGTTATCTGACATCATACGGTGCACTTTGTCTCGCGCGAACAACTAGGCCCTTTCGAACGAATCTCAGCTTGTTCAGAATGTGTAATCAACGATTTCCTTGAATAAGAACGTCTCTATCATGTCATCGTGTCTATTCTACAAAATAAAATATTTTCTCTTTAAACGTTGAAACTAATATGTCACACTTGCACAAGCCAAATTGATTCACAGTTTATACGACTTTTACAGAATTATTTATACGCTTTAAAATTAAGTTAAAATTAGCTAAAGACATTTAACGCACTCAGACAATCAACACAATACTGTTCAATGCAATAAACGCCTTAGTACTAGGTTACATCAACTGTACATTTTAGAATAATTTGAATTCATAGAAAATTACTTTTCCGTGGATAGGCAAGTACTTATTATAGAAGCATAGAACTGAACTTCCATTTTCAGAAGGTACAATTTCTGCCATAACTTCATTTATTGTGAGAAGTTGACATACGTTGGCCCATTCAGTTGCTAGGTTAGCTTGCTGATACTTTGGTAGCTTCAATTAATGGTATTCTCAACGCTGAAGATCATTTTAAATAGTTTAAGTATCAAATAATATGTATCAAATATCATAATAAGTATCAAATAATAGTATCACATATCATAAACTAAAAAGTTTATGATATTAGGTTGGCAACTAAGTGATTGCGGACTTTGTCAATACCACCTAGTGACAGAATTCGCAATCACTTAGTTGCCAACCTATAATATGTAACATAAGTTACATTTTTACATGTCACAATTTTCTCAAATAATACGAAATTTTACCTTTTAAGTTAATGTAATTATTACAACGGTGTAAAAATCCTTCCATTGGTGTACAAAGCTGGCTATTTGGTCCTCGGACGACGAAGACTGAATCAATTTTCACTAGTACGAGTTTATTACTTTCTTTTAGGCAAGCCAATAGTAGACTCTAAAGCGAAGAGAAAATCATTCTTTAACATAACCTCGTTTCTCTGCTTCTCAGTTCATGGAATTCGACTTCCGAGCAGTTCGTATTCTGCAATTACTTTCAAGTTAGCCATACGATACCAACAGAAATGTGGAGTATATGAACTAAAAGTCATAGAACTATAGAAAATAATAATTCGCATAAAACAAATACGTGTACCAAGTTTTCAGTATACAACAATAAAACGTCATGGCGGTTAAATGTGTCAAACAATGGACATGTACAGTTCCTACTGATCAAAATTACCCAACTTGCAGGAAACCATTAAGGATCATATCAAATCCCAGCCCAATCTGTCTGACCACCCTATCTCCGTGATAATCATAAATCTTTCTTTGGCCAAATAAATATAAATAAGGATCGGTAAGGAAGAAAGCACATACCAACGTATTTACCAACATTCGCTTGGAAAATCGCTTCTACCGTGTCCACGGTAATCTCTGTTCCCTTAGAGCCAGTCGATCAGAGTATTCGCGGTACGCACGAGCCGAAAATAGTTGCTAGGGGTGTAAAAGGGGCAACGATGTAAGCTGAGCGTGATTCCGCGTGCGGATTGAAATATCCGAAGGGATAATTAAGCTGGCGAATGGCGCATGGTTGAACGTATGAATAAATAAATTGAATGGCTCACGCAAGCCCCGTAAGCGTCGAATTATGCAAAGCCTTTTTGCCCTGCAACATTTCTTTCTCATTAAATCGATCAGCCTGTGGCGATCTACGGATGGAAAATGTATGTGTTCGCTAAATTGTTACACGGGACGTAATGTGCCGTGTCATAGAACGTAGGTGCTAACGAATCGAGTCGTACCAACTCCGCATCTTACTCTTAACCACTAGACCCGTTAATGGACACGATTTGCGCGCGTTACCGTTTCACCGTTCGGTGATTAGCGTTCTCGGGCCATTTTCAAAGCGATTGCCTCTCCAGCAACTATTCTCTCTCGGTCTTCCAACGTGTGGTCATTAAATCGCTAAAATCATCCTGTTTCTCCTGTTTCTTCGAGCAGAAGATCTCGAAAGAAAATTGTTCGCAGATCGCTGCGATGTTTGGCAGTTTTGCAATTAGAATGTCAAAAGAAAGACCTGGCGATTGCGGGAAACCGTTGAAACGGCTAACGGAATGGCTGAAGCGCGATGTGGCTGGAAATGTAAAAGTAGACTCGACGTGTTTGTTACTTGGCATGCAGAATTCGGTGTTCATGGACGTCTTCATATGCACGACCTACTCCTCGCTAACCGTGAATGTCACCGTGACCAATCTTTCTTCAGCAGGCGAGCAGCTGACTTGTGCATTCTTTTTTATCACGCATCAAAGTAGGTGCCATACTCTGTTCCCCACTGGCCTCGGTAGCTTTAATTTTCTCTTTTTCTCTCCTTCTTAATACGCGTTTCTTATCACGGTTTTTTTTCTTCTCTTTTTTTTTTTTTCAACCGACAGAAAGTTGCATTACAGTTACTACAGGTGTTACGAGAGTTTTATCGCGGTTTTTCGACTAATTCTGCTGTAGCATTCGCGGAGCTGGTTCCCAAGCAAACATACGCATTCCTTTCTAGCGTTTCGGGTTTCGACGGACGGAAGAATTCACATCGCCTTTGAAAATTATTCCGCTAGTTTCAATAGCCAAGTTTTTTACTACACCGTGTCGTCAATTTCAATAGCAAACGTCATTGGACGGCTGGCCTGAAACAAAGCTCTAACTTTCGATTTTCCGTGTCAATTTCCACGATGAATTCTCCATCTTTTTCTAATCACTTTTAACCGGTGTTTATGTTTCTTGAAATAAATAGACTGAGATGTTTGCAGACGATCGTCGAATCTCCTCCAGCCAAGTAAAATAAAAAGTTACGAAACTTCGTTAAATAGCGTGGAACGCTTTAGATCTGAATATCATCGTCGAGAAGCTGCCAGTTTTCCGTAGTAATCCTCACAATTTACAACGATAAAAACGTTAGGTGATTATAATTTTTAAATGATTCGCAACCTCGTCCAATTATTACCATTTTTCTTCGTCGCTCTGAAATAGCTCTGCATGTGATTACGTTTAAATTGCAACACCTTTTTGCCGTAGTTGTATCAATGGTAATCAGCGATTGTATTAATTATAAAATAACACCGTTACATCGAATAAACATTTATCTATCAGATGTTACGCACGTAACGTTCATAGAAATACGTTTCATGCACGTGTACTCGTGTGCCTTGAACTTTTCTGCGACGTGTCATTTACGTAAATATTTCTCATCATAGCGCACGCATCTTCCTACATTTTCTGATCGATGCTCCAACCGACTCTCCGATATCTTTCATTGTGAACCAATTGCAAAAACGGAAACAATTCATTGATTTTGAAAATATTCGATATAGAAAAGCGAAAAATACACAGCTGTCTGCCACTAAGATTATTTCTATTCGGATGTTAGAAATAGATTGACAGATACAATTGTTATAGTTAAATTATCGTGTAATATCCTACTTTAAGCCCATAACCTACAATACGATGATCGGGCCAAACGTGAATATCACGGACATTCTCGAACGTAAATCAAGGGGTTAAGATGGCGTTCTGAATTGGAATTTTCTGGAACAGCGTCTTTTTGTGACTTTTTTTAGAAGGGAAAGAAAGAAACGAAATTATTGAATTTTGGGCTATGGTTTTATATACAGGGTGGTTGGTAATTGATGGTACAGCGGAAGGGGGTGAATCGAAAATATAGAATAAAAATTGTTTTTTTTTTTTTTTCATCGAAACAACGATCTACGGTGAGATCCGTTCTAAGGAGACGCGATAAAGTGGAGGCGTACCGAGCGACAATTCAAAGTCGATTTTCTCGAAAACAAAGCCTCGAAGGAAAAATTGTTATTCTATATTTTCGACTTCTTTTTTCGCCTAGAATCACCCCCTTTCCGCTTGTACCACCAAACGAATAGAAACAAATTTGTTTAAAGTAGGAGAAAAAATTATAACAGATTTCTAAGCCTATTTCATGGCAATTTTATGGGCAAAAAACCAAAAAAAGATTCTTCTCGATGAACTAAAAAAGTTGGTCAAGAAGTTTCTTTAAATAATTGTTGTAGCACCTTAAAGTTTATTTTTTAGGTCTTTTTATAAAACACATTTTTTCTTTAAACCCGTCAACATTTTTAATTTCACATTATTTTCTGTCCTTTTTTTTTTTTTTTTAGTTCGTCGAAGTCCATGCAATAGGCTTAGAAATATGTTATAATTTCTTTTTTACGTTAAAAAAAATTTTTTGTGTTCCTTAAATATATATAAAACCATAGCTCAAAATTCAATAACCTCGTTTCTTTCTTTCCCTTCTAAAAAAAAAAAAAAATCACAAAAAGACGCTGTTTTAAAATCACAAAAATTCAGGACATCCCCTTAATCAATGACAAACACATAATATTGGTAAACATGCTACGAGAAAATGATGTAAAAGCAGTAATTCCTTTTCGATAATCGATCAACAATGACAAGGAAATATACCTCTCACTGTTCAAACGGCATTCAACATCCCTTGACAAATAATCCACGATTTTAGCTATGGCAATTTCGCTCGAGATTTCCTCTAGAAACTTGGCCCATCGATCAATAATAAGGAGCAATGGTAATAAGAGCGACGTTAATTTTACGAGTTTCGGAGATTGATCAAGCAACGAGAACACGTGCCGCGCGAAGGAAACCACGAAGTCGCGCAAATTGTTCGAGAGTTCAATCGCATCGAAGAACGTGTTCGACCATACGTTTTAAAACGATGATGTAAATGCGCAGAACCGTTGATCTCGTGTGATTTATTTGCAAAGGAGCGCGCGGCCAGCGAGCAGACGTCTATTACAGTTGATCGGCCGTAAATCAGGCGTCGCGACGCCCAATCTTCCAGAATAATTCTCAGATTGTTTTAACTTCGACTAATCGTTTAGCATAAACAATCGGCGCGGTACAGAATTTTGGCGAATTTTTATCGACCGTTTGATATCTTTGCACCAACGCGTTTCAGAAAATAAGCAAATGACTAAAATTCTTAGAAATGGTGTCATAATACCGAACAAGCATATTTAAATGCATAGAGTCGTATTTCAATGTTCACAGTATACTTTCCTGTTGTTTCCCCTCTGAAATAAAACCTTTAGAGTATACAAATTTCGAAACGTGAACTTGCTAATTTTAAAATGTGGAAAAATATTCTAAATAGCATTTTGAAGTATACATACTATTCTGTATGTGGCGACACTCCACCACGGAACTTCCCAACGGCTTCGCGACACACAGCGCTATTCCTTCGAAGCGTAAGGTCGACATGCCTAATGTTCCATCGATATCCCTACGGTTCTTTCGCCGAATATTCGGAAGATCGCGTACGCGGCGTGGACTCCTAATAAACGTGTGCGTAGTGGGGATATGGAGGGGCAACAAAGAAAAGAATCCGTTTGCTTTCGAACCAAAGACTCATTCTGCCCCGAGCTGCGAAGTGCGAAAGGTTAGCGTCATAGCGAAGCAAACAACACTATTAGAGATACGTGATTATTGACTCTTCATAGTTAATCGTTAATTATTGTGAAGTGCAATAGTAGTTGGTAGTAGTTGTTGTAGTAGTGCGCTATACTGCTGGGGTATTGCTGCTTTTTCTTCTTAATTTTGTATCGCGGAAGAAAAATCAAACTACTGTCGCCGGGATTTGAACCCGGGTCCCGAACGTTCGTAACCTAAGGCGCTAATCACTGCGCTGCCGTCGTCCGACACTAGTTAGTGTCGAGTGGGGTGGTATTTGTTGTCGAGTGCCGCCACAATTGTTAATCGTTATTTCTCGTTGATAGCTAATCGTTAATTGTTGATCGGAAAACTGTTGATTGGCAATAGCTTAATAAACTCCTTTGTTGAACATCAAGAGTATTTCTTGTGGGCACCTTGACCAACATACCACCTCATATAATTATTTAAAAATTCGCTAACATCCGTCGCAAAATTAGAGACACTTTAATACCAGTGCTCTTACAAATGCAAACTCGAAAAACCTGAAGAAGGGGAGTCACGATCGATTAAAAGACCAGAGGTAAAGACTTATTCTCTAATTCACATAAATAATCCAGGCAGTCGTGGTGTTTACCAGGTAGAATTATACGACCATGTTACGCCTTAAGGACACGCTAAATTGTTCTCGATACCCGGCTTGATACAGACTGGGTGCATCCGCAAGGATCATTGTGCGCGGTTGTTGCAGTGCTCGTGTCGTATCAAAGCCCAAGACGCACGAACAGACGCCATTCAAGAGCAGGCCATAAATTTCCTGCGGAGTGAAACACTGTTTTTTTACAATCGCTCGTTTGGCCTGGATCGACGAATGCCCCGTTTCATACGAGCCTCGAATTCCTGCCGACCTTTTTATCGGTCTCGTTTAAATAGCTAGTAATACGTAGACAATTTGTCGGCCAGAGAGAACAAGGATGATGGTATCTGATTCAGACACTGCAGCTTTCTAATTGACTTCAAGTTAAATTTATAACAATTCCAAACTAAATCGAAGAGTTAAGGACGTCTGGCCTAGTGTTAACCAATTTTTCCTGTGGTTTTCGAAAGTGTAAAATAGTTGAATAATAAAACGATCAATTTCTGACATTAGATTGCAATTGGTCAAATACAGGTCAGGGAATTTAATGTATAAAATATTCTGAAATTTCATTAGCATCGCGATAACGTGCAATTGGCATGATGATGTTGGTAAGAAATCAATCTTGCAAACATACGTTTAGAAAGAGAAATAGTGTACAGCATGAATAATGGCCTTAAACGTCTAATTAGCCAATACTACCTATACAATTAATAAATATAATGAATAATTGACTGTTCAAATACTTTGCTAATTGTTACGCAGTATAGATACATTTGCAATAAACATACTGCAATTCCTCTATACAGTTTCAAACTAGTTTCAAACTTTATCAACGTAATCACAATAACCAAATCTCACGACAGTTCTAATGAAATTTCAAATTGTATAACATGCATAATATATCTATAAAATATGTGTGCAAGTGTTGGAATATGTTTGTAAGTCTGTGTATAGAAACTTGTACTCAATGGGCCGTATGAAGATGTTTGGAAGCAATCGGTAGAAAAAGACACATCAGGAGGTTTACGCGTCGGTTTTCCAGCGACTTTTGTCGCGGGAAAACCACGGAACGCGTGTAACGTGGCGGCAGGCCAGCTAGAGCCATTCAGCGGCAGCTCGTAAATTTTCAGGAGCGGGAATCCTCCTTCGGGGAGGGGTTTGCCGGGGCCGAAAGAGAGCGACTGCAGGAGCATAAGGATCAAGGATCCCCGTGGTGAGCGGGCCACGCAGCAACAGGCGGCCCACTTCGCTCCCGGCACACATCCATTACCCCATCGGCTCATCCCGTTTGCGCTAGCTGCTTGCATTGAAAATTTATGTCCTAATAAGTGATTTGTACCGCGCTTCGAGTCTTTGGCCGCGCTGGATCTAAATTGGACAACCTGCCAGCATCCACCTTCTACCGAGGTGAACGCGTGCTTCAGCCATTATACGATTATGACTTTGAATTTGTTCAAATGGCTGCTGTTCATCCTTGTAGTTTGGTCGCTTCATAATCGCTGTTTGTATTTTTCTAAATCGTTAGATTTTAAATATAAATTGTGTCGAGGTATTAGATTGTCCGGAGAGTGTCTTTCTTTCGCAAACGTGTTTTTTACAATGCAGCTCCATACAAACGTGAAAGCAAGTGTGTGAAACGTCGCGGTGTTTATCTCAACAGAACGAAATGGGTCGTACGTAATTCGACAAAATAATATAAAAGCAAAAACGTTGTGCGTCTATTATTTCCTCATAAAACGAGAGAAACTTCTCCGACAACCTAATATTTTTGTCCATTTAGGTTCTTAAGGTCTGAGATTGTATTTAATGGCGAGCTATGTTTTTTATTGAGATATGTGTATTTCGTGTGTTACACTAGACTAGCCGCGTAGTAGTGACACACATATATGAGTACGAGTGCGTGAAGTATGTGCGTGCGCAGCGTATGGTAAAACAGAAGAATGCAACTGTTGCGTACGCATGGTGATAAAAAAGATGGCGAGACAAAGAGAGTGCTGAGACGCGCGCAAATGTGTATCGACGAATATCTTGTAAATCGCATATTAAACAAATCTGAAACTATTTTGATATCAATTCTGAGTGTAATGTAAGTGTTCCCATACATTTATTTCGGCGATTAAAATCCACAATTCTTGAATCTTAGAAAGAGGTATTTGAAAAGTTGGAGCAAAGTTAGTTCCTTCTATCGCTGTGTCACTTAGTTGCCGACCCAATATTTCGTTTTATCGTGTTAGAAATTTTGTTCCTCCTTGTTTATATGAAAAATCTCAAATTTTAAAGATACTATTGAGATATGTGTAATTTCGTGTGCTAGACTAGGTTAGTCACGTAGTAGTAACACACATATATGCTGGTAAAACAGAAAAATGCAACTGTTCCGTTGGTAGCACGGTAAAGAAGATGGTGAGACAAAGAGAGCGCAAATGTGTATCCACGAATATCTTGCAAATCACATATTAAACAAATCTGGAACTATTTTCATATCAATTCCAAGTACAACGTAAGTATTCTCATACATTTATTTCGCCCATTAAGATCCACGATTCTCCACAGGTTCCATGAAAGAAAACAAGATAAGCGAAAGGTGTTGGGGTAATTTAAATTATTTAAATTAGAGTTGAATATTCAAATTGGAAACACCTGATGGAACGACATTTTAGAAAATCGATTGGAAGAAAATACATCGAACGTCTTCGTTCGGGAATCATTCGACTCGTCTCATCCAAGATTCGACCGGATACGGCCATTAAACATCCGCTATATCGCGGTTCCCATAAAAACTCCATGAAGTAGCAATCCCGAGGGTGTAAATTAAGTATTGTTAACCGGTCATCTGCAAAGTTGGATCTCGCAAGGAAGAATATGATGGCCGCCGCGTGAATGTCCGAGTGCGTGTGTAACGTTAACACGGAACTAGCTGTATATTTGACAGGGTATTGCTTATGCATGCTGATTGATTAATGCATACTAATGAAAAAAAGTTTTTGTTGTTACTAAGATGAAATATGCGACGCGACTGGGAAAACCAGTTCTAGTCTAGCGTTCCCGTGTTAGTTTCGCCTGTTAGGCATGGTATAATCGTGAATGCGCACATACGTCTGCGCGTTCTCATCATCATGCGTGGCCGATACCGTCTGCCTCGACCATCCTTCGATCTCTACGGGCTTGTTAATTTCCTATTAGAAATCAGGTGGAAAAAGACGATCGCTCGACCAACTCGTAGGCGAGCTTTAATTCGAGATTAAACAGTGCGTCGAAGATCACCATAATAAAAGCAGGTAGATTCATTTTGCCAAGGATCTTGAGAAAAATTCTCCCATTATTCTCATACTTCACCACCAGCTTAAATGATAAACTGAAATAGACCTGCCCTTTTAACTAGTCACGCCAATATCTTCTACCTTTCACTAGCTAAATAATAGAAACCGAATAGACTACTATAACAAGGAGGTAACTGCATTTTCAAGTAATTTCAGTAAATCAGCAAACATTAATTGAAAATCAAAACGTGCTAGAAATTCATACTAGTAAACTTTTGCATTTTTCAGTTCTCGCAATAAATACGTTTGAAATATCGAAACTGCCTGCTTGTTGCTGTAAACCCTTTAATGGATTTCTATTCTTGCGATAGTTAAGTGAAATAATAAATTAAAAGTCGACTAGAGAATAGAACGTTTAACCTATTCCTGTGTTGCTGCCTACCTTGACCCAAACACGACCAGGCCGAACGCCGATCAATCGCAAATGCTTCGGCTATTTATTGCAATCGACCAAACAAATATGACCCCAAAGAGCTGACTCGTAATAGCTTCTCGTATTATCCGCTTGTTATCCTTCGCTCGAATCGCACCACCCTTTCCACAGCCGGTAACGAGTTCTAGCTACTCAAAACGCAACCGATGATCACCAGAACCAACACGTTAAGACGATCGAGACGGACTTGTTAAAGGGGGAAAGCAATCGCCGGTTGTTCTTGCCACCAGCCATTTTAACCGCTACCGATAGCCTCCTATGAAGTACAATAAACCTTTGCTCGCAGCACCTTCTGTTCATAGTCTTCATTTATAGCGAAATGATTGACTCGTGATTACGGGCTGCGAAGGTAGACGATCTTCAGATTGCTAGATGGCAAATAAATGAAGAATGAAAAGATATGGAACGCCAGATCGACGCTGAAGTCACGTACAATCGTTTGTTTCCACACAAAAACCTCCATTGGAAAGGATTTTGTGTGGCATTCAATGATACTCAGAACGGTTACATGAATCTTTTATGAAAAATTACATGGCAGCCATAGAATGCCAAAGGAGTATTACGCGCTCATCCCTTTGTCTTTAATTGTCCTTATTATCATGCTATTTATTTATAAGATCGGATGTGTTGAGGTTACCTGATACAGGAACGCGTGCATGAATTTGTAATATTGGCTTAGCAACTACTAAGTGATTGCGGATTTTGTCATTAGGTGGTATTGACAAATCCGCAATCACTTGGTTGCCAACCCAATAGAAATACATAGCGAAGTAAACACAGCTACAGTGTGTGCTGATGCAGATCTTCGTATCTGCAGTGTCATATTACAGTCGAAGGTGACAGGGAGCACGTCGATACATTTACAGCAAAGAACGTTACCAAGAAAATGAGCTTTGGTGTGTAACTCTAGCTGAAAGTTACAACAGACAGCAACAACTATCTACTTATAGCTGTTTTGTTTTTAGATCTCGTGACTCGGAACAACATTCACATTCAAGGGCACAACAATATGGACCTCTCCTTTTTCAATTTCTTTTACTTCGGATGAAGTAAATACTTCAACAGGATTAATACGGCAAATGGCGATAGATTTTGATACGAATGCTGCGTTCTCTCGTGAAAACGTTCTATTTCATTGCTGATTAATTATGGAAAAAGAAGCAGACAGAGTGGAAAAAGATTCGACTGGACTTTCATGAAAGCGAATGCGCCGTTCTTCATAGAAACGTTCTCCTCGAACATCAATTGATTTACTAAAAATGTCTAAAATCTAAGGAATAAAATCTATTCAAAGGAGACATAGCTATTTCGATCGTGGCGTTTCTAATCAATATTAATCGATGCGCGTAATTTATTTGACATGCGAACGTCAAACCATATGGTTTATTTATGGAAAATTCTTCGGAAAAGTGATCATCGATAACTTTATTGCAAGACTTTCCCGTT
Organism: Bombus picipes; assembly: GCA_014737485.1. NCBI lineage: Eukaryota > Metazoa > Arthropoda > Insecta > Hymenoptera > Apidae > Bombus > Bombus picipes. Next base: position 1,451,458 of record JACXIP010000044.1, on the reverse strand, counting down.
ATTTAAATCACGAACCGTACGTGTGAAAAGAAAATTCGCTTTCCAAGCTTTTTCTCAAACATCAAGAGAAACTGCAATAAATGCGAAGAATTGTTACTTTGTTCTTGAGAAAGATACTAAATATTTGAATGATTTCTACTCGTAGCTGGTATTTCGATTTACTAATCGACATTTTCCGCTTTATCTATTATTCATAACATAGAAGCAAAAACTATTTATTGTAAAAACAAGAGTGTCCAGTTACCCGGCCATCTTATTTCTATAATCATGAGAAGCGAAGTTTACATGAAAGTTTTCCACGCGAAACTTTAATCTATGAGGCTTTCAGCGCCTGTTACAACAACTTTCCAATTACTCTTACAATTACAAACGTATTCTACCACTTCTACACCGAATGAAAGACCTGGTTTGTGTCTTCTCCATCACACGGACATCGTTCTCCAATCAAATAATCCGAAACGTCCAAACAAACCTACTCACGACCGAACGATTACCGTCGGATAGACCAGAAGAAACATCCGGAGAGGACGTTTCTCTGTGTTTATTTATGAGAGAACGATCGGCTTGTAATTACGCGAATCCACCTTCCCCGTTTGCTTCTGCCAGCTTCTTGTGGAATCGTTAACCTCCAGGCAAAAATAATTGCGCGATCGTTCGATGGACGATAGAGGGTCGCGCGAGGCCGATTATCGTGCCGTTTAACGGCCAATCGACCGTTTTTAAATAGACGGCGAGTTCGAAGACGAGCCACCATCGTTCGCCACTGATTCGTTTCGTCGACGCAAGAGATCGTCGTGCACCGGTAGGCCGCGTTTCGCGATCGTTATCGCAAGTCTCTTAACGCTGCGTGCTTCGTGGACATTAACGCGGCCGCTACTTCGCTCTTCTCGTCGATTTTTCACCGTCCACCAGCTCACAATGAAGATTTCCGACTGGATTGCAACGAGATTTCGTGTTAATTGTGATTTTCGTGTCTCGGCTCTGATTGATTTTTCAGCTCGTTGGAGGGGAACGTCGATGCGAGTGTGAGAAATTGGTTAGGTTAATTGGCATTGTCTTCGCGTTCCATTCTATGAGAATAATCGTGCAGATTTCTATACATTGTTCTATTATACGCTAATAACGCTTAAGTCTTTCGAATATCCGTAATGATTCTTCCTTATTTTGAAGAATAATTCGCCGTTTGTATCGTGAAACATGCAACTCTTTAAACCACAATCAAGATACATAATTTCGAATAAATTCCGATCGCGTATAATGGAAAGGATATTGAGAATTATACCGTTCTTGTATAAGATAATTATGCGTGGAATAAGCCAAGGATACCGGGAAGTAGGACTTTAATTGCGTGCATCATTTTCTCGGAATACTAATTACGTTCAGCATCTCCCAACTTTTAATTTGCCAACTTTTTGCACAGCCCAATAATAAAAAATACAATATCAAATGATGCCATCTTCTGCCCCCGGCTTCCAGGAAAAATGTTCCATCGAGTAAATTACCTGCCCTTGCAAGAATATTTACTTACTGGCCTTATGAGAGCCTACCGTTAATTCTGAATTTTATTATGATCAAAAATAAAATAAGCAAGTATGAGTGCTCAATACTGGTCTGAAACCGGCAATTTCGGAAGTTTCGCTACAGAAAGTAAATTTGAACACCAACCTTCCGCGATCTTAACCACTAAAAATCCTCTTTCCCGACTAATAACTTTCTTATATCAAATCCGACGCGCTCAAATATACATTGTGCATCTATTAGTAGGGAAAATGACGCCACATTGAAATTCCTCGATCTAAAATAATCGATGTTCCCCATCTTCGAAGATAATCGTGGCTTCTTCTCTCGAACGCGGAAAACTCGATCGCGGAAACATCTGACCCGTGGCACGTTTATTTCTTCAGATCACACGGTTCAACGTTTACATATCAGCGCGTGTTTCAAAGCGTCGCGACGCTCCAGCTAAGATGCGTTGTTGAATACGACCCTTGACGAATCAATTATTTCCTCCTGGATGCGGACATGCGAGATGTCTATTCTTACGCGTTCTTTCGACCTCTTTCCAAACAAATACTACGCCGTGACGAGGATTGACGTCATCGTGTCGCTGCCACGGCTTCGAATCGGCGCAATTCCACGTGTTTTCGATCCGAAAAATTAGCCACATCTTCCATTGAATTTCATGCGTGAAGAAATGCTCGTTAACTGTATCGACGATTATCCGGATTATTTGACGAAGTGAATTTTATCGTAAAGCGACGGCAGGTTTTCATGACGATTTGAAAGCATGTGAAGTAGCGTGCACAAAGGAATAACGTAAATATTAATGCGGGAACTGGTTTTGTGAAACAACCCTTACGAATATACGTCTGACTTGTGGAACGAGGATAATATTACGAATAACATCTTTTGACACGTGTTTTTGTTCAATAATACAGTATGAAGTCTTAGGTTTTTCCATTCGATATAAAACGAAACTAAAGGTATCATTTTTCCTTTTTATTGCTAGAATATTTCTCCTTTAGTTGTTGGACTATTTTTATTATTTGTTATCGCGATGAACTGAACGTAACGGTGCATCTGTATACAAACACGAAACCTAATCTGTCGGACGTTGTGACCTTTGTTTTGATAGAAGAATTTTGATTGTTTTGAAAGAAGCGAAGATTCCTTCCATCTTCTAAAAAATAGTTCTTTCTTTTTATTACTAGAATATTTTTCTTTCAATTTTTTAACTGTTTTTATTATTTATTTATCAGGAGACCGTGAATGTTCGTACAAATTAGTATTTTTCTGAACTGATTAATCTTCTAAAAAATAGTTCTTTCTTTTTATTACTAGAATATTTTTCTTTCAATTTTTTAACTATTTTTATTATTTATTTATCAGGAGACCGTGAATGTTCGAACAAATTAGTATTTTTCTGAACTGATTAAAGAAGCGAAGATTCCTTCCATCTTCTAAAAAATAGTTCTTTCTTTTTATTACTAGAATATTTTTCTTTCAATTTTTGAACTATTTTTATTATTTATTTATCAGGAGACCGTAATGTTCATAGAAATTAGTATTTTTCTGAACTGATTAAAGAAGCGAATATTTATTCCTGTTTTATATAAAAAACAGTCAAAAATACTTTGAGTATTTTGTATATTCTTCTATATTTTTTTTTTTTTTGCATATTTAATCTGCGCACAGGCAAACACGCTGAATCTATGATTTTGAAATTCTTACAACAACAACAACAACAACATCATTGTTTCTTAAATATCGCCGTTCGTAGATCTGGCAAATTCGAATCAAACTGCTCTAAATCCAGAATCTCTGACAGAGTAAAGAAGCGAAGAAGAGAACGAACAACGGGTTCTTTGCTTTCAAAGATCGTTTACAGAAGAGACGGTCAGGTTAGAACTCACCTAGCGTAATTATCTCGGGCACAATTCACCCTTTGACGGCAGGAGGTTCGTGTGACTTTTCGTGATTTACGATCATCCTGTGCTTCTCCCGTTTATTCACAATTCTGTGAACGAAGCTGTTATTACGACAATGTCAGTGCAATTAACGGAAGGTTAGGCTAGCTCAACAGACGTCCTTTCGTCGCCAAAAATTCGAATCTCCACAGAGTGCGCTACCGTTCGCCGTGCGTCGCATTGGATAGCGAGACGAACTTTAGAGGACCGTTGTACCGTCAATGGAGCTTCAAACACGAGCTCTTTCAGTATAATAAAGCTTCTCTAGCAATACAAGCTAGACGCTACTAAATATAGCCTCGTATATTAATTCGATTGAATTCAAGTACATCGCGATATTGCACGGCTCGCATCAAGTGTTTCTACCAAATGAAAACTTCAAGCGGGTAGAGAACCGTCAGGTAAATACAAAGAGGAGCTCGTAGGAAGAGGAAACTCGTGACATTCTCTGCTGAAAGTTCCTCCAGCCTGTGAAAGATCCTGCAGCCGCAGTTGGGAAAATCCGTGTCGGTAATCCTAGCCCCCCAGCGCAGCAGCCGCGCACTGGAAACCAGAAACGCACAGGCAACGTAGGGGAAAGAATGAAAGCGCGAAGGAGGCGTGAGCGCGAGGGAGAGGAAGTCGAGAGAGGCGCAGGAAAGGAGCTTTGGATTTCGTATCCCGTTTGGGAGGCCCGTCGAATGGGCTTCGGCCTTCGTTCGTGAGAGGCCGGACGCGCACAGCGAAAGACTAACAGAGAGGGAACGCGCAAGAGAACGGACCATGGAAACGGTGAAAGAAAGACACGGCGAGGCGACGAGACAGAGAGGGCCATCGAGAAAGAGAGCAAGACGACGAAGGAAAGGGCCCCCCGCGCCTCACAATGCAGCCTGATTTATGGCCCGGGCGCACATACATAGAGTTACACACGATATCATAATACCATTAATTCTTCGTCAAATTCCCCGCTGACTGAATCATACTGGCCACGCAGTAAATCACGCGGGGCGACTAATGTGAACGCGACCAGCGCTCGCTGTCTTATCTCCTTTGAACCACGGGGGCAGGTGGATCCAGTCTCTTGGACTCCGCTGAATTACTCTTGTCCTGGCCTCGGACTAGCCCCCTCCTTGTCCTTCCTACTCTTTCCTTCTCTACCAGGCCTAACCCCCTTGGCGTCCTCAGGACGCGAAACCGACGCACTCTATTTGTCTCCTCTCGTTTCCGTATTTTTATAGTCGACGTCGCTTATCCACGGGAGAATCAACGAGCTGATTTCACCAGGGACTACCACCACGGTAGCGGCAGTCACTTGTCCGGACACCGTTTACGTAATCGCGGTTTCACACAGATCTCGAGGTTCACGGCGCGAAGATACCTTCTGCGAGAGGACAGCGTGACCAGTAGTGGGAACTGGTCACCGGCTTTCTTCCATTTAGGTGATTTCGTTTTTCACTTTTGCATTTTTCCATATTTGTCTTTGTTTGTTTGAAAGGGACGAGAGAAGGTAACGAATAGAGAACGTTGGGCTGCCGCGCTCTTTCACCGTTTCTGGCATCATTAATTTCGCTAGACTTTTAGAAAGAGTCCGCTGTCTTTGAAAGAAAATATAGCATTGAAATCCTCTCGAATAACAAGGTCTCAATTTTAGATACTCGTATCGAAATCCTATGATAGGAAAGATGGTGGGAGAGAAGTTTCAAAGTGCTTGTGTCACGGTTTCATATTTCTTTTCTTCAGAATTTGATCCCTGAAACTATTTAACCATGCTCGCTTCTATTTATGATTGTTGTTACAAATTCCGGTTATTAAAATAAAGAACTTCTCCAAACACTGGAAATTCTTAATAGGCTCTCAAAAACCCGTGTCAGACTTTTCACAAGTACAAAATTCCTACCAAGCTCAGCAATTTTTTTTTTTAGTCGGATTTAACACATTTCTCATTCATTACCATCCTTATCAGAATCCGAGCTAAGATCACATTATCCGCGTCTATCATTTTTCGGAATTTTGATTCGCTCGTCACCTTTCCTTAGCTTCTATTTATTCCTCTTTTACTTCTGACACAATAGTCACGTAATTTCCAGCAAGTTTCGAAGAAGCGAGGCTATCCTATCGATTATTTTCTGCTATTCTTGCGCGTCGTTCGTCTTTACACGTCGGCCATTCCGCGATAACGGGAAACATTTACAAACTACACTTTGCCCCGACGCAAATTGCTCCAAATTGCCCTCCGATAAATTTTTTCCGCCGCGTGCCAACCCATTAGCCGCTCATAAAGCGATACGCATTTATTATCGAAAAAAGCAGCCAACTTCTATCTCGATTTACCTACTAAACGATTATCAAAAAATTCCGCAGAAACGATAAAGAATATTTGAAATAGTTGCGACACCGGGACATCACGGCGCATGATATACGAACGAGGATCGCTATCAGCGACGAGTATCGAAATTTATAATCGCTCGGCTAATATATTTTATGCGTGATTTAACGACGATTTAAGGTGGCGACCGCCGCGAAGTAATCACACAGCCAACTAAGACCCGCATTCCTGTTATGACATACTGGCACAAATTTCCGTGTCGCCGAAAAACAAATCACCGACTGCTTACTTTTACCCAACCGCGACGTTTCTTTCGTAGATCTGCGCGATGACTTATCGCCGATCGGGTCCCAAGCCGACGCACGATTTACGGCCCAACAGAATCTCCATTTTCGCGTGGTTCCACGTCGTCCTTTTTTGTCCATCGTCTATTCGTGTGCGTCCGGCGTAATTCGTTTATGGTGGTCCACACACTTCCCGTGTTCCAGGAAACACGAGAACTGTTGGACTTCCAGAAATTCGAAACTTTCTTTCGCCGATCACAGTTAAGGAACTCGTGCACGCGTCGCCGGAAGCGAAAATCGGAGAATGACGAAAAAATGAGAGATATCTGGCGATATCTTATATCTTTTGCGATACTGGCAATGTTATTTTATATTTCTTCTTCTTCGAATGGGATCTTGCTATATCGGTAAAAACCAAAATTATAGCAAGTCTAATTTATACGTCAATAATCGTGTCCTACCAAGAAACGCAAAATAACCGTGTTTTAACGTTCTCTCCGCTAAACACAGACCATGCTTGTTTTGCAATAATTTCCTAACAACTCGACCGCGAGTATCTCTTCGAATCGAACAGTCTACTGTCTTCAGGACCAATTCGCAGAGTAATTTGGCCCAAGTTCGTCTACCGCCCGATCTTAACCCGCAATTAAATCCAATTAAATGCGATCGCAGCGATTGAATTAAGAGGAAGAAGAGTGAGAAGAAGAAAAGATTCGGTACTTACTCTGTCCGATGTGCACCCTCTTCATCCACGAGTAGATCTTCGGTGGCTCGTTGCCGCTGGGATTTGTCTTATTCGACGTGTTGTTGCCAGTGCTGGAGGTACTGGAGGTCGAGGATGCTGGCGAGGATGCGGATGACGCGGTGGTCAATGTGGAACTTCCCTCTGCTACAGGTCTGGAACTTCCGCTTGCGGGTGAGGCGGCCGATGCGGCGACCGACGACCTCGACGAACTTCCAGGCGGCGAGGTGAGGCCAGACGCGGCTTTGCTGGTGCCAGGTGCTACCAGAGGGGTCGGACTGTTCCTGGAGGTGGACGTGGTCAGATCCTGGGGCGACGCGACGCTGGTTGAGGACGTCGAGTCGGCGTACTTGCAGCTCGACGTGGACGGTGCCGATGGCGCGGACGCGGCCTGAAGAAGTGGCGTCGTCGGGTCTTGATGCAGCTGCTGCTGAGGATGGTGCTGTTGCGGATGATGTTGCGACTGCTGGTGCAAATTGTGTTGCTGCGAGGTTGTCGTTGCGCTCAATCGAGGTTGTGGCTGCAACTGCGTGTAGTCTATCATACCCGTAGGCGCTGTATGTTGCATTCCAGAGGCTGGTGTGGCGTACGGATGCTGAGGATAGTGTTGCTGAGGAGAGTAACACGGTGCAGGGTAGCTAGTCGCTGCTGCATTCGGATTGTAATAGTCTCCGCCTGCAGGCGATGCCGCCTGCATCGGTTCTCCAGGTGAATTAGCTGTGGCTCGTGGTTGCTGTTGCGTCTGCTGCCCCGCGTAGCAAGACGCCAGCGAATTGACGAACTGATAGGAACTCATGGTTCACGCGAGTAGTGCACCCGTCGTCAACGTCACTGTTACCCGATTCGTTCCACACGTGTTACGATTCGATATTCCACGACAACAACACCACCGATCTAATCTGGATCTCCGAGTGGCGGCAAGATACGCGCACTGTCGTTAAATACGAGAGCCTGTCATCGCTGGTCGTTGATTTCACGACGACGACGACGACGACGACAACGACGACGACGACGAAGACGAGGACGAGGACGATGACGGTGGGAACGGTAGCATGTCACACTTGCCGATAACAGAGGAACCTTGGATATTAGGTGCTATCACTTGGTTAGGAATAAAAACGAGCTCACCGTTCTCTTGTTCGTTTGCCGTGTTCACACCTATCGCGGCCCGTTACACGCGGATAAACACGTCCCTAAACGATTCGATAATGAACGAGGGGGATCGCGACGAATAGAAGGAGACGCAGTCGTGTTCCGGCAGGCGGGCAGAGTCTAAACCGACCTGAGCCGTGTCGAGTTTACGAGGGCCACGTGGGCCTAGGCTATAAAACTGTCTTCTGCTTCTTTACGACCTCACGAGTCGCAATTACCTACAGAGAACTCGTCGAGGCAGCGTGCAGTAGCGCGTAACAGCCGGCTTATCGGGTCGCCCCATTGAAGACCAGACCCCATGCACTTCTTTATTTCTTTCTTCCTCGATGATTTATTCGCACGAATCACCGCGTGTCCTTTGAAACAGCGTATGCACGAAATCCGCGGTTGTGCTGGCGTTCGCGATACGACGTATCTCCAACGTAACCAACCGATGCGATGCGTCCGTATGACAGCAAGATTGACGAAAAAATGAGAACGTACACGGCGAACGAACAAAACGCGATCGTCGTATGACGGAAGACGGAACCGTGGCGAATGACTCTCTGTCCGCGGTGAATCGTCGGTATGCCGGTGTACCGATATCACCGCATTAGGGGGTGAAGCGTTATTGCCGCGGCTCGGCGTTCACCGTTCCTGTTGCGTGCGCGGAGGGTGGTTGGTATCGTACTGAAGGCCTCGCTACGATCCAACGGAGGCCCGGTGTATGCGGTAGCTTGTCACGTGCCCGCGCTCTCTGCGTGTCAGAGGAGCGCCTCGACCAATCCCCGTCGTTCGTCAAACCTTGATTGGTCTCTCCGCCGGCGTAGGATTCTTCAACCCCGTTCCTTGCGTCTCCGTCGGGTCTGTGTGGTGCTGGTGCTGCTGCTGGCGCTGCTGCTGCTGCTTGCTCGTGTGGTGGTGTTGCCTGGCTGCTACCCGACGTGACAAGAGCCGACGAGAGGGGTGTGCGAGCAGGACAGGAAATCCGTGGGGTCACAGAGAGGGGATAGCACCGTCAGGGGGGCTAATGGAGAGATATTCGGGAGCCCCGTGGACCGATGGTGGGGCGAGGATCTCGCTGCTTCTTTCTCTCTCTTTCTGCTTTGCTGTCGTTTTCTCCTTTGCAATCTTCTAGCCGCAACGTCACCAAGAAGTAGTCTTCCGCTTGCCGTCCCTGCGAGGGGGCAACGCGCGCACGCGCCCCCTTCCGCGTACACCCTCGTGCCGTCGAAAGAAGGAAGAAGAGGTGGTTCCCCGCGAGATGCTACCGCCGCGTTCTGCTTGATCGCCGATCGCTTCGATCTTTTTGCAATTTCTCGTTTTTCGTTACGTTAGCGGTATCGCGCGATCATCGTCGTTTTTAATTGCTACCTTTAATTTCCTCCTGTGTCTTCGACGAAATCTTCAAGATTTAACGAGTTTAAACGACGACGGCCTTCGATAATTTCCGAGTTGAAAGGCTGCTGCTTCGACGGAATGTAGATTCTTCGTTTCTCTTAGACGAAATTTCTCGCGACCAAAGGAAGATCACTGCCATCGAGTCACTTTCGGCCGCATTTCGCGGGCCCCGTGATTCAGAAGGAATACGCGTCGAGGAGCAAACGGGTCTCTAGCCGCGAACGAAAGAAGGGATGCGCATAAGTCAGCCGGCCGGCCGCGGCTGACAGTTTTATGAGAGTTTGATAGTCTCCGGCGCGGTGTTCTCTGATGGCAGAGGAGCCGGAACGTGTCCGTGGGAGAAACGAGGCTGCTCTCGCTGGTGGGAAAGAGAGGAGAGCGCTCGTGCGAGCAAGAGGGAAACACGCGCGCACTACGCACCGCACTCTTTATTGTCCCATAAATTCAAACCTGTTGCCCATAGCCGAATGAGAGAGACGGACCGAAGGAAGGAGCAACAGAGATGGAAAGGCAGGGTGACGGATAGAGAAAGATGGATAGAGAAGACGGAGAAGGAGAGAGGAAAGCGTGCACGAGGTTAGGAATCCTCTCCCAATCGCGCAATCCGATTGACGCCCCCGTTATCGCACGTACGGCGAACCCGGACGCAACTCGTAACTCACTGAACCGACTGAGCCGGTCGAGAGGAAAGCCTCGGAGTTGGCGGCTCGAAGCAAGCAGAAGCATGTGTGACGTAGTAGCCAGTTGGTCAAACGGGGGGCACCGCGGGGTGGCGACGTGTCGGTGGGGTTCCGGAGCGAAGGGGACGGCCGAGGAGGCGGAGCTCTCCTTGCTTCTCGCGGATAACTCTTCGTGCTCGACTTCGTCCAGTTTTCATGCATATTTTCCGCGTTCCTCGCGACGACGCTTCACGTAATTAAATTATCGTCTTCCTGTTTTCCCTTTGCTCCATCTGTCTATTATTTTCATCTATTTTATCATCTGACTACTCGTTGTACGGTCGGTGTTGCATTTCAAACGATCCTGTTACATTCTCCTCATCTTTATGATTTCGAAATTTCGCCGCAACATTCTCACAAAACCATCGCTACACGTTTCGACCATAGATGGATAATTTCGAAGCAGAAGAGAAGCGAGCGAAAACCACTAGTATGCCACTCGCTCGCCAGATGTGGCAAGTGCGTCCGTTCCTGTTGAATTGTCGCGCGCGCCCGCCCCCGGTCGCCCCACCCTTCTTCCGCGTCCTCCCACCACCGCACCGTCGCGCCCCACTATCGCCGACCAAACTAGCTATCTCTTCCTCTTTAAGTTCTCTCGCGGTTGTGTACGTGTACGCTACTATCCCCACCACCTTTTCAGTATTCGCCACTTCGGAGCCCGGTATTTGTCCTACACCTACCATCCTTCTAGTCCTCTCTTTCCACGTCGCGGTGGCGTGCCCTGAACGATCGCGCGCGCGCGCGCGTCAACCAACTCGTTCGCCGAAGAGGAAGAGAGAGGGAGACGGAGGTTGACAAGTGATCGCGGATCAGACACGGTTCATTCTCGCCGCAAAACACCGTCGAGTCGTTGGAAGCGCGATCATTGCCAGGACGTTTGCGGATTCGTCATCGCGCCGACGATGCCGCTTTGTTCTTGCAGACTTGGGGGTCCGTGTTTCCGGTGTTCCGCAGGCTCCTTTCCAATGAATTCTCGCAGCCAGAACCCGATGCAGTTGCGTCGTTGCAGTTTACCATTCGATAATAAAATTCGGATGAATATCGATTGGCGAGAATAAGTCACGTCCGAAATTGTTCATTCTTTGGACTAATGGAGATGGATATGTTATTTGCAGGTATTTTCTTAGAACATAGATTTTCCATGCAGGGTTTATAATATTTTTAGAGAATTTAAAAGTGTAAAAATATACAGAAAGACATTTGTTATGATATTTAGTGGATGGGAGAAAATGTAATTTCTTTACATTGATAAAAATATGAAATTGTAGAAAAATCCGCAATATACTTGTAATTCAGCTTATTCTAAAATACTCAAAATATTTTATAAATAAATCATGTTATAAATGCTTCTGTCGTCACAATCATTCGCCATTACGAATTATATTTGCCACATGTTCGAGATCGAATTTCGTGTCACGTTCGAATAGCCAAGCTGCAACAAGTAACAAATTATACTTCGATGAAAATTACGAACGTCCCATGGCATTCGGAGAATACTACGAAGAGTCGCGCTGATGTACGTTCTTCGGGACGTAGGCCGAGATAACGAAGTCATCACGTCAGGACGTCGATGTATTTCAGACTGACGTAATGAAAGCCAAAGGCATAGGGGGAATCGGTTTGGAAAGAAGTCGACCACGGTCGGGGCATTTCGGTCTGATCCGCATTGCCTCGCGGCCGCGTGTCACTCTTTTGTCGTTTCAAAGCTGTCTCTCTTCCGCTCGGCGTTCGTCCATTCTCCGCCTCTCTGTTTCTTCATTCGTCCCATTAGAAATTCTAATAAAGCCGTCTCAGGTGTAAAAAACGTATCGGGACCCCCATGAATCACGTGTCGCAAAGCAGAGCCGCCAGGACACGTGTATCTGTTATGCCTTCCTCTCCGCGACGCGAAAGGGGATGCTTTGCGCGGCGTTTTCTTCTCCTCTTCCTTCACCAGCGGTAATATTTGCCGCTCGACCAACCAGAAGTACTTTGGGGAAGTAATCATCGTCGTTGATAGCGGGTTTTAATCAACGAATTATCATGAAGTACATTTCTTATGACTTGTAAGTAGGAATGGATTGAAGTGACTTGTAAACTACGGATGAGAACGGATAGGTAAATCTGTGTAAAATATGTTTAACTCTAGTTTGGGTAATCATTTCCATATTTCTAAATCTCATTTTACAATTTAATTTATTTCCTTATGCAAAAGTTATACAAAGTTGTACATGTTAAAGATCGAAATTCATATATGCTCGTTGAATAATTACAGTTCTGCTGGCTCACAAGAATCCAAATACTTTACATATGCCACGGGATATTTAATGTTACATTATATATTCTATGTAGAATCGTTTTTCTTTTTGCTTTTGAAACCCATTTACTTATTGGATATAACTACAGTTCTGTTTGCCCACAAGAGTCCAAATACTTTACATATGCCACAGAATATTGAATGTTAAATTATATATTATATGTACAATTACTTTTCTTTTTACTCCTGAAACTCATATATTTATTGGATTAGTACAGTTCTGTTTGCCCACAAGAGTCCAAATACTTTACATATGCCACAGAATATTGAATGTTGGATTATATATTATATGTACAATTACTTTTCTTTTTACTCCTGAAACTCATATACTTATTGGATTAGTACAGTTCTGGTTGCTTACAATGGTTCAAATATTTTGCATATGCTACAGAATATTTAATGCTATATTATATATTATACATACAATTATATTATATAATGTATATTATATAGTATATTATATAGTATAGTATACATTATATATTATGTAGTGTATGCACAATTGTTTCTTGCGTTTTTATTGATTCAGTTTGCATAGAATGTATTAATTTGAATTCGCATAAACATATTGAACTTGGTGGCACCCTCTACACGCTAGAAACCAATGATGCAATGATTCGTGCAAGTAAGTTTAGAAGGCAGTGGTTTAATGTAAGTAGATCTTGTCGTGGTTGTGCGCCTGTCACGATGCTCATATATTAAAGCCCTGCGTGGACGGTTTCATGTGTTTGCATAAATAAGGGTTGCCAGGTCAATGGTTCTCTTTTTGTCGTTGGCGGGTCTGTGGGCTGATGCTTCTTGCACGGTAAGAGAGATGTGTAGTTGGGATATAACCTTTGAGATATTCCTTTCTATTGACTATTAACACTTAATATGATAGGTAATCTTAGATCGGTGAATACATCTTAAGGATCTTTATCGATGAAAGTAGTCTAACCTCAATTCTCCCTCTAACAATGATTAACAAATTAACAATATAGATATATAACCTACAGATATATATAGTCTAATACATATTATATAACCAATAGATGGCAGTAACAGTTAAAGTAAAATATCGATATGCATAGTCTCACTCATAATATAATACGATTTCCTAATTAGAGTTTTGAGCCAGAAGAATCGTGTAACAATCTAATTATTCACATAGAGCTATTTTCAGACATATTTCATTGTATCTTGTGAAATTTATCAATTTGACAAAATTGTCAAACATCGTCAAAAAAAAAAAAAAAAAAAAAAGAAAGAATGGAATTTTATAAACTTATCTAAAAAAAGAAGGAAAGGAACAAGAGAGCTGATAAATTCCGCGCGGGTTACCCGGACATGGTGGGGGGAAAAAAAATATATTCAATTTTAGGTTCACAGCTAAGACGCGTTGCAGAAAAACCAATACGTATCCGCGTGCCGGCCATGATGGATTGTCGGAGCTATGGGAAACTATCTGTCAAGCACAATATCGACCCTCGCTCTCTTCGTCCAACCCCTAGAAACCGAAGGTTCACTCTCACTACCGGCGTTCGTCCCAGAGTTGTGCTCTCTCTTGCCCCGCGATATAGCCTCACCCATACATTTCTATACAAATCTTCACTCGGCCCCCCTTTTTCCTCTCTCTTTCTCTTTTCTTCCCCTCCTTTCTGGTCGAGAATCCGTGACCATTTCGCAAATGGCACGTCTCTCCACTCCATGAAGCCTGCTGCGTTTGCATAAGAAAAGAGCGCGAGATGTATAGTTAAAGCTCGACGAGCTGTCGTGCACGAGGAATCTTCACGATAAAGGAAAACCGCGATCCTATTAAAATGCTTTATCGATCGCTATCGATGGCTGGCGATCGATCGATCGATAACGACGACACGACTCACGATTTACCGGTCTCGTTTGTCGAATCGTTTTCGTGCGATTGCTGGTAGACCACTGACGAGAATCTTCGCTGGCGGTCTAAATTAATTCTATGGAAATGTGATTTCTGTTTACCGGTTTCTGCTTGTATTAGACAAATTGTTCCCGTTTTTAATTTACTGTTACTAATGGAAAGCATTACGAATAAAGCTAAATTGAATCATTTATGAATAATAATCATTTATGAATAATGTAATGCCTTCGTAAGAAATAATTCACAGTTCATTTTAGTATAAAATAGTAAGTAACGCAATTTTTATAATTAATAAATTCGTAAATTTACTTGTAACAAACAACTATATAACGGACTAATGCAACTAAACAATTTATACAAAGCTATATGTCAAATATATACCAATATTTTTTAATAGCTTCTTAACTAATAGGAACGTTAAACGCTTTAACACGTACAAGCCACAAACTGCTGTTAACTTGCAATTATTGTTTAAAAACGGAATTTAGAAAAAGGGACCTTTAATTTAGATAACAAACACTAGGGTTTCGATGAAACTATTAAATCAAACAAGAACTCATGGACTAATGATTATATTTTTGTGGGATTTATGAAATTCCATCTATTCAAAGACACACTTCACCTTCCCCGAGCAACGATAACAAAGAAACATTTACAAAACTGGTAAGCATATAAAGTTCCAAAATTTGAGCGTGAGTTATAAATTAACCTAATTTATTAGTTAGAAATTACTTAGAAAAATTAAGTGCAAGATAGACGTTTGTATACGCACAAGGGACGTATTCGGCCATCTTGTTTCGTGTGAACAGCGCAGCTGCTGAGTATATCCCCACTCTTCTCCATCCCTTAACTTTACGACTCCCCACGTTGTTCTGTGCCTTCACTGACAACCGAATATTATTTTTAAATTATTTTTCATCTTCTAACGCGAAACCGTTTTCCTACCGACAATTTTAATCAGTCAGAATTACGTTCGAAGAGGCACGAAACCATCGGTCAAGTAGACTTTTTGCAAATCTCTCAGTTTCCGAAACCACGTTCAAAGGGTTATAACCAAGGCGAAAACGCTGAGTCAGTACCATTAATCAATCAAAATATGAAATTTAGCGGGCGCGTCAAAATATTTTCGAAAGGACGATCGCGCTTCTCTCCGAGATGGAGATACTGTGTGTTGTAACTTGAACCGATCAACGACGACCACGTACAGAGCGAAATGCGCCGTGAACGACCTCGCTTTCGGGATACCTGAGCCGCAGGATACTCGGCTGTTTAGCTCATTTGGCCATAAATCATAGTGGTTGCATGGTCAGCTGGCCTGATCTTATTCCGAACACCACGTTCTTTCCTCACGATCTATGTCAAAACTTGAACTTTCCTATTTCCAACTTGCGTTCCTAAACAGTCTTATAAATTCAACAATAAACTGAATCTTCAAGCACTCGACGATTTCTCAACATTTCGTACGAAATTACTTTACGTTCGAGTCAAGTTCTCGAGAAGATTATATCGAACAAATTGAATCTATCTACATCCGCTTATTGTCACAAACTACACAAATCTCCGTGCGTATCACATTCTTCTGTTAAGAGAAACCTCTATTAAATACGTCAAATAAAATTAATGAAATTATTGTTGTGGTAATTATACTAACCATATTTTGATATTGCCTTATTCTCCTATCAATCGACTGTGGACTTCATAAGCTATAAGCACACAGGATTTCAAGGGACGATCCTCGTTTCTCTGATTCTCCTTTTAAAAATAGTTGTTACTGTTATGCCCTCTATGTTGTTGTTGCTGTATCTGTTGCTGTAACTGTATCTGTTGCTGCATCTGTTGTTGCATTTGTTGCTGCATCTGTTGCTGCATCTGTTGCTGTATCTGTTGCTGCATCTGTTGCTGCAACTGTTGCTGCTGCTGCTGCTGCTGTTGCCGCTGCTGCTGTTGCTGCAGTTGCTGTTGCTGCAGTTGCTGTTGCTGCAGTTGCCGCTGTTGCAGTTGCCGCTGTTGCAGTTGCTGCAGTTGCTGCTGTTGCTGTTGCTGTTGCTGATGACGATATTGGAAATATGCCTGGTGCAGTATATCTTGCCTGGCAGCAACTGGTTGAGCGGGCATCGCAGCTTGTTCTGGCTGCATCATTGGTGCGGCGATTGATCCTGCGGCCGGCAACTTATCGATGGGCGAAGCATTACGACGCGGTGAAATGCTGCCTTCTGAATTTGCTTCTAATGCGGAGTAAACGAGTTTACTCTCCTTCTTCATCTCTTCTAATGCGGAATAAGCGGGTTTGCCATCCTTCTTCGCTTTCATTCGCCGATTTTGGAACCAGATCTTGATCTGGCGTTCAGTCAGAGATAGAGCCTCAGCTATCTCGATGCGACGTCTTCGTGTGAGGTAGCGGTTATAGTGGAATTCTTTTTCCAGTTCCAGTGTTTGAAACCGAGTGTACGTTTGTCGGGTCCGCTTCTGTCCAACGCTGTTTCTGTCGCCTGTAATGTAACCTTGATGTTGGAATAGTTATATCAAATAGAAAAAAAGTATATTCTTTCAGCTGCCAAACTAGTGCAGCAAATGTTAACCAAATTTCCGTAATTTAATGGGAGCAAAAGTTAATTATTCTCATATAGAGTTCGACAGGCTCAAATTTGTTTTTATAATATTATAATATTATAAAAAATATATTATAATTCTATAACACTATAAGAAACTGTTTTTTATAATATTTCAATATTGTAATATATTAATACAATATTGTTGAAAATATGTCTATGTTAATTGTGATATCCTTCTTTTCTTATTATTTAATTTGCACTTTAGAATTTGTCCAACTGCACATCTGGTAAATTTGTCTAACTTAATTGTTAAATAACATGTTGATGCTCCCCTCAGCAGGATACCATCTTCGAATTTGGCTATTTTATTTCTTTAGTGAGATCAGTGCGATGTTTTCTTTTTAGTCTTATTTCTATGAGAAGCGTTGAAAATGACAACGTGAATTCGTGCTCGCCATCCAGATGCAGATGCGTTAGTTACAAGAAATAGTAACTAGGAGATAATCCTAGTTACAATCGATAGAGTTAATCGATAGGCTTAAGATGCCCCTTTGTTTTTATCCCTAGTTTTTGCAAGCAGCTGCGATAAAGGTCTGTTTGGCTCACAACGGTGTGATAGATTTATCCATTCAATAAAATAATAACTATTGTGATCCTACCTCCGAGCATAGAAATAGCAACAAATATAATATTTTTAATTATAAAAAAACTGTTTTTTTTTGTAATATTTCAATATTATAATATATGTTGTGATGACGTCAAAAATAGGGTTAGGGCCGTTTAACGTACTTTCGCTGGGATTAGCCATGGTTGTTATACAATACCGGTAATGTTTATTATCACAATCGTAGATACTACAACATTATCGAGTAATCGCGGTATTTAGACACGAATAACGGTGACCTAAGGTTCGATAACGAATCCATTGCCAACGGGACGACGAATGCTATGTGATGCACGATTCTGATGTCGCTCAAAGTGCAAGTACTACTCTCTCTCTCTCTCTCTCTCTCTCTCTCTCTCTCTCTCACTC